>VZTJ01004268.1:1651887-1667709 GCA_013397795.1 Orthonyx spaldingii
CCCCCCCCCCCCCCCCCCCCATCTGTACTGTGCACAATGTAGAGAGAGAGAAAATTCCATTAAGTTTTGAAAATATTAGAGAAAAGAAGATATTAAAGCAGGCATGAAAACCTTTGCAGAAAGTCTTGGTAGAAGAGAGGAAGCATCACTAGAGATTGGCAGATGCTTATACTGCCCTTGAAATTTATTTCTTCACTTGGTGAGGATATGTTTATTTAGTCTTTGTTATTTTAATGACTTATGTAATGATTGTTTTAAACACTGCAGATCCACCTTTTGAAGTGATGCTACAGCTACGATAAACTCTCTGTTCCTACCACAGAAATAAAGCAAAAACAAGCTCAAGAAAGGACAAGATATCAAACTAAAGTAGAAGGAGAAAGTGGACACACATAACAGAGAGCACGACTACAAGACAAAGAAAGAACTGGAAAAGTCAAAATGATAAATACCAGAAACCATGGAACATTCCTCAGATATGAATGACTGATACTTGGCAGGAGTGAACTGTGGGTAAGTGTCAGGTCCTGAGGCAGAAGGAGCCCGCTCTCCATCCCCTCAGATGGGAGCAATGTCCAACTCAGTCCTTCCTCCCACAGGCACTTGCTGCTGCAGGTGTGGGGTCTGAGCACAGTGTGGCTGCCTTCCCCTCCTCCCCATCTGGGGGTGGGAATTCCCACCCACCTGGAAAGCCATCTCTAAGGGAAACAAACACGTAAAAACTGGTCCCGTTCAGCTTCACAGAGCCTACAGGAAGAGGAAGGGATGATGAGAAGGAGGTCAGTGTAAAGGTATCCTTTTCTGCAGGGTGGGATGGACTGAGAGATCAGTTGAAAATGGAAATAAGGAAATAAATAAATAAAGTTGCATAGCTACAGTAGTTCCTAACTTCACTTCTGCTTTTACATCCTCTGTATGAGCTTTACTTACTCTTAAAAATCTCTTCTGAAAAAGAGGCAACCATTTCAGCTGAGTTTCTTGAGACCCTACAAATACGTTGTAAATACAGGGTTTCCATATCCTATGTTTCAAATATTTCCACCTGACCATTATATCTCAAAGCAGTCTATTTAAAACAACTTCCAGGCTTCTAGTCCAAAGCAAATCCTATAAAACAGAGCAAATATACTTCCCTCATTAAAATGTACCGATCTACTGCAGAGGAGTACACTTGCCTGCAAATTGCCTCCCACACAGCTAGCTACTCGATCCTTCCTTCCCAGGTGACTAAAGCCTTCCAGAAAAATCCTGCTTCATTTCAAGATGCCAAGTATCATGATCCAACTTCTCACACTTGTTTTTAACCCTTCTCTCATCTGCTGTAAGTTCTTCAGTATTTTGTCTGCTCATCTGCATAAGGCCCCCCATGGCCAAGCACAGAGGAGGATTCTGCACAGGGCAAACATATCTGGATGCCAGCCTCCTCTCCATCACAGGACAACATCCAGACAAGCAGTTATCATGTCAGCTTCAACCACTGCAATCAAGATCCTTTTGCCTGACCAGCCTTCCAACAATCGCTCCCCTCTTCTCAATCCTTATGACGCATTCCTATGAATCCCAATGCTTGTCACTTCCTCCTTCCTCCCGCCATAGCCACATTGTGGCCACCTCAATGGCAAGCAGGCCTTGGTGTGAGCTTTGGGCTCTGCCTGCCCTGCAGCATCTGCTCTGGGGCTGCAGTGGCCTTGGGGTGGCAGCCACAGTTGGCAATTCCTGGTGCAGGGAAGAGCCAGGGTAATTCAAAGGACAGAAAAATTCAGATTTGCTCCAGCTGATAAGGGAAGATGGGCTAACACATTTTAAAATGTTATCTTAGGTCAGAAAAACACAAATAAGGTTTTCAAGAGTAAGTTGTGACTTTAGTAGCTTACATTCTGAGTTGGCAAAACTGAGACTTTCTTACAGGTGTGACTTTTGGAAAGTGGCTTTTCAGTTCTTAGAAGTCACGAGCCAGGTCCTTTAAGAAACCTCGACTGGCACAGAAGAAAACAGGGATATGGTAAATTATTCTGGTAATGTGATGTGCTGTATTTGCAAGCACATGCAGTTGACTTCTATCAGATCAAAGTCACCAAAATCTACTAAAAATATTTAGTATATTGAAGAGAACCAGGAAATAATGTGCTGAACCTGAAAGCAGAAAACCACCTATACCATGACCAAACAGAACAGTTGCATCACCCAAACTCTTAGGGATGGAGATATACAAATAGTTGCATCTATTAACATACATATAAAACAAACCAGTATATTTGTAATGTAGTATTTTAACTGGAGCATTAAAGAAGTAAATGATAATGCTTTAGGTCTTATGAGTTACAGGTATCATGAATTACAAGTACTTTTTACATTGCACACATTAATTCACGACATTTAGCTAAGAATTTATAGTGATCACTAGACCATACAAAACCTTGATATGATATTTGGATGTCATCAAAATGAAGATGTGACACATAACATCTCAAATATTTATTAATATAAAGCTATTTGGAAATTTTCCACTCTTCCTGAGACAATCCAAAACCTCAGCCCTGCATTCCTGAGCCTCCTCACTAGCAGATACATTTTGCTATAAATAATCACACATAATCTACAAATCATGAAGAGCCAAAAGCAGGTTATGATTACTTTTTTGTTTTCAGAAGAAAACAGACTAAGATGTATACAAATGTAAAAACACCCTGAGCTGATTTCACTGACAAAAACAATAGGGTATTTTTACTGTGTTTTAAAAGGTCTTGTAAAAATATTTTTACTCACCTAATTCAGGGAAAAATTTCTAGATTCAGTGTATTTCCATACACAGCATTCCAAGAAAACAATACCGGTAACAAATGCAATGTACTATGGCTAAGCCTCAGGGCACTTTTTTATCAGCTTTGTCTTGCTAGAAGTTACAGCTTGTTCTAGAAATTCAATTTTCCTTATTTTGGAAACAAACTTATTTATTGGAGGTTACCTTAGAAACCTCCTCCCTCTTATAACTCCTACAAAAAAAATTCAAGCAGCTAAGAAATGGACTTATTTCACTTTTTAGATGTCTAAATTTGGAATAAATACTAGCGATGATTAAACACTGACATATCTTCACTAACAGATACTTACGTATTTTGGAAACAGAACTTTTCATCTAACTGCTTTACAAACCGCAAAAGTTCATGTTAGGTCAGGAATACAATTTTTATTCTACTAAGATTCTTTCTTCCTTCTGGATGGATGGAGCATACATTCAATATCTATCCTGATGTCACCTTTCAGTCTCCCAGAAACTGGAATGTGGAAGGCTCCACTATATTTTCTACCACTGTTAATATATTGTAAACATGGAAACAACTGCTTAGATCAATGTGAAGTCGATCTCCCTCAAGCCAAAATTTATGCTCTTATTCTCCTAAGCTTCAAGTCTGTAAGACAATTTCTCATCTAAAACACAGATTAAACCTGTCTGATTACCTGACAACCACTTAAAGAAGTGGCAAACGTTACACATTTTCATAGTTCTGCCATGGTGGGTGTGAAATGAAGTCATCACTTCTATTCTGAATTTCAGTTACTACTTCTTCTCTAATGCACTTAACCAAACAAAAAATAAATCACACAATGCATTAAAAATTCCCACCTAACACCTCCCCAGCTCCCAAGGACAACTGCAATGCAAGATGATCCAGAGAATTAATTCACACAGGAAGGGAGGTATGTGCCTCCCTACCAAGCACGGTACTTGTACTTCCCAATGCATAGTGCAGGGGTATGTATATATGTGTATATATATATATCTCACATACAGGCAGTCCCAGTCTTCCATCCACTGAACTATGGAAACATTTTGTGGAATAAAAGAGTGACAACTGATGAGGAACACTGTAATACCATAAGGATGACACCCAGTGGAGTGTATAGGCAAACTACCTGCAGGGTTTTCTAAATGTGGCATGTTTGACTCTGCAATTCAAACAATATCCTTTGAAGCATCCTTTTCTTTACCAAATCTGAGGTAAAAACGGAACTGGATCCATCAGCCTGTGGCCCAAATCACGGAGCATGACAGCAACAGCAAACAGCAGGATGATGTGCTGTTACAGTGGAGGACAGATGGCAACATGGTCTGGGAGAGATGACTGGGAGGAAGAACTCTAACCTACCACTTTCATCACCTCCCACAGTGCTGTGAGGAAGCCTTTTTCCATGCAGTGCCCAGGGGATGACGAGAGTGACTGCACTGTGGGTGAAGGGAAGCTCATCTGAGCTCCCCCTCATGTTTCACAACACTTCATGGCTCTTGGGGCTGTCCACTGTTGCCCGGGCAGATGCCACAAATCTGATCAGCATACCAGTATTCTGTTGGGTTTTGCAGCATAAGTCTTGTAAAGTAACAGAAGAATGGCAATTTAAAAAAGTTTATATTTGAGCCAAGTAAACACCTGGAATTTTAAAATTATGAAGCAAAAACTACTTTTGTGGCTCCCGGACTCTTGCAAGCCTCTACAATCTCTACCCACTGTACACAGTCTTCATTTTGACAGCCTGACCTTGAACTTGAATCCGAACCCAGCATTTAACTGAGGTGGTTGTAAACTGATGTTCCAAGAAACCCGCAAGACACAATGAGTGACAATTTGCCCCTGTGACTCCAATTACTACTGGTTTGCTCATACCAAGTGTAGCAACTGATTTTCTATTAAAATTGCTCTTCATCCCCCAACATCTACTGAGTGCAAATGCAAGCTGTGCCAACAAAAAAATTTTAAATGGATTTAATGACTGAGTGAAGTACCAGGTAAGGCACCCAAGAGAGAAGGAAGCCTACTCAGTTACCTCTTCCACAAACAAGTACAGTCTCTTGATAATTAGCCTCTTGTTTACGAGTTAAAAGTGTCCCTTATGGCTCAGTCAGCTCTCCTTAATACTTTATGAAATGTTCTGCCTAACAAGGGAGCTGTTTCGCTGTAGGTATACAACATGCAGCTGCTCCAACTCCTAATGCCCGCAACGAAGACAGGCAAACAGTTACAATTTAAAAACAAAAGAATACATGACTTGAATTTCCCCAACGGCAGCATTGTCAAAACCTTCATTAGCACCAAAGCAACAGCACCAGAAACACTGCAACCACATAGGGAGGGATGGCCAACTGGCATGCAAGGACCATGCTCAACAGTAGGGTTCAGATGATTCTAAAGAACTAGCACTTACAGTAGGTTAATTATACAGAAACCTTTAGGAAAAGTACAACCTCCACCCCCCGCAAAGTATTTTCTGTTGTAATTTGCGGGTGTGCAATAATCAATGCAACTACTCTGCTAGTTAGTGACTCATTCTGATAGGCACAGCAGCAGTTTGGCCTCTAACCCTCCTCCAAAACCTAACTTCGAATCTGTCAAAGAGAATTACAGGATGATACATCCAGATCTACCTTCTATTCCTTTTCACTGAACTTATTTTGCCTTTTTTTAAGACTGGATGCAACAGTCTTTAAGCATGATCAGTCTACACTAAGCAAAGCCTCAGTTCACCAGAGCTGAACATGAGAGGATGGCAAATACCATCTTCACAGAACACAACATGTGTTGGGGAATCTTATATTCCAAGAAAACAAAATTAGTTTATTAACTCCTAGGACAATCTTATCCGACTTGCAAATGTAAGGAAAGAAGCTGGGGCAACAAAAAGCATTAATAAATGTATAAAAGCACCATTTTCACATAACCACCACATGCCACCGTGTGACACCATTAGACAAAATGCATCAATTGTGGAGCTCACTGACAGTGTTCAAAAACCATGAGTTCAAACCAATATTCTACACCCCTTTCTTGAACTATTTCTGTGACTTCACTTTTAAGCTCTTACTCTACACTAAATTTCCAAGAAGTGTGTGCAGTTGAGTTATCAGCCTGATCACCCTTGCAGTTCTATTTCTGCCTGCTCGAAACATGTTCCATCTGCCATCTCATTTTATAGAAATCAACAAGTTCAACTTTCCTAGATCACAAAACTCATCTGCAAGGTCTGAGAAATATATTAATACATACTTCAAACTTGTATCTGTCAAACACTAAAAAAAGGTCCGAAAGGTCTTTAGATCATACTCGCAAAAATAATAACATGGTTTTGTGCTTTCATAATATTTTGAGGCCAGCACTGTGGTTTAGATAGGCTTTGAAAATAAGAATGCATTGAAGTCAAAGAACAGTTCCATGTTTTTTCTTCACTACCTGTTAAATAGTGGCAACTTTTTTCCTGAGCTTGACAACAAAGCTTTAAAACCAAAAACCTCTGACTCAATCTTCTAGTTTCCATTTTAACCGTGTACTGCAAGTTTTAGCCTGCCATCAGAAATCCTTGAACGTTGCTGCCTACCTGCTATTTTAAGGGGCCACCAAGCTCTCAACTAACAAAAGTAGGAGAGATAATTTAAGCAAATTACTTAGTGTATATAGTGCCTAAAAAATGTGTCGAGGATGGAAAGCTCACGCACATTCTTTTCCTTGAAATTATGTTGGTTTCAGAGAGCCACCACCTGAATATACATAAAAGCTCTTCATTTGAAAAAAAACCAAACCACCTCTCAAATTATTTGTGCAAGTAATTAAAGGTGCATTACACAATCCTACAACATTTCCGCCCTTTGCATTTCTGAAGCACTTGTGAAAAGAAAAATGGAGGTACTGTTATAATTCCCTCAAGGAGAATTTTTTTGTGGACAACAGATCATTACAAAGCATGAAATTAATCTGCAAGTGCTAAACAAGATGCAGAAAGAATAAAAAATATGTCATGGCTTGACAAAAATTTGGGAGCAGGTGGTTTATCCCTGTTATCAAGATGCTGCTTACACAGTTGTCTTTGTAGAGCACTGAGCCTTGAAACTGGAAAAATTACTGAAAACCACATAATTTATAGTACAGTATGTCACTTGTACTGGGAGATATTTGCTTGCTGTTTGTTTATTAAAAGCAATAGTGGCACCATGAAAATGTACAGATTCTGTATCTCAAAATTTGTTTCTTCATCTGAGTAGGTAAGACTAAACGGAGCAGAGTCCATGTGGAATAAAGGATGGCAAATCAGCCCACAGCACTTTTGTTACTGCTTCTGATTCTGCAAGCATTGAACTCCTGGGCCTTTGCAATGAACACCATATTAAATTTTAAGTCAATATAACATCCAGTCAGTGACTATGTACAAATCATGCTGCAATCCTTGATGAAGGGACTGTTATGGAAGTGCTGCTGTTACGTTTATTATAAAGTGGTAAACTTGAGGCATTTCATGGCAGGAAATACTATCAAGATTTTTACTTTCAAAACACTGGCCAATAACAATAACTTATATGCTGTAGCATGGCAGAACTGTATCTGAATCCTCCCTGATTTTAAATCTCAAGTAGCATTGTATTAGATCACATTTTTTATTAGCCGTATAGGAAGGCAGTTGCCTATTCCATACCACAGTGTATTTGGGTACAAATCAGTACAAAAAATTGGGAGACCCTCCAGTGGGTTGTTATTTCACTGAGCAGTGAAAATCACGAAGTTAATTCTCACCCACTGCTTTGAAGAGATAGATCTAAGTATCCGCTTTGTCACCTTTTGACACTGAGAACCTGACTCCCTATTCAAGTTCCTCCTGCATGCTTTCAGCCCTTCTTTCTGCCTCTGTTGTCATTACTTAGAGGGTGGGGACTCTCCCAAAAAAGTCAAACCAGTGGAGTACAACACGGAGGGAGGCAGCTCTTCCCTGTCCCCAGGCAGCTCTCCTGCCCCTGCCCATAGGGAACCCCTGCTGCTTGTGTAAATACAATTTCAGAGTGAAGACAAGCATCCAGCGAGCTGTAAAAACACAGGACTGAAGCCTGTAATTCTTCCAGTATGAAAAGTTTCTACTACTCCCAGCTTCAGCTGTTTTCCTTAAACCAGTTTTGAAGGTCATACATCAAGGAACTATTCCATGCTCTAATATGTACTTTATTATTTGTAAGTGATTTCCTACCAGACAAGTGGTTTGCAAGGACAGAGAACTCTCATTTCCTTTTATAGATTTGATTCGGAAATAAATGCTGGCAGCATCATGTGACAAACGGGCAGCATCCACAACTTGAGCAACTCTCGTAATTGTATCAGAAAGTAATGGAAAAGCCAGCGTGCTGCTGCTAGATATATTTAGTCTCCTACTCCTCTGCCCAAGTTTTATCTAAATTCTTCAGCATTATCTCTCTTCTTTTGACACTTCTTCCTGTCCTTATCCATGTGCAAAAACCTAGCTTCAGCACACTAACTTATTCATTCTTAAATATTTATAATAGTAGGAAAAGGAAATACAAGTCTTTATCATATCTCTGTGGTTAAACTAAATTGAGTTTCAGGAAACTTTTTTTAAAATTAACAACCACAAGTGTAGATATAGGTATACAAATAAGGATTTCCTATGAAAAGGGGAAACTTTTTTGTCTTTTCTATCTGTTGCATTTTAGAGCTATTGTGGGAAATGACTGGATACAACTGCATGAACTAGTAATTTTGACTATCTGAAAGTAACACATTTTAAAGGAACCCCATAGTTTGAAGATGTGCTCACAACGTTTACGGATGCAGAATTACTCTTTCTTATTTTCAGTAAGATTAAGGTGTCTTAATAAAGCTCTGAGGAACAATACAAGTAAATGCACGTAAATCTCAGCTGCAATTTATATAACTTTCAACATTCTTCTAATGCCAGTTCCCATAAATCTAGTGCTGATGAGCCCCAGAAATCAACGTTTTCAGACTAATTTGGAAGAAATTTAGCTAGCAACTTCAGAAAAGCAAGATTTTTAATTCCGAGTATTTGGTTCTCAATTCCCATTCTGAAGAGTACATAATTTTCAAGAGCTATGATAACAACATCCTATTATGCATAACATGGAAAGAATGCATATACAGTAACACATGAAATTGTTGAGGCATCAGAAGCTAAGTATTTTTTGTTAGCCCATGAATATTTTTACAACTCAGAAACTGCTTAGAAGTCAAACAAAATCTGTATCCTTAGGAATAAGAATCTGTGTCTTTATGAATACAGATGTCTAGAGACAATGGACAACTTGTGGATGGGAAATTCTGTTAGAATTTCAGAGCTGTAAGTCAATAAGGGGGGATGTAGATGTTTCCAGGGTACCTGAAAAAATACTTTATAGAGCCTAAGATAGCTTCTTCCCTTTCTTCCCAGTCTTTTATTTACTATTTGCTGCAGGATTATTTCTCACTTTGAATGTAATCTAACATGAAAGCTGTTGATCAATATTGTAAACAGATGATTAGTGTCTTGTGGCTGCCAGAGAACTGTTAATGAATCTCAATGCATGATGCTGAAGCAGGGACATGAGGTAAAATAATTAAATTGAGGGAGATAATAAAACAAGGTAATTCCTTCAGTTTAAAAGGCAAATATTGCCAGAGCTCCTTAAACAGAAAGAAATTATTTACACTTGTCTCAGAAATGGTAGGAAATGCATTTCCTTGGATTAATTAAAATCAAACTGCCACCAACTGCAGCACTGCCTACTGAAGTAAAACACAGAACTAATGAGTCTGAGGTCATTGATAGTGGACCCTTCCAACTGGCAACAACTGAGGTGAGACCCCAAGGAGCCTCCCTGCAACTTCTCTCCCTTCTCCTTCCTTTGGATACTACTTGTGCTCTAGAGCCTGCCAGAGCCACCGCAGGGCCATCAGCAACTTCCCTGCAAGACGAGTGGTTGCACATGAACAAAAAGGACCTGCTGGATGTTGTACCTGGCAAATGAACTTAATTCAGCTGCATCTGGAGAGAAAACCTGACAGGTATGTGCCAGTTGTGAGCGAGGCCTTGAAACAATGTGAAGATAAGTCAGACAAGGACTTCTGTTGCCTTCTCTTACGAAAGCCACCCAAACCAACTTCAGAATGAAACAGAGAAATAAATAATGTCTTCCAGTTGCAACCACTCTGAATTTCTAGGCAAACTCCATTCTACAGACATTCAGTCTTTTCAGATCTCTTGCTTCCTGTGAATGACTGAAAGAGATGGATGAACAGCAAAAGCATACAGGTTATTTCCAACTCTCTAAAATATCTCCTTGAAGAATGTCAGGAACATGTGCATTGTAGACTATAGCCTTTAAGTAACCATAAATTTTTGAGAACTGAAGGTCGTTCATCACCAGTAGTTACTATTAATTAAACAAACAAACAAATACAAGCCAAGCTTCTCTTCCTCTCTACCTGCCCACTGATCCATTCTTTATTAATCCATAGCTTTTTCAATTTTCCAAGTTGAAATACACTAGTGAGGGAAAGAGCCTTCTTCATTAATTCCATCAAAGACTTTTTTGGCAGTTAAACCAGAAAATGTATGTAAACACCAGAAGTGAAATTCTTGACCAGTTGCAGCAAGTCCAAACCTTAAGGTGAAATAATCCAATATCTACATTTAAAGCAAACAATAAATATTTAAATACACAATGGAAAAGTTTTTTCTTTCCAGGAAAAAAAAAGGTATTGACTTGGAGAACTCAAGACTGTAAGCAGTACTTTGATTTGTCATGCTGGGTTTATGACACATTTGGTTAAACATAAATGCCTTCTTCATATGGAGTTGTTTCTGTTTTCAAGTTGTGGCTTTTGTATCTGCCTTTTCAAGATTGAAGTTTATTTTTAATGCAATATAATTTAATAATCAAACATTTGATATATTTATACAGGTAAGTTCATTACAGATTCAGTGTGTAACATGAGGAAATTCATGTAAGAACTTTGCTTTCAGGATTTGCCTACAGGGTCACACTTTGAAATTGTATTTATGCTGCAATTAAAACGGCAACTAAACAATAAAGCCTTTTGCCTATTATACATTCATTAGTGCGATAATCTTTCATAAAGATTTCTTTACATGAAACTATAATAAAATGTGGATAAACAGCAGCATGATCTTCACAAGAGAATAATGATCCACAAACTGAAGTTTTGTGACTTTTCTATTCAAAACTAAAGGACACTCACATCCTCTATATAGAGTAAGGTTTTTTGTTGCTCAGAAGCAAAAATACAGGTTAATTCTCTAACACATTCATTAACTTCTAGAAACCATATTGGAACCTGACAATAAGCAAGTATTTTAATTAACTGGATCTTCAATGCACTGTATTTGTACAATTTCTACTTAATGTTTACCCACACAGCTGAGTATTTAGCACTGTCCTTGGGCGCCGGATGCTTCCCACACAAAATGACTGCACTGAGCACACGTAGGCTGCAGCAAATCTCAGCAAGGCTGGAGGACATTTTGCTTTTGCACCCCCAGGCACTCAGTACAATGGGACCCCGATGTTAATCTGAACCTTTAAAGTACACAAACTCCTGTGTAAGGCTCCAATGGCCATCAGCATCTTCAGACATCCCAGATGGGGCAAGGCTTTAACCATTGTTTGTTCCTGGTGAGCAGGTTGGCAGAACTGTACTCTCAACACAGTCTGAGCAGGCTGCTGCTCCCTTGAACAATTATTAAAAATGTAGAGAAAATGCTGGCTTCTTAAAACAGTGTTTTACTACAACAGCAGTTGCACTTCTGTTGATGGTGACTGCTGCGGACAACTATAAATACCTTTTTCTACATTTTTAGTAGAAACAAGATGGCAAACGCACTGCCCCAGCTGATTAACAACAGTTACAAGATCCGTATAGCTACACCAGCCATGAAGAGGAAACGTAGGTCTGCAACGAAACCTTAAAATGCTATAAATAAACATAGTTCTGTTGTCAGTAATTGATCCATGATCATCTTGTTTATTATACACTTTTAAATTACAAGTCAGTGCTAATAGCCCCTTGATGCACAATTACTATCTGGTTCATTACTACATATCCTTCTAATGGTACAAGCTGGTAAACGACAAGATATTTATTATCAAGAGAATACTGAAAAGTGGTTTTCCCTTTAGAAGCAAGCAACAAGATAAACATATCTGCTTCTACCACGCAAACTTGCTAGCAGAATTCAAGAGACATTTTGAGTTTTTGGCAAAGCAACAGGCAGTCAGAATATGTATTATTGTATTTGTCATGTTTCAATTATATAAATTATAAAGACTCATTCTAAAATAGATGCCAAAGATTAGACAGCTAACCGAACTGACTTAATACTGTTCACCAAATATGTTAAGTGGTTCCTGTTACTCCAGGTAAGCTGACTGAACTAAACATTTCCAAAAGGAAAATTGCACTAAGTTCCTAAAAATATGGTAGACAACAATTTGCAACAGAAGAGGACAACAAAGTATCATGGAATATCATTAAATAAATGTGTTCTTTGAAATAAAATAGGTGTCTTTGTTAGGTAACAGCAACAAGAATAAAAAAAAAAAACCCAAGAATTTTTATAGCAAAATTGTAAACTGTTCTGGTTTGGTTTGTTTTTTTTTTTTGCTTAGAGACAGATATGAGTTGTATATCACAAAGTTTTGCTAGATTAATTACACCTGATCAGTGTGTGAGAAATTCAAATCTGTGAACAGCAGCAGTGTCAGAGCAAAAACCTAATGTGAATACAAATATTTCACAGGAGTGAGCTTCTGATAGCTTAATTGCATTGTTCAAAAAGAAAGCATGATTACAATGGTGGAAAAACTCCTTAGGTCAGAATACCTATGCTACCTTGATAGATCAATGCAGATACACTGCATTCATACGCTGTATAAATTTAAGAGATGTAATTTAATTGGCATCACATTTTCAGATATTATGTTCCCTGTGACTAGAGCAAAATGGTTATTAAACCTTTTGGTGAAATTGTGACATTTATGAAGTTCACTCCCCAGTTCTACATTCTGCAATTTAATTTTATATTTACATTTTGTTTTTACATATCAACATATAAAAACAATTGATCCCTCTTAAATTTCAGTTCTCGAAAGATATCTCTTTGCAAATATAATCCACAGCTACCAGTTTTTAAATATTATTGAGCTATGCATTTGATTGCTAATTTAAATCAAGAAATTCTAATGGCAACTTTTAGAACAATGAAAACATTCTTCTGAATATATAAAATTATTCTCCATTAGTGCAGTATAAATCTGGTACATTCCAAAATGCAGAGTCAATCCTCTGCCTTGGAAATCCTCTGCCTTTTCTGTTTGCAAATTTACAGCCACATCGCAACTTCCAAATGTAATTTACTGCCATAGATAATGTATTCATACAGATACTGTATTCATGCTATAGATACTGTGCAGATACTCTAAGCAACTAACACTTACCTGCTCATAATGAAGATTTCCAGGAACAAAGTTGGAAAACTACAGATTATCTAACAAACCTCCCAGAAAACAGCTGTTGTGTGACCATATCATTAGATTACAAGTCATAAACCAGATGTATAATTGTATGTCATAAACCAGATGTATAATTGTATGTCATAAACCATAGATGTAGACACATCCATCTTTGAGTCCTTTAGTTAAAACATTAAGTCAACAGATAGTGTTGAAATCTGAAAGTATTTTCCTCATCATTCGTATTTTGCTACTCATCTCAGACCTTAAGAAAAATCAGAAATATAACGTGTTGTAAAATAAAGTTAGCACATGCATATTTAGAACATCTATTTGCATATTCAGCATCCAAACTGCTCTTCCACGTCCAGAGCATTTAGTGTCAGCACTAACAACTTAAAAAGTCTTCCAAGAAAAGCATGCACTTTATTTGTGGATTCACTTACTTTTCCCTAAGGGCTTGTAAAACAAACCAGTCACCTCTTGCCTAACTCAGGGCTCCCATGCTGTCATGTCAAACCACTGGGATGCTTGAGCCAGAGGACGACAAGAGGTCATTCCTGGCTTTCCCTGGAGGCAGTCACCTACTCTCCACATGGAGCAGCTCCCTAAAAACTGCCACTCTCTCCCTCTTCCCAAGGGTCACTGCCCAGGAAAGGCATTGCCCTGCACAGACACCCTCCCTGCCTGCCTCAGTCTTGGGGTGGGAGTCCAGCTGCGGGCAGCATGAAAAGTAGGGGAGAGATGGAGACACCACAGGGACGGGATGTCCAAGCTTTCCTTGGGCACTGACAGTGCTCAAGAAAAACACCAGCTGGTGCACATGCACAGACTACGCTTTAAATGACTTGGAGTTAAACCTTTTAACAGAGATAAATCAAACACGTCACTAAATAATGGGACAAGAGATTCCATTCTCTTTGGCTTTACAAAACCAGTTAGAATTCTTATGGTGTATGAAAAAAAAAAATCTATTTTAAGTAAGTTATTTAAGTTCGACACTGGTAGCCAGCCCATGGAAAACAAGTGTTTTCCGTATCTCTTTCTAAGTATAAACAGTAAGAAAAACTCATGTGCTCTTCCAAAATGACTCAAACACAGGTCACAAAGTACTTCAGCTGCAAATGAAGCATGTCATAGCTCTATACTGAATCATTACACTCACTTTTCAGATGGTTAAATTTAGCTGGGATTATGTATCTTGCTTACACCACTCAGAGGACCAGGGCGAGCATATAAGACAGTTCAAATGTATCTTTTCCAGTATATAACTCAAGTCTTTGCTGAAAGAAACACAGCATGCCTTTGCCTTTTCTTCAAGAATTTTATTTTCTCTTTGAGACTTTTGTTTAAAAATGATTTTAAAAAGTAAGCAATCAGTCTTACCTGGATCTCTGCACAATTACATAAAGAGGGAAAACTAGTGTATTGCTATCCATTTTATTAACTATTCTATGTTAGCTGAAAACTATTAAATATTCTATCAAGGCAATCAGTTCCAGTGTTCCATCTTGTTTTTTCTTTTTCTGGACAGTTTGGACCATGCAGTCTATGAATTTTTTCATATTACTCTTACTATTTTTTAAAAAAAGAGGAATTTTTGTAACACTCCTATTTTAGTATTTAACATAAATAACAGTGTAATAAGCCAAATATGCTGCCCAAAGTACAGCACACTACTGCAAATACCTGTTCATGGAGGTGATTTGGATTGAGCAACTGGGTAATGCTTTGGACAGAAATTATACAAGTCCCTGTCGGCACATTCAACATGAGTAGGTCAAGCATATGGCTAGATGTTGTGTTATTTTTTGCAATTCAAGAACAGTGCAAATATAAACTGAGAATATTTCTCCCATACAAACATACAAAAACAATTATAGCCACATCAATGATGACAAAAAATATGAAATACACTGTGCATGTTAGTGTGCCTGCAAATTTCCATGCAATAATCCTAACAAACTACCTAAGAAAGTTTCAAATGTAACAATAATGGTCTTTGGAGATGATCTGGAAAAGGAGTTCTGCTTATGAAACGTTTTTTGTATTAAACTTTACATATTTGAACCAGATTCCCCAAACCACTGAAACTATGGGCAACAGGCTAATGAAGGGGAATCATAACATTTAAGACTGTGGTGTACTAGGACAAAAACAAATAGCTATTGCCAAAGATAAATCAGCTTTTATAACCCAAAGATCCCAGGGAGCAGATGATTGCCTAACTGGGGATTTTATCTGACAAAAAGGGTAGAAGCTGTAAAGAGAAGTTTCTCACTGGCTCCTTAAGGACATACGTGATGAAGAGTAACAGCAAACAAGGAATGTGCTGGGGGGAATGATTCCTTCCTTTCTGGAGGCTCAGCCACCAACAAGGACAGCAGAAGGAGAAGCAACAACCTTACAAGCATCTGCCTTCAGCTGAGCCAATCCTCCAGAACAGATAAGGACACCTGATGTGAATAGGCTCACTAAAATGACTATTTTGATCCAGGTCTGGTTCCGCCTCCATTCCCCCCCCCCCC
>VZTJ01004268.1:1667762-1683127 GCA_013397795.1 Orthonyx spaldingii
GCTAGAAGTACAGGTTGGGGGGAAGAATCTTAGATCTACATATGCCCCCTCTTTGAGAAATTGCCTGAAGAACATGGCTGTACTTCAATTATTATCAGATGTAACATTCCCACATTTAGAGAAAAAGACATTTTTGAAACACTCCTCAAGAATGTGCTTAGGTTCCACACTCAAGTGGCACTGAAGTTTGGAACCAGCGGCATATTTCAACCTCCAGAACATTTAATTTCTCTCCTATTTGTAAAGCTTCTACGACATGGTTGAGATCTAGCCCATGACTAGTTATTTAAGAGATCTTTTGCACCAGCTAGTAAGCAGGCTCATACCATTACTGAGTGTGAACTGCTGTAGCTTCACAGGCCTATCTCAGGACTTAGGGATGCTGATACAGTCTATGTGGTGCCCAGAAGTTGATGGACCAGGAAGAGACAACATGCTGACCCATGTGCTCTCCATGCAGGGAGAACAAGTAAATCCTTAATGGACTAATCAAGGGTGCTACCACAGGGTATGGAGAACCAGGCAGGCTCTGCCTGTGCTGCAGTGCAGGGTAAAAATTCCTGCAGTTCTGCATGGGAAGGCTGTGGGGCATCGTGATAATGAGGATCAGGGGAGAAGCAGGTGTAATATTCCTGAGAAAAGAGACTCTGACCTTCCAGTCAAACTGTAGGAAAAAAAATAAATCACTGGAAGTCTCCTCAGGTGGGGAGCTCAGGAGCTCCCTTCTCCGTATCATGCTAGCTCTCAAGCAAGATACATGTTTTCAACATGATTTTACTTGATGTACTGTTAAAAACCAGCTTACTCTAACATGAGGAGTAGATGGGAGGTTATTTTTTATTCTAAATTGGTTATCTATTCCATTATACAGCTGGGAGGAGAAGGGAGAGTTTGGAGAGAAATAATGCATTCCAAATAATCTGAACAGGAGGAAAAAAAATAAAATAAATATTCCTAACAGGAAATTAAGCATTCTTAAGAGAAACTTTCGAAACTTGAAGGAAAAAAGGTCAGTTTTAATGACTAATTTCTTCACTTGACAAGAATCCACAACCATTACAGTTAACCCTCCAACAATTATAAAAATGCCCTAACTGATGTTATCTTGTGACTTTGATAATATTTTGCAAAAAAGTATTACATAAAAAGAGTGATTTTTAATTATTTTTCACTGGCAGTCTAAAACCTTTACTTTCTGCATTCAATTTCTGAAATCCTAAAGACTTCTCAATCAACAAAGAGTTTTAATGTGGAAAGTACTTCACTTGAGCCACATTAGCGTGTGTAACTCAAAATCTGAAGCAGACTTTCTGATTATTTTGAAGGACAGGGGAAAAAATATGTAAATGTGGTTATGATGGTTTCTCTTCAGATTTTAACAATGTAAAGTATTGAGAAGAAAACAAACGAACAGCAAGAGGCAAGCAAGAGACAAGCAAAAGCATCTCAGAATATGTCAGGAGTGAATGTAGTCACAGAAAATTTGTTTTCCTCTTTCTTCACAATTTCCAGTTGGACATCCAATTAATCTGGTAGAGAATGTCATAACTGTTTCCTTGCCGACAAAAAAGGGACAAATTTTGCAGTAGTTAAAATAGAGAAAATAAAAAAAATTGCAGACATTCTGTGATTTCCAACATTTATCATGGAAGTGAATTTTTGCTGTGTAAATCAGCCTCAGCTCCCTACCGTAAGCATTACCCTTATAGTAACTATGGGAAAAGTACTCATAGGACTCATTGGTCTTCTGGAATTGGCATGGTTGGTAACAGGAAGAATGCTGTTCGATCTTAAGAGATTTAGCACTAGAGTTACCTGTCTTTCTAGTTAGTTCTTCTATGGTAAAGTAGAAGAAAAAAGGTGTTATTAATGAAAGCACTCTAGTTGAGAGGAACTTAAAGATCCACATTCATTTCTGCCTATGATTCTTAACAGTGGTCTCTAAAAAAACCCAACAAACCCAAACATTTGTACCCATAGTGTTCTGCTCTCCCTGTGGTGTGGGTTTTTAAAGGAAGCTTTATTTCACCTTAGCTCACATATTTTGATGTATCTCCATTTTTTCAATTGGGCTTTAAGGTATTTTTAGACATTCTAACTTGTATCATCATTAGTCAAATTAAAAAGTGATCCTTGAGTTTGTAACAATAGAGATAACAGAGAATGACTTTACACAATAGTCTATGTTACTAATCCTAAAAGCCATTATGAACCTATTATGTTTTCTTTTGACTGCCAAATTTTACCTCACTCCTGAAATATTAATTAAAAAATACTCCTTAATTATTTCACATTGAACTATTTTTCCCCTTCTGACTTGCCATTTCAGAAGTTAGAATTGTTCAATACAAAATAAATGGAAATTCAGCTGCAGCTAAAAATGACATTTTTCTCAATTTAGTAGCACCACTGCATGAGAAAAATGTAAGGCAATATTCTGATTTCTATATATGCTTGCATAAAGACAAGGCAAACATTTTGTAAAACTTTCAGAGAATACTCAACCCAGCAATTTCTAATTACCTTAACTTAATGGCAAAAATGCACTCAGTGGAATGTACACATGCTTACACAAGTAGATTATGAATGCTATCAGTAAGAATGATAATTTGCAAATGATTAAACTGTGAAGATAAATAGAAAGTCGATTTTAATAACTTGATTCTGGCTTTGCCTAAAAGGATTGATGAGGAGCTGGTACAATTGTCAAATAAAGTCATGAATCCCCATTTCAGGCATCTATTTATTTCAACAAAATTCCTAAGAGATATTCAGTTTATAAGAATTAATATTTTCTATGGTCAAGGAATTTTGAAACTATTCTTTATATGAACATAACTTATTTCTTTTTATTCAGTTTCTCATACAAGACTTGGGCCTTTATTTATGTGGTAGTTTTATTTAAGGCTATGTTTTTCTTGAAATTCAGAAACAGGAATGCTCTTGCATTTTTCACATTATCCTCCCAGCATACCCTAGATTCAATACTGACAGCCTCATCCTGAAAAATGTACCGTGACTATTCTACATCCCTGCATAGATGTTCTTCTACTCTTTTAATTTTCTAACTTCTCTGTAAGAATGAAGTCCAGAACAGTCATTTTTCACCCTGCCCTTTACAAGTTGTTACAGTACTTAACAGAGTAATACTTGAGCCCATGGAATCATGTATGGAAGTATGCAGCACGTAAATGATTACAAATCAGCACAACACATCAGCGTCCAGCCAAGCAGCACAGGAGCCAAAACCCCACCCTTTTCCAACCAAAGGCCCTGGGTTGCCAGCTGTGATTCTGGGATGAAACCAGCTGAGGATGAAAGTGTTTTCTAGCAAGTGAAAGGGATGAAGAGCATGATAACTGACCTTGTTATTTCCTGGTTATTGCTCTTTGTGTTGAGGAAATAGGATTTTAGCAACATCAGCTCAAGTGAGCCAAGACTGTCTGCTTTTTAATGGATTTAGGTAACTTTTCTTTATAGAGCAACCTTCATTTTCTGTTTGGATGGTAAAATGACACCACCATGAACTGCTGCTGTGTTTGTTCACTTTTCCACTAGCAAAGATTTTTAAGATACATGTGCTTAAAAATCCACTATGTACATCTTAACATACATCAGTTAAACCTACACTTACTATCTAAAACAAAGAGAATTCCTGCAAAACTAGTGAGTTGGTGGTCCTGTCAGTCCTCTGGGAAAAGGGGTATCTTGCTCTGCCCTCTGACTGAGAACCAGGCAGAGCAGAAATCCAAATTTCCCAGATGAGTGCTCTGTCTGCCTTGGAAGCTCTCCCTGGCTGCACATTTAGCAGACAGTTTTGTTAGGAAACACTCTTCCAAGTCTTCTTGGATTCTTAAAAACTTTTTATTTCAATGAGTCAGCATTTCCAGACAAAAGGCTGCTGCACTGAAAAATTAATGAGCAGCTGTATTTGTAATAACCACTGAGATTATATTTATCAGTTTTGTAGTTCTGACAGAACGGTTAGCTGTGCATCAGCTGCTAACGGGACTGCTAGAACATGCCCTACCCTTCAAATGCATTTAGGACTTAAATCAGTAAGTTATTAAGAACTTTAAAATTTTACTGATTCAAATAAACTGTTCTTCAAAGAATGCATATTCTTATGATGTTGATGTATTTGTGTCATTATGGAAAAGGGGAGAACTACAACTTCAATATGAAATCAGTAGTTTTCTCATGGCTGCAACATAAGGAACCTCACAGAAGATACCCCACTGTAGTAACCATCCAAGGTATATTCAGAATGACCAAACTGTACCCTTTAATTTTGTAATGTTTAAATGCACATAAAACTGTAAGGGACTTAAATTATTAGAATACTTCATTGAAAGTATATATGCTTCTTGTTGTAAATCGAGATCCACAGAAGAATGCTTATTCATAGTTTTCTCACTAGACAGTATAAAATGTTTATTCTGGATATGGTTAGCAGTATTTTCTGATCATGCCCAAAGACCTGTGTAAATATTGAAGACTAAAGCCTGAACATAATTTTTTGTGGACTTCAAAATGCCATTTGTGGGCTGTCAGAAGACCCACTGGGGCTGTGCTAAGGCATTCATCCTGCTACTGCTTTGAAGATTCAGGCAAAAGCTCCTGTTTGCTGCAGCAAGAGGGCAATGCACTGGCAATGTAGGTGGCAGGCAAGAATGGACACCTCCAAACATGAAACAAACCCACTTCTCTCCACCTGCAGCTCATGAAACCTACTATTTGTGCCAGGACTAATTAAAGGAGAAAAAAATAATGTGGCAATTTCAAAATACCACTTCAAAATTCGTGATGACTGGCATACAGATAATACATTTTTACAGAGTTCCATCCACACTGTATATACAATAATTACCCGGAAATCAGTCAGTGCTTTATGTGACGAACACAGGAAGTCACTAGAGTATTACTTTTCCATTATTGCTGAGATGGACATCGATAAGCACAATCCCTGATAAGTTGTAATTGCATGTACTACATGCATTAAGATGTTACCAATTCCTTAAGCTGCAGTAATCCTTTTAAACTAAGTTAAATCAGGTTACAGTAGCTAAGTGTAGCTTGTATCTGAAACATCTGTTGTCACTTAACTTTTAAATATTTTTTAAAATTATATATTAAACCAGAGTATTCAGAAACATGAAATACACTACTACAAAACCAAAATCTGTCCAACACACTTCTACGGAAAAAATCCTTGTAAGTACAAATATTTATTCTTACATGTCACTTAAGAGAAAAGAAAAAAAGCAATATTGTGTCATAGCACATAAAAACACTCTAGCACTTTCCCATATGACCGCCCTCTCAAGACAGCACAATGTTGCTTCGACAGCTGAATTTCTGCAAGCAAATGTAGGTACACAAAGCCACAGTTTCTTACAATGGCTTCCTTACTACTAAAATAGCCTCATGCAACAAAATCATGTTTAGGTGTCAAGTATCCTTCTTCAACTGCAGTGGTACATACTATTTTTTATGAAGTATTCTCAGAGCATGCACTGTCTGCAAAGCACAAGTGTGACACATAAGTCTAAGTGACATCCAAGTCTAAAAGAAATGCCCAGTACCCACACAGAAGATAACAGCTTACATGCTGTATTAAGAAAACACAGAAAAGTCATTTGGAGAAGTACCACGGAAAAGCCCTGTAGTTTTTCACATATACACAGACAGACACACATACACAGACACATATACACAAAAATAAAAGGCTTGATTTATTTCAGAAAGACTCAAGAGTATTCCTAAAAACTCTTTCCTATCCAAATCCTCCATATCTGTACTTGGTCAATAATGTTACAACAGAATGCAGACTAAGAGATTTAAGTTTCCATTTTAAAGAGAAAGAATACAAAGTTTTGCTTTACTTAATTAACTCTAACCATTTCTTAAAAAAAATTGAAAAAAAAGAAAGATTTAAATTGTGCTGGGACATTAAATGATCACTAAAAATTACTATACCCGTGTAGACCACCAAAGCAAACTTCTTCACAATCAAAATGAAAGCTGGAAACTTACTCTTACTTGGCATCATAAAACAACTGACATAAGATTATTTCAGGTGTACACAAACAATGGAAATTCTCATCTATTCATTTTCAAAGCCTAAAAGAAATGGTTTTGCCCAGGAGGACCAGAAAGCAAAATGAAAAACTGCGTAACACTCTTGAAACCTAATTTGTAACAATTTCTAAAGAAGTCTAGGTCTACTTGAGCGAAAAATGAAGCAACCCTCCCAAACCAAGCACAGTGTGGTGCTTTTGAAGTCAGATGACAAAGTTGGCTGGCCAGCTTCTAGACAGAGACTCTGCCTCACACTGTCAATGACAGTGGTGAACGCTTGAACCTGCAAGAATCAGAAGCAGCTCTGCCTCCATGGGCCCCAGCAAAAGATCACAGACCTTCTGATGAGAAATGCTACCAAAACCTCTGCTCAAAACAGTGAGGCAACTGCACACTCCCGGTATTCACGACCCCAACTCAATCTTGCCTGATTCCTATTTGAAGACTTGACTAAAATATCTTCTGCCACAACTGTAGCCCTTTTAGCACGTACATGTCACAGACATGTGGGCTCACAGTCAGTTGTTTTTTTTTTTCCAATAAGAAGGATCTATAGAAGATCAGGGAAAAGAATACAAACTCAAAAAAAAAAAAAACAAACCAATGCAGTTTTTTACTGGCTGTGCCATTCCATGTAATTGTGCCTTTTAGAATAAACCTAAAATTTTTCATGTTGTAACAGCTTCTGTAATAATTAATATATTTAGATACTGTTTTCCATCTCACTTATAATCCTAGCTTTAAAAAAGAGCATAACTCAATGAAAATTAAAAAAATAACAATGAGGAAGCAGATGCCCCTTTTCAAAATATTAGCATTACTACAGAACAACTATAAACTGTCTTTCAAAATAAGCAAAACTCTTCTTACAGATTTCTAATGAGTTCTTAATTAAAACCCATTAACAAACCTTTGCAAGAAAGCCCAGCAAGTCCAATTTCTCTTTCCTATAGAGGAACAGACCTGAAGCATAGAAAAATCACTTGAAAGAGTGAAATCTGATGGATAAAAAGAAAGGCAGTAAGAGGCATGTAAAACACTTTGCTCATATTCTGTCAAGAATTCCAAAGAATTAGATCAACTCTTTCCAGCCTGAGTAAAAGCTGAGGGAACTCGCCCTTCCACATGTGCAGAGGTGTGTGTCAGACAACACAGCAACATGAACAGTGTCTGTTATTGATCTGGGCATCTTATGATGATTCCCGGCATATTCGGTTCCCGAGACGTAGATTCCATGCTTTGAGAAGCGTCCAGCATAGCACCATCTGTTTGCACAGCTGAGTGGGGAACACTCCTCCCTAACCACTTCCATCATCTACTGCTCTCCTGGGGTTGCCCACAACAGTCCAGACTCTGCAATGGTGGAGATGAGGTAAAAAGCTTTGACTTGGCACCAGCTTTCTCTCAAGTCTCACCAAGCCTGGAAGTGTTGCAGCAGGAGACGTGAATGAAGTAACACTTAAAATGCAGCTGGGAACCAACTGTGTCACCCTGGCTCTAAGGAAGTGATCATCTGGCTCTACAGATGCAAAGTGCCACTGAAGTCCAAAAGAAGTAACTTTTTAATAACAGAAATCTGTATCATTAAGAAATCCTTCAAAAACCTTCTCTTGAATAGAACCATATCTAACTGTGCACTGCAAGCCATGGTGAAAAAGAAGTTAAGAGTGGAGAGCAACTATGTCTCCCTTCCAGGCTACCCCTAACTCTTGTTTCTGAGAAGGGAATACACAGTTGTCTTAGATGGTATTTAAGAAATCTGAGTCAGGAGCTTAAAACTATGACAACATGTAAAGGAATAATTATACATCTAGTGAGAAAGGAATGTATGAGGGAGGGATACTTTGTCTGGGTGCCAGCACCAGTGAGTAACAGCACATGGTGCAAACTGGAAGGGCCTTTCCCTTAAAGAACCAGTTGATCTCTGTTTGGAGGATCCCTGAGCATTTTGCAGGTTTAGGTCTCTGCAAGAATCTGCTCTGCACTTTCCATGGATACTGCCTGATCCATTCCAATCCACTGAATCCTGCCTCACCTACTGTATTCTGGAGCTTTGGGATTTAAAGCTGAAAACTTTTTTGGGTTTTTTTGTAATACTTAGTGATCATCTCACAGAAATAAAGGGAAACGTCACAGGATAAACATGTTTTTATTGCGCTACTCTGTACAAATGTACTGCCCTGCAGCTGCAATGCTTTTAACCTCATGCATCTTTACATCATTATACATCTTCATTTTCCATAGTGTCTAAAAGAGTTAAAAAATACATCTGTGTTCATCCCTCACAGTAAATGGAAATTTATCCTCAGGATAAACATAATAAACTACTATAGTCAATATTTTTCTTTAAATGGTCACCAACACATTTTACCTTGCACTTATTTCCTATATTGAAAGGATGTGATTTAAAAAAAAATACTTGTATTAGACGTGGAGTTTCTTTTCCCAACAGTTCATAGTGAAAGTCTGATTGTTGCTTCTGGACTTTAAACACTAAGGTCCTATGAACACAAAATGAAACACAAATAAAACAAAACCATGAAGAAGTAAATAAACAAAAACATTTCAAGTAAGTGTTGTCTCTGAACTCTGTATCTTTCTTTACAATCTGGGCAAGAAATTCCTTTTCTTTTTCGCAATTACTAAAATAATAATGGTCTTAGATTATTCAATTTTTCTCCTTTATATTCAGTTGTAGGTGATCTCTAGGTCTTTTAAGTTTTGTGGAAGCAACAGAGTGTCATCAGAGGCATATATGACCTGAGAGTAGTGGGAAAAATTTTTTGAGAACTTTAGATTTCACTGATAGTTTTCATATGCCTTCAAAAAGCATCTGGAAACTGATTTTCTGTCTTCATGGGCACCTATCCTGTCACTGGATAGAGTCTCCAGATGGTCCAGTTGTCCAACACTTTTAATTTTCGAATAGGAACTTCCTCTCCTAGATGACAAAAAATAGGGTTTTTTTGCATTCCCTTGCCATCCAGTTCAGATTACCCCCAATAGCAGAAGACATCCTGAACACATCGAGATAAACTCACAGAGTTTGTCTTCCAACTGTTTAACTTCAGGCAAACATCACATTTAAGCTGTGCACCAGTATTCACTGTGGCTGGAGCAGTTCTGCAGAGAGACCCTCTTGATCGCTTCTGCAGCCCTGTTTGGCAAAGTACTGCTGAACTTCTTTTTTTTATTTACAATTGTTATTGTTTAGATATTTTTGATAATATCTTATAGGTTTTCATTTTTTTCTAAAGATTTTCTTTGCATTTGTTCTCCAGATCATCTCTATGAACTGGAACTTCCTACAGTTATCTTAGGTTCTGCAATGTAAAATAACTTCGCAAAAAGTGATACCTAACAGAAAAAAACCCTCAAACCCACCACTTACACTATAAAAACCTTATGGGAATCAGAAAACCTTGAAACACTTCGAGGGTATCTTGTACAACAAGTCCAGTACGCAAAAATGAAAGCACCAGCTAAATTTCTTTTGCTCTGTTCTACTGAGAATTTTGCATTGCCTTTTTTTTCTTCCCTTGAAGACAACATAATGTATACTACAACAACTTAAAGATTTGATCTGCTTCTGACCAATACTGTTAGTAAAGTGTATTCCTGTCCATAGACTTCTCTACATAATGGTTTAAACTCCAGTTGTTCACCTCCCTCTCTGAAGAGACACACACACATTAACTAGGGCCACACCATCTGCGGGAACTGAAAACTAATATACTATATTTAGTGTCATTTATCCGTGTCCTTGATTACTTTTTCTGCACATACAGAAGTGAAAAAGATTGGTTTCCCTAGTTTCTTGCATTTCTCCAGAAACAAAAATGTGATGTTGGCATTGGAATAAGAAGCTGGGATCACCTTGACTGGCAAACCTTGGAGACTGAACTCTGACTCCATCTGATTTTCTTTTCATTTAACCTAAAAAGTAGGGGAGGTCCTTCAATGGGATGAGGGAAGTGGGACTTCTTTTTTTTGGGCTGTCTGGTCCTTTAAGTTAGGATGACTTTCGGTAGCATACCACTGCTGCCTTCCCACAGAGAAAGGAAAGCACTTCTAAGAAGTTTTTTTAAAATATTATTATTTTAAATGAGCAATATGTGGAAATTGGTTTGTTTTTCAGTCTGATGAGAGCACAGTTTCTCATGATGAGTTAATAGTTTTGGATGGAGCATCCTCATTTGTTGAAGCCTGGTCAGTGGAATCCCTCAGATTTTTTTTCACATGCAGTGTGCAAGGATCTTTTCAGATAGATCTTGCAGATCTTTGGAGATCAATAATAAAGAAGAAACTATGCAAAATCTTTATTATCTCTACTATCTTCAAGGAAAAGAAGCAAAAAATTTACGAATTTGGCAGGCCTAAGTAAAGAAGCAGATGCAGGACACCTTGCTGTCAAAACCTCTTTCACAAACAATACTTTGAGCTTTATGCCCTCTGCTCAAAAGTTTTGTGAACTCAGCATTTTAAATGAAGTGCTCCCCTTCAAGCTAGCCTGTGTACTTTTGCAGAGGTCTCAGCTGCCAAACAGAACCAGACATTTTAAAAAGGTGAGTAGCTCTTGACCCTGTAAAATCAGGCATAGGATTTCGGTAGCTGAAGAAAATACCTGAAACCATGCTCCTAATATTTCTCTAGAAATAAAACCTCACACTAACTGGTGAATCACTAAAATCAAAAATCTGTGCTTAAAGCAAAGAATGCTTGAAGGTAAAGGTTACAATTTAGAATCCTTAGGGTTTTTTTGTAATCCATGAGATGTTGTAGGAAGAAACCGATGAGGTTATGGTCTCATCTTCCTTTATGGCCTCAGATTAAAAAATATTTGGGAACAGTGAAAAAAGTAAGGCAAATAGGGCACGCATGTGTATATTTGTGTAAAAACATGAAAATGAAAACTGCTTTTAAAGGGCTCTGCAACTAGGATCATGGACAGCACCAGCAAAAAGAAAAAGAAAAACAAAAAAGAAAGAAAATAGTAGCCTAGATGCCAACTACTGGTTATCTGCACAGCTAACACAATAGGTCCAGTGTTTTTAATGGACACTGTCAATGCTCTTAGTCTTAAATTAGAGCAAGCAGCTGTTTTAGTGTACAGCTGAGCGTGACATAAGCCTGTGTAAACACTTTTCTCTTGTCACATTCTTCTAAGTAGATGAGGGTTGTATCTTTCTCCCTTCATGCAGAATAATCCTCTTCTCCAGAAGTTCCAAATAACTTGTTAATTGCACTTCAATTCTGCCATTAGAAAACAACCAAAAGATCAGGGGGACAATATAATTTGTCAGGTGGGTGTGTGTATCATGCACCAAAATGTTTACTTTTAAGGCTAGCAAACTTGACAGCATTCCACAAACACATTATCCCTGTTCTCTTGAGCCTATACTCTCCAATGTCAATACACTTGGCAGATTCCAAAACCAGTTTTGATGATAGTGATAGGAAACCCCTACCTCTTGTTCCTATGGGTTTCATATCTAAAATAATCATAGAGCATGGTGATACATGTCTGTACCTACCAAGAAACACACTGCAAGAAATAACTCATTTGGTTTCATAGAATTCCTTGCTGTCCTTGCATTTTAAGTGGACTCAGTTACTGAGGGTTTTTAAAATTGAAATATTAAAACTGCATAACCAACACTGGTAAATTCTTAAAATCCTAGTAGAGTTTTCAATAAACATCTCTCTCCCCTCTCCTCCTCCTCCCTTCAGTTTGCATATACTTTTTGAGGCATCTAGAGGTCAGGCAGAGAAACTTGAGAACAGACTGCAACACATGAACAACATTTTGCACAGTACCAAAATTATTAAGTTGAAACCATGACATTGATTTGCATGAAAAGGCAGCTGACCTCCATCTCATGACTTATTTTTAAACCAAATGAACTCTGAAGCTGACAGACAAAGGCAGATAAATTGCCCTGTCATCCAACTTTCAGTTAAAGCCTGTGGAGATGGAAGAACTCATAGCAGAGTAGCCTGGCTCCTTTACTGTAGAGAGACAAAATCAGTGTTTGAGGACAACACCAGCCAACAGATGAGACCAAGAATTCCTGGAAAAGCTGCAGCAGAAGCGACAGGTCACTGGGGAGACCTTGCTAATGTGGAAATTGTTAAAGTAGCCTGTTTAATACTCAACTCTCATTCTTTACATGCTACATTTTTAAACACACTGTCCCTTGAAGTGGAACCTGTAATTTCCGTGGTATGTGGTTACTATATTGTTCTGGCCCTGTAAAACTGTGCATCTTACTTCTAGGTGAGCTGTCTTCAGGTTGTTACGGATGGTGGCCAACACCTACACAACACGAGGGACAATACAAGAAATGTGCTTGCAGTGGGGAACAGTTTCAACCAGGCTACCTGAGACAGGGGAGCAAGTCTGACACCAGTTAACACCTTCTCTTTCTGTTACCACCTCATACCATCACCACCCTGGCCACTTCTTCACAGGTATACTTGGCTCTTGAACAACTGGGATCTACACAGCTGAGCTACAACAGTTCATATGATGCTAATCTAGATGCTTTTTGTTGGTGATTCCATCCATATAATTCAAATGTGGTTTCACAAGTGTTCTTTCTCTTTTGCCACGGTCAAGAAAATTTATAAACTAAGAGTACAAGCTCCATCTTCCAAGTGTTCAAGCTCTAAGTTTAGGTGAAAAGAAAAAAGATATACGCAGGCTGCTTACTGCTTCACACTTCTTGATTGTGTGATGTGCATTATATATAGCTGTATTTTCTTTGCAAGAAAGATGTAGATCAATTTCACTGGTGACAGGTGCTCCGAAGTCTGTCACCCCACAAGGACGCACATCTCTGGCATGAAACAGGTATAGGCATAGAATCGCAGAGAAATGTATATTGGAAGTGTTTCTGGATCACCCAGCCCAACCTCCTGCTCAAAGCAGGACTCATTATCACATTTACAGCTAAGTCTTGGAAAGTCTTCAAGTATGGGCCTTTCTGGGCCACTTGTTCATGTCTGGGTAAAGTGATTTTTTTTTTCGTAATATGACCTTCCCTTGTAGCATTTTACCCCTGTGCACCTCTGAGAGGGGTCTGGCTCTGTTTCTGTAACTCCCTATCCCTTTTAATTGGGGGCTGATTGTTATTAAATCCTACCTTAGCCTCCTCTTTCCAGGTTCAATCATTTTCCTCACTAACTTTGTTAGTGGTTCTTCCAGTGGACTTGCTGCAGCTTGCTGACATTTCAGGGTGCATGCAGAATTGGACACAACCCCTAGACAAGGTCTCATGAGTGTTGTGCAGAGAGGAATAATCCCTTCTCCTGACCAGCTGACACTCTTCCTAGTGCTGCTCAGTATGCACAAGGCACTGCTGACTCAATGCTTACTGTCTCCCTCAGACCTCCATCATCTCTCAGTAAGATGCTACTTGCCCAGCTGGTCTCCTGTCCACACTGATACTCAAGGGGCTTTTTTGACACAGCACTTCTCATTGCTGAACTCTTGAAGGTCTCTGCAGAGTGTACCAAGGTCCTTGAGAATGGCCGCCCTGCTTCCAGCCAGTCAACTGCTGTACTCAGTTTTGGGGAATACCAGTCAAAGGTCTAGTCAGCTGGCTCATCCAGCCTGCAGTTCCTGCAGTGAATTTGCTCCTGCAGCTAACTGTCTACTTTGGAAAAAACTAATTTTTTTTTTTCAAAATACTGGCAGTACAATGATGGCAGCAGTGTGAATTGAGGAAAGCTGCTGTTGGCCAGCATTTACACTTCTGCTACTAAACTTGCCAACAGAACAGCGGCACATAAAGGTTAGTTCCGACACTTCTATATGAGGCACATATTGTTGTACAGGCAAAATCAAGAACTGAAGAGGCATAAAAACCCCCAGCAGAACAGATAGAAACAAAAAGGCCTACAAACTAGGAAGTGAAGAAGTGATTTAAGAGAGACTAGAAAACAGTTTGTTTTATAGTCATGAACATCCTCTCCCATCTGGTATTTATGCTACACACATACACAGACACACAGAGCCACAAGTGCATGCATGTATGTTTCCACCTTCTGACTTTCAAGGCACACAGAAACAATTAAGTCAGCCAGATTTAAAAAGCAGATTAATATTTCTTTAGATGGTTTTCTGACATCTGCAGGCAGTTATCAATTTGCTTTTTTTCTTTGAATCAGATTGTTTACCTCAAGCATACACAGAAAAAAGTCTTTATTAAAAAATAAAAAGTTCCTTCAGATGAAGAGAAGAATTGCTAAAAGCAGTGGGAGAGAAGAGGTTGTTCTGCCTGGTAAAACCAGAGAACCTGCAGAGTAGAGGATTGCTCAATGGGGCCAGCTACAGCATTACCTGCCAAGTCAGCCACTCTCACAGACTGGGAACTAGCAAGCGAGAGACACAGCCAGTTGGCTTTGGCGGAATATTTATGGAGGATGCAGAGGCTTATTTACTGAATAATCTGGAGACCATCTGGTGGTATCCAGTGACAAGAACACTGAGCTGAAAGTAGAAAAGCCTGAGCTCTATTTCTGGCTGTGCCAACTATTCTCTGTGACCTCTGGTGGCTCAGTTTGCCCATATACAAATCAGAAAAAAAAAATCTACTCTCATCTCTAGGAAATTTGGATACTTCACTAAGAATTCACACTTATTACTATTTTAGTAGTATGATCATTTATCTACATTATCAATAATCACTTCAGAGTTAATTGCTGGAATATTTTTTGAATCTGAGTTTGTCCCCTCTACTAACAAAAAGATTACAACCACCTCAATGGAGGTAGTACACAATGTGGAGTTAAACCAAAACAATTTCAAAACAAGGCAGGCAATTTGGGACATTTCTAAAATAAAGAGGTCCTTTTTTTTTTTTTGTTTTCCTTCAGAAGAAAATGCACATCAGTCACATGAAGGAAACATCTGTACATCTTACTGGACCTTCCCCACACCCAGCCTAATGCTCACTACCATAACTGAGATGAAAAAAGGAAAATCTAAAATATTCTCGAGTTCTGAATTTCTTACCATTTTGCTGAACCTTCAACTAATCATCTGTAGGGAACAAAGGCAACTGAGTAACCAGATCAATATCCACAAGACATGCTGATGTCTTCACCACCAATCTACCTTGTTCAGAGGCCCAAAGACTTTCAGACTGATAGCAGTAGGTGGCCTTTCTTAGATACATTGTTAGATTTGCTTTCTTTTCTCCAAACTCCACTGACAATTTACCATGGGGGTAATGCAAAATCAACCCTATGGGGGAATAAAAAAAAAAAAAAAAAAAAAA
>VZTJ01004268.1:1683139-1709976 GCA_013397795.1 Orthonyx spaldingii
GAAAAAAAAAAAAAAAAAAAAAATCCCACCAAGGAACAGTAACTCTGAGAAAATCTCCAGATGACTAAAAACTGGCACTAATCCAGACCTTGATTCAAGTCTAAAAGAAATTTTTTGCTGCAAGCAAAAACCTGGTATCTCCAATGAAAGTGTTCTGTTGGATTCTTCCATAGGCAATAACACAGTGGAGGGAGAGAGTTTCTGCCTACTAGGAGGATTCCCACGCAAACGGAACCCAGATACCTCCCACTTTCTTCCCACAGAACTGATCACCCTTGTCTAATCTCCTTAAGTCATCTGGTGTCTCACTGGGGAAGTGCTATCTAGGACAAAGAAATCTGTAGGGATGTTGGCAAGAGTGGAAAGTGAATCTTGTGACCGAGTGCACTGGCGCTGAGCTGCTCAGGAAAATGATGATGAAGTGAAGGAGCTCTATTTTTAATTGGGGAAAAAGGCAGAAAGGTAGCAGGAGGACCCGACCTCCTGTGGTGGGAGGGAGAGGAAGAGAGAGAGGAAGGAAGAAATGCACTTCTTTTCACAGATACACAGGTCAGTAACTACACACATAACAATGAAGTTTAAATTTCAACACCGAGTTATTTTTTCAACAATGGTTCCGTATATGATAGCTCCAAACTACGACCTTTCTTCGCTGATGCTGGAAGAGATCCAAGGTACTTCAGGAAGAAGTTGGGTCTTCAGGTAAGTAGATTAACTTTTATATGGTATGTAAGATTTTCCAGACAATGTGTGGATTGGAAAAAGACTTGTGTCCAGATCCATGTTTCTTAGGAAGTAGAATAAAAATAGCCAGAGGCTGCAGCAGCTAACCAAGTCCTGGAAAGTCAGCACTAGACTTCCAAAATAAAAATAAGGAATACTGCTTGGAAAGCATTTCAATGGGAGAATAATACAAACTCATAAAATTGAATCTCTTTTCTAGTACTGCAATCATAGGATTGAACCTGCCTGAGCCTCCATGATACTACATATTTTACAATGTTTGCATCCCTGTAATCTTATGCAGAGATTAATAAAGTATGGCAGGATACACTTACAAACTATTTAGGCATCTTTACAATTCAACCAACCCTGCTGACAGGGGAATAGGAAGGGGAAAATCACTTTATTATTCACTCACTGGAGTGAAAAAAGTACTATACAACATGGAATGTCATTAAGAGGTTACTAGGGACATGCAAAAAAATTTTACTACCTGCTTGCTTACAGTTTTTTCTAAAGGACTTCTAAAATTCAGACATTAAAGTCTGTTTGTACTAATATATTTTGTATACATTACAGTAAGATAATATTAAGGAAGATGACAGTCTTTCAATGTATTTCTTTTCAACTGCTAAACTAAGACTAGTGCAACAGATTTTTGTGTATGTGTAGATCCTTCTCCATGTTTTGTGAACTAGTTGTGTACAGCAAAAAAAATAATGCTACAAATCATTCCTAACATACTGTTGATAAAGTATAAGGGCTCAAACATATAAGTTCCATACTTTTCCTTTTTCCATCTCTTAGTTCAGTTGAAATTCCACCTTGAAAAAGTAAATCACTCCAAATATTAATGGGATTTTGGTTAAGTTAGTTATTGAATAAACACTCCCAACTGTTATCGCCAGATTTTCTCACATTTTCAATCAATATTTTCCATTTTCTAGCTACACTGAATGTTTTCAGAATAAGGTTTGCTCGTAAGACATTTAAGACCATGATATGAAAATTGAAATGATATCTGCAACTTTTAATGAAGAACTATCGTGTTTGAAGAAAGCATACCTTCAAACTACCTAGCTATGAACTGAGTAATCTCATCTCAAAATTCATTAAGTGCTCATTAATCTGAAAAGCACTACACTGCTCGTGTCTTAACTGCAGTAAGGAAAAGCAGAGCTCTGTTGTAATTCTCTGAAACACTGCGATATCATATTACACTTGTATTTGTAAAATGGCTATTTACTTTCACTTACAAAAGAGTGATCTTAAATTACAAAATAATAAAAAAAAGAAGTTACTAATGTAGTGTTTTAGGCATCAAAACAAGTTTTTAAACACTGTTATGCATTCAAAGTATCAAACCATCAGCACCATGCATGGCCGGAAGTTTTAATGCATTCTGTCGTCAGGAACCCTCTGTAAATTTCCCTCCAGAAACAACAACTTTCCCCTACTTTGAACAGCACAGCATGAAAATGATGGCTATGCAACCCTGTGTTCTGTATCACCCACAATCACTTTGGCCAGCCCAAGGCAATGGTGAATTTACACTACATGAAACAGACCTAGGACAGGGTATCTTTTCTTGGATGAAAATAGAGCTTGGGTAGGTTGCAAGTATTGGCTCCTGATGCCACTGGTAGTTGTGTCACAGCCTTCCAACTAAAAGACATGGCTGAACTGTACCTCAGCTGGATAATTTTTCAAATAAAAACTTGAAGCATGCCTGTTTAGCCATTAAGCTCTGCTTAATTTAGAACAGCTATTGAAGGTTATTTTTGTTTTAACACACCATTAGATTTCATGTCTTCAGTATTTTGTAGTAACAACTTTTCACAACAGCTATCCTCTTTCCCTGTTATATTCATTTTATGAATCACAAGAAAAAGCTACACTGAACATTTCTAGTTAGCAGCACACACTTCAACTGAATGCTTTTTATGTGGATGTATATATCAAGAACTATCTTATTGTGGACTTAATATGACAGTAAAAGGGACACCGATTAAAATGTAGGAATTCATAAATTTGTAAAACTAGTTAAAAATCTGTCATTTTTCTGTTTTAAAACTTATTTTCTGTAGTGACTCTATTTTAAAGGTGGTTTAGAGGTGATGAGACCTTAAAAATTAGACAATCACTACAAATCTCATTGGCACTGGTGACAATAGATATCAACCCCAAATCCTATGCTGTTCTCCAGCAAATCATACTCTTTATGTTGATGATATTGACTCTGTAAGACAGGATCTTTTAATGAAGTACAGGACACAGAACATCTTCCTCAGCATGCTCAGGGAAATTAACTTCCTTCTCTAAAACATATTTTAAAACTATTTTTATAGTCAAAAACTATTCCATCTCAAATGAGCCGTGTACAATTTGAATGTCATATACTTGTGAAAATCAGTCTTGTGCTTTGTGCACAAGAAGAAGGTCAGAAATTGAGATGTGTTATGCTTGACTGAAGCAGGCTGACAGAAAAGTCCATACAAAAAACCAGAAAGGACTGCAATGAAAGCTTAGGTAGTTGATACAAACATTTTACAATTTGTTCAAAGAGCAAAAAGATACATTAACAAAGATGACACAAGATCCACTTTTACACAGAACATTATTCAGAAGACTCTGTACATCTATCAAAGACATGCAGCAGAACACTGGGGCAACGTTGCACTCAACATTCTGCACCCGGGTCCATCACTCCACCCATCTGTTCATAAGAATTCATTTATTTAAACTTATGAGCAGAAGACCTTCCATTCTCCTTGAGAATGAAAAATATTATGCAGGACTCCACAGTTCTTAAAAAATATACTGTCTTGAAGGAGAAAGGTTATTGGCAGCCATAAGCATAAAATATGACCATAAGCATAAAATGTACATGCCACATTTAAATTTCAGTTGCAGCTTAATTTACCAATCTGTTTCAGCCCTACTGCCGAGGTATGCTGTCTCCTCAGCTTTGTTTCCTAAGGAATGGAGACTTACATTGTTGGATCATCTGTCTGACAATCAATCATGGCTTTCACCTAACTCTGCGATCCATTGGCCGGTTCCAAACAAATGCCACAAAAAGGCAGAGGACTCAAAGAAGGCCTCCAAGTCTAACAAGACTTCCCTTGGCTGGAGAAAGGGGTTGGTTAGACACCTCCTCACTGAAGGGAAGTTTTTAGCATGATCCCAACAAGTCACCTGTTTGTGCTGAATGAGCTGCGGATGGGACACACATGGTCTGGCCAGCCAGCCAGCACTGATTCACCAAAATCGCCCTGACCTGCACTGCCTCTTGTCCACCTGGAAGGGGACTGGGACTGCTCCGAGGAGAATCAAGCAATACACCTGAAGGAGAAATGGGCTATTTATTGTCACTGGAGAAATAGGCTGGCCGTCTACAACATCCACAGACAACCAGAATTTATTAGCTCCATTACTTACAGAACAAATTACACTCTACAGGACTGAAAAAAACCCACTCAGAGTTCCTGATCAAAAGCAGATTATGCCAAGCACATACCCTATTCTGCTTTAACTAGGAAAAAAGGCAGGAGAAGGAATGGAGGAAATGAGATTTAAGTTACTTGCTGGAATTGTACAGAGATCTGAGCTGTCTGCCAGAATATGCCTATTTTTCACACTAGGGACTATCTACTGACTCAAACTACAGTTCAAATGCTAGTACTATGTACCAAGAGTGGCAATATAAAACTATGTTAGCTCATTTGTACAATATCCACATATAGCTATACTGAGTCACTCTTTAACATATATTATAATGACATTATATAATAAACACTACATTAAACTTGCAGAACATTTCCTCCAAATCTAAGAAACTTTTATGATAACCATCATCATCATAATTTCACAGAACAAACTTAAGATACAAACCACAGCTTTTTTAACAGATTCAGCAACCTCAGAACACAATAACTCGTTGGGCTGGCTATTTAACAGAAACTTCTGCAATCAAAGACGCAAACAACATGGCAGTCCAAGATAAAAGTCACAATTAGATTTAAATTGGATTTCAAAACTCAAGTACCCACCAGAGATATAGCAGACTTATTGCTATAATGCAAAATGTTTGAAAACTGCTTTTCCAGACGCAAACATTTATTAACTGGATGGAATGTTCCCATCCCACAAAAAAAAAAAAAGTCTTTGTTTTAGAGTGTTTAAGAGTCCAAAACAAAACATTAGTTTTGTGCTTACTGTCCAAAGTCAATTAATACGGATAATCAGAAATAGTCAGAAGTTAAAATTTAGTTGAGTCCTAATGAACACGCTTTCTGCCACTAATTGCTACTGGTCACTAGAACTTTCAAGATACATAGTGAGTGAAGGCAAAAAGGGTCCAAATAGGTCAGTGGCTGAAAAAAAAGATGTCATCTACACACCAGAACAGCTAATGATTTTGAAGTCTACAACTATGTTTGTAGGCAAATTAAAGCTGAAAGTTATTCAGTTTCATGTTACATCTAAGGGTATCAAGTTTATAGTAAATTTTAAAAATGGTTTTCTTTTTGACAAGGTGTAAATCAGCATTTCTAAAATTCATGTACTACAAAGGCGCAATTTCTTGACAGATAAAATCACAGACGTCTCTGTAAATGTGGGTGCTATTTTTTTTCTAGTATCACAGCCTGCTGTTTGTTTGCTATCTAGCTATGTTTTTAAAATACATTTTGATACTTTTAGACATGGGACATGCTTCCAGCTCCTAAATGACCTGCAGTGCAATTTACTGTAGTGTGTACTGTACAAAGTTCTTTGGTATCCACAGGAACAGTTACCAACTGATGTGAACTTCCTTCCCTAAAGAGCTTGTTTTGAATAACAAACTACTCCAGGGGGAAATACATTATCTTGTCTAATCAAATGTTCAAGTGAGGCTTATTTCATTCCAGGGTTTTACTATGCATTGTGGAAATGTGTGTGACACTGACCTTTAATTAAATCTCAACCTTAAAGGAAGACAGTAAAAGCTTAGCAGCCCAGATTAGATTGCGCGTGTGATTTTAAAGCTACATTTAAATGGTTTATAGAATTAATCAAGACCTATTTTTTTAGTGACTGTATTCTCTAAGATGTTAGCTTTTATGGAATCGGTATAAAAGGTTTTTGTAAATATCAGTAGTTATTTGTTCTTACTTTTTCCAATCAGGTTTAAAATACAGATGTTACTGACATATGGTTTGTATTACCAACATGCTTCCTTTTACCTAAGTGTATTTATCATCCAGTGTTTTTTGATTAGCTGGAAGTGTTTCACACTGAGAAACATGTACTTTAGACAGAAAACAATTCAACAGGACAGTATCACATACATGTAGGGCAAAGGTTCATTTTTCACGTCAGAGAGCTTGTGTCAGGTAAAACTGTAACTCGGCCTCGTGATGTCTCCCCAGGTGGCACGAAGCAGAAACAGCCAAGCCATTCCTGAGAGGCCTTCTGCTGAGGAGACACCTCTGGGGGAGTTTACTGCCCAGGTCCCATCAGGGAAGGAAAGGACAAGTCAAGGATAGGAAGGAAAGAAGAGGAAATCAGGGGAAATACTGGGGTGCCTTCTTCAGCATCCCTTTTCCTTCACCTCAAGTATCCCAGAGCAGGAGAATAGAGTATCTAGCATGCTCATGGAGAGCTGGGAAAGCAGAGCAGGAAAGCCTTTCTGACACTGTGAAAAGCACTAATAAAGAAAGAAATATTCTGATGAATTACTCAAGTATGCAGTGTTGATTAAGTGCATCCATAAAAAAAGGAAGAAACCTACATAATTCCTGTTGTTAAATAAATATTAACACTGAATGTTTTTGCCACTTCTTTCAGACTACTCTCAGAAAGACAATATAACATTATAAATAAAATAAGCAGTATAATAAACAACATCTCAAAAACTGGTGCAATACTCAGGTGCATACATTTGCTGTAATTGTCAAATACCACTTTTACAGTAATCACTTTGGTAACGCACACAAGGTATGAAGGCTTTGGAAAACCAGAATAAATCCATTAAACTGAAAATACTATTGCTTTTTTTGCAACTGATGCAAACCAATAGTATTACATTCCTTGAACATTCTCTACTTGTAAAGTGAAGATTCACAAGTTTCAGGTATTTTTAAAAATGGTACTAATGATTAAATTCTAAGTTTTATTCTGTTTGTTTTTGATGTATTTTTGACACCCATCCATGTAAATGAAAAAACAAGCTAGTTATTTCTCTTCCTCGCTGTTAACTTTCAGTTCTAGATGGCTGCAGAGGTTAATTCTAAGTTGGCTGGCTTTCAATCACGTTTTCTATCTACTACTTTGTAAACTTTCTTGGAACCTTATTCTGATCTTAAAAAAATAACAACATAACAAAACCTGCTTAAACCTTTAACTTTGAGTAAAATGTCATTATTCTTGTTTTGCACTTATTTTGAAGACTAGAGTAACAATATTGGCTTCTATTGATGTAACATTGTACTAGCTTTGAACATGCAGTATATTTATATTTCAGATAATTTATGTTTAGACACAGATGGAGAGCAATTTTATTCTAAAGTGGCTTGATTTTTTTTTTTTTTTTAACAAACCTGGTGCCAAACATGCTCATGCATGTAAAAAAAAAGTGATTCACATAATAAAAAAGTGAACTTCCTTTCCAAATGTCTGTTTACATGCTCAGAAAACATCACTGGTACATTTTCCTTGTTATACGAGAGGACTCAGATTTTGGAGAACTGAATATGGAAACTAAGGTAAAGGATGGCAGTAACACAATTTAAAACAAATTACAAATACTGCTACATGCAGAGAAGCCTCCAGCTTGCCTCCCCACAATACTTGTTATAGTATTCCGCTTACAATAATTAATAATAATATATTAAGTATTCAGCTAAGATGGCATCTGTATTTTTGCAAAGACTGATATATTCTCTATTTTTCTGGTTACATAAATCCATGTTGAAACGCAAAGCAGGTTTTATTTTTCCTCTTTTTTCCTCCATGAGAAAAGAGATGAAATAATTTAATGCTTGAGTTAATACAGGCACAGATACTAGAGGTCGTATTTAACATTTTTAGCGGGAGTTGAAAAGTTCAACTGAAAAACTTCACTGGACTTTATGAAGAAAAAACATTAGATTGTATCATATTTACTCACCATTTATCTCCTAAACAACACAATTTAGCTTAGCTAAAATCTGAATTGACCCTCAGGCTTTTTAAGTGTATACATTGTGAAACTTCAGGAGCTTCACTGCTCCTGTTGAGAGCCGTTTTCCTTCTGGACAGCCACAGGCTCCCTCACATTATCAGATAACACCTTTTACAAGGACAAGCCGGTAGAAATGAGTTGATGATTTTCTTGTGGTAGAAGCCTCTCCCAGCTTACTGAAAGAAAACCAGACAGAAAACCATCATGCATACTGGCAAGAAAGGCCATGTGGTCTCTCACACTTGCTGTGGTGCAACTGGAAAAATTAAATAAGGGTTAATAGGGGAATCTCACTGGCATATAAGGCAAAACTTTCACCTGATCAACAGCTATGATTCATTTGTTCTGTTAGTTAACCTATTTAAAAATGAATCAGCATAGTGCTGACATGGGATATGTTGGAAAGCAATCTCTTCTGGAAATGACTTCTTAAATTTTACATCAAGAAGGCTTCTGCAGGGTCACACCAGAGCTCTTTCTAGCCAACTATCCTTTTTCCAACAGTGGATGCCCAAAAAGAGATGGGCAAGGTCAGGACAAGGATACATAACAACAGTCTTCCAAGACTTCTCAAGAACCTGAGCCAAACAGGCTTTCCACATACTTATGAACCCACAGCTGATTTCTGTGAACTCTGAACTCATCCCATCTCCTCCAAAGGCCACGTGAACTTCATAAAATAGCTTTGACTCTACCTACTATTGCTGACATGGCATGCACTGGAACAATGCTCCATCCTCACTTTACAACCACGGGAACACTTATGCTGGCTGATCCAATACAATGGGAAAACGTAAATAGAATTTAAATGTAGGTATCTGTAGGCACCCTCCCCTGGCAGATCTTTTGTGGTCAAACAACCACTCATGGAATTTCTGCATACCTATCTAGTGTATTTTCAGTAAAAATAATAGAGTAGTAGAGTGGAAGTGGCTTGCAGTTACACAACAAAGCCAAGAGAAAAGAGTTCTCGTGACATAAGGCTCAAACAGCCATGTAAGTCTTTTGTACACTCAAGCTCATGTGAGTCGATGGCTTTTGAAAGGCATCAGACTAAGCCTTAAAGCTCCAGTCCACAAAGTTAAGTTTAGAAATGACTGCAGTGAATGTAGCTGTGTTTACTTATCCAAAAGGGCAAGGGTGAGCAACACAGACCTGTTCTTATACCACCTAACCTCTGCAAGGAATGTCAGTCTTTACATTAGAAGAAGTAAAACGAACACACTGCACTGGGTTTATTCTGACACACAGATTCTCAATGGCTTTTGGTCTGACTCTAATCTCTGCCCGTAGATAGAGGGGTGGAGGAAGTAAGCCTGCTTGTTTAGATAGCCATCACCTTCCCATTACATCCTACTGCTTGTTCCCATCTCCGCTTTCTTCTTCTCCATTTTGTGTCACCCGCCCTCAGCTAAAACCACGGAAATCATCCACACTAAAAATAACCTCTCCCTCCACCTCATTTGGTCAGGCCAAACAAACAGCTTTACCAGGACACAGCTGAGGGCACAGTGCAGGCATAAAAATGGGAAAGTGGAGTGGATAGTGATGGGGGAGGGTTGGAGGAAGGAGGACAATGGTTTAGACTGGCAGCATTGTTGGAACAAATGCACATGAAACTAAACAGTAAGCGCTCCTTAGCATGTGCTCTCAGAGCAGCGACATGATTCAAAGACTGATGACTTGCTTAAAATATAAAACCTGAGGAGAAAAATAATTGATGTAGTGACATGAAAAGGGTATCACATGAGCATAAGCATCTCAAAAAAGTAAATGAATTCCAAAGTCACTTGGCCAGTGATATACCCCTTCAGTTTTGAAACATCAGGTCCCAACAAGAACCCAACCTTTTGACACTGGAAAAACTTGCCCAGAAAGAGTATGCACTGACACAACTGAACCAGTCCTTTACTACAGCAAACGAAGAGTGCTCAGAGCAAACTGTGCTCTCTTGCTATGAGCAAATGCCTGGAATTCCCCCAAGTCAAGCCGACTGTTAGTCAGGATTTTCTCCGTACTATATCCTCACATTCTATAGAGCGGCCCACCATAAAGTGCTTAAACATTTTATTTTAAATTTTCCTCTTGGTGTCTGGAAGCATGGAAAACAATATGTTTTTCCAAACAAACCCACCTAATCATGTTATTTGCAAAGACGCTTTGTTGTTTCTATTTTGGAAAGGGAAGAAATAAAAGAAAAGAAAACTTTGATTTACTGCATACTTTTTATCTCTGTTATTTCCCCCAGGATTCCAAATCCTAAAGTTTAAGTGTGTTCACATCTATCGTGTAAGCATGGATCAGGAATGGTATCAGCATGTCATGTGGCTGTATGTATAATAAGCACACCACTCCCAACATTTACAGAACCAAAAAAAAGATATGCCTTTCCATATCACAATCCTTTGAATCAACAACATTGCCAGGTGCATGTCAGCATTTTTTCCCTTTAAATTCAGTCCATTAGGAAAGCAGGAACTACTGCTAGTGGAAATATGAAATGGAAGTTGTGTCTTTTTTCTACTACAGATTTTGCTATCACAAACAGAAGAACTAATGAAAACTGATATACTGTGATCTGTGTCTGTAGTTCTTTAAAACTCTCACTAGCAGAATCAATAGCTTTGTCTTAACTCTGCTCTTAAAACCCTCTTCTAAAGACAAATGCAAAACTCAAATCTCCAAAAAGCCTGCAGACTACCAAGGATGGCACTTGCCACAGGACTCATGAGGTTACTTCCTTGCGGCAATAGCTGGGAGCTGTCACCAACACTTCAAAGCTACTCACCTGCCACCCGCCACCTGGAGAACTTTCTCACTGAGGCCACAGACTTGAAACAAACTTGTTTTATTCTCCAAATCCCATTTTCATTTCCACATACTCAAATGGCTACAGCTGACAGTCTCTGAACTGGATTTTTCACCCCACTGTTAGCCACCAGATGTCCTAGTTCTTGAATGGATTAGAACCTTGTAGAGAAGTAGGAAAAGTCTTATACTTAAATGCACATATGTATGTCAGTGCACAGATGCATGAAAACAGAAACTCCTGCTTGCTGGTTTTAATTGAAAATATCTGAAGGCATGCTCTTTGCTTCTTGGAACCTTTAGAGATAATACTCCTGACTGCATTACTTCCCTCAGCCATTTTTTTTTTTTCTGCTTTTAGGGAGTAAAATGTTAGGCCCTGTCCAATTAGGAAATGTGCATAACTCTCTACAAGAAGAAGTGAATCATATGCATCTTGCCAGGAACTAGTTTTAAAACAATCCACATGTGGAAGCACAAGAGAGTTTTGTGTATGCTATGTTACAGTCTGCTGTACTGTCTGAAATAGCATCCTGGAAGAACATGCACTATTTAAGAGAAATTATCACTCTCTGTTTATACAACATGGCCATGACAAAATTAGTTAGACAACTAATGAAATCCTAAATGAATTCAAGACATGATTACAGAAGATTTAGTTTTGGAAAAGAAGTCCCAGGGGCTTTCGACTAACATGCCCATAGAAGCTCTGTGAAGAGAAACTGGCAAATGTAAAAGACTAACTGACAAGACTTTGTATCTTCCAAAGCTTCTGAGATGTTCACTGAAAATACAGACATAAGTGCCTGAAACTGGGCAGCTGTATCTCAGTGTATTTGCGAGATTGTGATCATTACATTCACTGCTGCAGAATATACCAAACATGTGGACTACCACTACACCACGGAAGAGAGGAATTTTCTACTCTCCTCAACTTAACTTCCTCCCTCTGAAAAGACAGGCACAAGAATATGTAATTGCACTTTTTAAATACCAAAAATTGTATTTGGCTCCCTTTCCCCTTCAACTTGGAGTGTTCTCTTTCCAAGAGTAAACATACCGAGTTTACTTTGTCTCCTCTTAAATGCTCTTCTCTGGACTCCATTTGTGTACTTCTTTTTAAGTTCAGTTCCCAAAATTAGACACAATACCCCAGATAAGGACTTACCATTGCCAAAAAGAATGGCATAATTACTTCATGCTTTTTTGTACAACAGCCTTGTTAATGCATCCCAGAATGAGTTAACTTATTGTTTGTGGTCCATTACTACAACAAAGAATTTTTCCTGCACTACAAGCAGTTTCTTTGCATCCTGTATCCTCATCTATTCCCTTCCCTAGAGACTTTCTGTTTATTCCTGAGAGGCTACCAGAAGGGGATGACTGGTTGACTTGCTGGAGACAACCATGTTTGACAGACTTTAATGTACAGATTTAGTATTACCAAGATCCTATAGCAATTTGTTCTTAATTCCTTGTACTGCTAAAAAAACCTAAGGAGTGAAACAGAATTGAACTATTTTCTTTGAAATGTACTAGTCACAACTGATAGAGAAAATATAATGAACAGAGCTACCGGTTTAAAAATCAAGAAAGTGAATCAAAAAAACTATTTTAGCAGTAAAAAGATGTCGTCTCTAGTAGCCACTCCTTACTATTTTTGCTTCTTGAATCACAATCTACAATGCTTTTTCCCACAAACCACAAGTGCTGAATCATGTAAGACCTAAACTGACATAAAAATAACAAAATTCTGCTACTTGCAGCCTTTCCCCAAGGGAGATCAAAAAGTTCAGACCATTTTCTCTTACACGCAGCATTAGGAACTGCAAAGAAAAAAAAAGGGGCATTTTGTATTTTTAAACATTTTATTTCTCTAATGAGAAGGGTTCCAAACAATGGTGTTCTTTTCTGCTAAATCAGGCAAACCGTAATGAACGATTAAGGAACTATGAGCAGATTTGAAAGCACAAATGTCCTTTGTGATATTGTAAACATTGCCTCTCCAAAATCAGGCTGAGGAGCAATTTATTTTCCATTTTAAGAACAAAAATAAAGTGTGTTCTCCATTCGTATGGAAGAAAATATTAGTCATGGTAGATCATTTTAAAAATGCATCTTCTTAAGTCATACATGGTAGTACAGCAAATGAGAAGACATGTCATTACACATGAAAGAATAAAAAATTAAATGCAATGGATTTTTTGAACAGACTAGTCAACATGTACAGCAGATCTGAAAATACCCCAGATAAGGATAGCTATCATCAATAGCACCCTCTGGGCTCTGCTAATGTTGGTACAGAGGCCTTCATGGATATTCCTCTTACCTGCAACTGTGCTCAGGTTCTTTTGGAACTATAAAATAATCTACTGTAATGATACAAAGATATCAGCTCAGTGTCAAAAACTCCCCAAACCTCACCAACAGCAAAACAACAACAAAAAACCCCACCCCACAAGAAAAAAGACTAGTTGACAAAAAAGAAAACAACACCTTGAACACTATTTGTAGTTTGGGTTTATCATTGCCACCAGGGTCTAGTAAAACTAGAAGATATATGGAGTAGAACAAGAATGAGGAAAGACACGGAACAAGCCCTGTGAGAGAACCGGTTAAGGAGACTCTTTAAGTGGAAAGACAAATATTTGAAGGTATATGATATGCAATGAGAGGGGCAATGTAGAAAAGATGAAATATTTCTCATAGAGAAACTAGGAAAGACTAGTGGGCAGCAGGCTTGGAGGGAAAAAACCCAACATAACAAAACAAACAAAAACCTTCAAATCAATCAAGCGGAACTTCCTCATACAACACATACTTAAACTGCAAAACTCACTGCCATAACTGAAAGCTCACACAGGTTGGGGTGGGGGGGAGGGAGGAATTCCTGGAAGAAAAATCTATGAAAATTATTAAAACCAGAAATACCACTCCCAGTAGAAAAAACCCTCAGCCATAGATCTGTAAAGACTAGGACAACCAATGTGAGAAACATTACTATGTAACATTACTATGTGCATGTCCCTGTCTTAAACTCTTTTCCCTACTTCACTATCAGTCAAGGTCAGAGATGAGATCTGGTGCTAAATGAACCCGTGATCTGAGTTGGTACAGTGTTCTTATGGTTTTATTGAGCTGTGCAAATCAATTTAAGGTAAATTATCTAAGACACTGTGCATAAAACCTTTCTTTCTGCACAGAAAGTTATGCTGCTGCAGCCTACTGTTCAGCAAGCCTTTTAAAGATATTATTATTAAAAAACCCCACAATATGAAAATGAATCACGGTGATTGAAAAGACCTACTGTTCACAGCTTAATAGCATCCAGAGAACTGTCACTTATCTGAAAAAGATTTTGCTTATTTCAAGTTCTGTGCCAATCTCTAACCTACACAACTTTACCCACCCCCAGGAAAATCCATAAAAGTGCTCAATGACCTCCCAAATATAAAATTAACAGGGAAAAATGATTTGCTTGTTTTGTTTTTCAAGTGAACGTATTTGTGATTTTTATGTTAATATCACTGCATAACCGGAAGCTCAGCTGCACGAATGCTGTGCTGGCATTACTAGCTGTGCATTTAGGTCCATATATATCCAAACGTTTAAGCCTTTGCAAGATTAGATCCTTGGGAATATAGCTGCCTAGGATGACTTCTGTATTTAGGGAATATAATAGTTCTTGCCAGCTTTTCATTCATCAGTGAGAAGAATCAAAACCTACGCTGTAGAACTGAAGGCCAAAGATGAAATTTAATCCCTTATTTCTTCAAAATCCAGTGAAAACCCTCTGCGGTTTGAATGGCTGCCTCTCACAAATGTCAACAGACATCTTCCTCTACTGACATGATTTTTAGTCCCTAAAATTATTTTTTAATTATGATTTCTCATTTACACATTCCCTGAGTAATTACTCTTTTGGTCCATGATATACCCACATTCTGCTGTTGGTTAGCATGTTAAGTTTGCTGCTGTCAAAATCTAGGGAGAAATTCAGCCGGTAACAACAGTGATTAGAAATGCCAGCTCTAGGGGTGGGAAAAGAAAAGCTCTACTGTTCAACTAAAAGTATGCTATCCTAAAAAAGCGAGACTTCTCTTCCCAAAAAGAACAGGCAGCACTGACACCCTGAGATGGAAAGATAAGCTAAAGCTAGAGGACACCTGCCTGCCAGAAAGAATATTTTCACTCAAATTTTAAAAGCTACACATCCTATCATGAAGCCTCACTCTGCTGTGATACCTGCTGGAAATCTAATAATTAATGACATGGTTTCCGTAGCAAAGTGGTCACACCTGACTTCTTCCTCTAGTGACCATATATTTGTTGCATAGTTTTTTCCTTCACATTCTCCTACACCTTTTTTTGTTTGTTTGTTTTTGCCTGGGACTGGTAATTCCTCAAGTCACACAGGCTGCACCGAAGGCACTCTGGAGCTGACTGACAACCAGGTCCTGCTGCTGGCTGTGGTCAGCTGCAGGTTTGCAGGCAAGTGGCAGTTGGTTGTCTGCACAGAGGGCGGTGAGGACACCCTTTCCCCTATTTGACTTAACTATTCTTTGCCTTTTCATGTTTTCCTACCTGACAGTTCTTAAATTTGCTATTATTTAGCTCCTATGAAAGAAAGTGTGTGGGTGTATGTTAAGAAAAGAATGATCTGCACAGCTCTGTCACTTAACATCCTATGGAAGTGAGGGTGGACGTGATCAAAAAGCATTCACCAAATTAACAGAGATAAGAGGGCTTGCATATCTTTAGCCTATTTTATCTTGCTAAACAATTTCAGTTCAAAACAGTGGGATAATTATTTGCATTAAAATATGTTTAAGTCCTACTGACAGTACCAAGAAAACTCAAACGTAATGAATTGGCAGAACTGTCAGAAAATGTTTACTTTTAAAAGATTTAAAAGGCAAAGTTCATCTCTAACATCGACATAACAAAAAAAATTCCAATATTCTTCTTGCCTAAGGATAAATATCCTTTCAAAACATCCAGCATAGGTTTTCAAAACAAATACTAGCAGATTAATTACAAGAGTACACTTTAAACCAACCAAAATTAATCTACTGATTTAAAGCAAGAAACCCTAATCTGCATGCTTCATGTGATAGCTGGCATGCTTACAACCAGAGGTAGCTCTGTTCCAAAAAATTATTACAAGTTTCCTAAGTAAAAGGCAATATGAACTCGAAATGGTGTTGTATGAATTACATTCCCCTCCTGACTCCTTTTAAAGAGAAGGCCCCGAAACTTGAATTTAATCTCTTTAACAACAGAAAAACAAATTATGTGACATGGGTGACAGAACAAAACCATAAACACTTTATGGAAACTTTTAACAGTTAAAAGCAAATGTGCACTGTTCTTGCCTTTTATCTACTTTATAGGAGTCCTATTTATACTTATTATGAAGAGCTTCTTAAATCCTTAGGGGAAAAAAATTGTTCATAATACTTTTTTGTTTTCTACCTATTTACTTCAGTGTATGCAAGGTATACACAGAGTCTTCTGTTCACACTGTTTAGTTTGTTCTCTGTTCCTCAGCTCATGTTGCTACCTTCTGCAAACAAAATATCCTGTCTGTGTATGCAGTCTTTGTTGACATTAAAAAAGGTAATCCGCTGTTGACAGTAAGTACAAGCCATGGATGAAGCTACGGAGGTGATGAAAAAAACAAGCAAAGGTCTAAGCTGGAAATGCTCAAAACTGTTGCAGAAAGAGAAGCTGTGATCTCATCAGGTGCTGAAGAAAGGGGAGTGCAGCTCTTTGCTGCTGTGCACAGGAACACTCATTTCTCTGGAACTCTAAATAATGACACTAATATTATGTGAGTAGGTGATAGTCTCTGTTCCATGGGTCTCCACCGGCTTCAGTGACAAGATGCATACATGTGACAATTTATTCCTGATCTGTACACTTTTATCACGGCCACTGAAGTAAAAAACAAAGATTCTCCTTGACTAGTAAATATATTACTTTTCCAGGGCACTCAAAAATGGCAAAAGCAGCAAATCAACCTGAGATCTTTGGCTTAAGAGATTAAAAGAATTAATTGATAATAAAGACAATTCTGAAACATACTGTGCTACATTTACCTTTTCTTTGCTTGTGATGGACAATGTGTTTTAATGTAGTTTATAAATAATGGCAATTCATTATAAATTTCAATACCCTTCTTCTGAAAACTGCTACTTGTGAAAGCCTGAAATGTCATCATCCTTGGACTAAATGGACAGTGCCTCTTCATCAAGGGTGTGGTTACTTTTTGTACTTATTCACAGTTACTTCCATTATAATTCAGTTTGATTTATACATAATGGGAAAACCAAGTGAATTTCTTGCAATCATTTGACATTCATGTCAAATCTTAATATATAAACTACTTGGTAATTAAATATTTTACAGATATTTCAGTGCAAATCAACCATAATGGTAAAAATTACAGGAATTTCTTTTGTTTCTTGCCTGAAGAAAGACTGGGAATCAGGATCAGTCTGTGATTCTGGCCAGGCTACTACATCTCTGTCGAGCAGCAACCTAGGGATCAGTGCTACTCCATGGGCTGTCTTTCCCAGCCTTACCTCCTAGGATGGCACAGGACTGCTGCCACCTCCGCAGTGCAGCATCGCTTTCAGAAGACACCCTGGCAGCAGCCACAGTTGTGAAGGAATTCGAAACAGCAGACCCCCAAAGCAAATACACTTTGAAATAAATCTGTGTCCTTCACAGACGTGTGGCCAGTACAAAGACAATGCCAGTACAGGCTTTAACCTATTGATTCTGCCTTTCTTAAATTCAAAATTAGGGTGTACACTGAAAAATACCTGATGAACAAAAATATTCTAATGCTTAGAAATGATCCCCTAACACATTTTTGGTTCTGTGAGGAGAATCAGTCACTCTTACTTAAAATGATAATTCAGGTTATTAGTCTTTCTGTTGCCATCAAATCTAATATCCAAATTTACATGTAAAAATATTTTTATCCCAGCAAAATGCAATATAAGTATATGAACTTTTCATCTCAAATTGTAGTAAAAAAGGCAGACTGTGATATTTATTATTAATAATTTGCAGTAGTTGACTGGATGTTGGACTGACTGTAAAAAAAGTCTTTAATTAATTTGTATTAATACAAATAGTACAAACTTGGAAGTAATACCAGAAAATGTCAACAGGTTTGGAGATCACAGAAATAACTTAGGTTTTACTTAGCAACAGCATAATAATAATAAATGATAATATCTTTCCAGTTTCACAATGAAAGTCTCTGTGTTGTGTGATGATAATAAATAAAGCAGGCTGCATAAAGTGTGAATACCACCTCACTATCTGGGAAATCAGACTCACAACATAAGATAGCAGACATTTAATTTGGTGTTACTATAATGATGTAATAGTTAATGTAACATTGAACTTGATTCACAGGCAGCATTGTTCATAAGAATTTCTCAAGTAACTGCCTTTTTAGAATGAAACAAATTATTTTAGCCTGTAAGCTACGAAAAAAATATACTCTAAAAAATGCAAAGTACGCGTGAAAAAGGTACCTTTCCCAGATACTTCAAAGTTGAACCTGTTCTTAAAAATATTGAATAGGAAGGCCTAAAAACAAACTCAAAATTTATTACCTGCTTGGTTTAATTTTTTTCTGAATACAACTTTTATTTATTAACTTTGGATCATTTGTGATCATGTACAGGATTTCCTATGGCTCCCAATACCAGTATTTCTACTGTTAATTGTTGGGGGCCTAAGCAGATCCCTAAGCTCCGTTCCCGGGATACAAATTTAATTCTTTACTTATCATTGGTATGAACTGTTGTGGGTCAGTGAGTGTGGAACAAGGGGAGGACGGAGTATGTTACACTTGTATTACAGAATAATGTTCTGCTATAGCAAAAACTTTACCTTATTTTATACTTGAATATCAGAAATTTTTTTGTCTAAAGCAAGCACCATCTCAAACACAAACTATGTATTTTAAGCAAGAAATCCTGAGCTTCACAGAAGAGCTGTACTTTATACACAAACTATTCCAATTTTAAGTGCCAATTGTTTTCAGTAAAGTCAGAGTATTTATTAAGGAGATAAAATCAAGGAATTATAGAAAACTGTGGTACAATTTTGTAATTTTACAGTTTCAGTATATATTATAAATTTGAGAGGTTTAGATGTTTTGCTGTTTGTTGCTTTGGGGTTTTTTCCCCCCAATTGTCCTATACTTGTTTGTACTATGATCCCAGTTCCAGTCTTGTATTTTTGAAATTACATTTAAAATAATGACTGATTATTTCTGAAAGCACTACTGGATTGACTGATCCTTCAAAAGTGAACTTACTGCTTTACAGAGAATAAGAACAAAATAACAAGTAACACTGAAGTAATTTTTTGATCTCATGAAATGCTTGTAACTTTGATTTTAACACTGACTAATCAGAACATCAAGGACTTGGTTTGCTGATTTAATGAAAAGCAGACACACTTAAGCCACATCTGCATGCAGACAGGTATTTCATACTGAAGGAAAGGTATTGCCGGGCTTTAGCAGAATCTGCTCTTCATATGAAAAGAGCTCAAATTCAGTATCTGCTGTTAATTCACAGTGTGCACGAAACAACTGCTACCACACCAAAAGATTTCACGGGTTACCTGATTGCTTCTTCTCCCTAATATCCACTGCTTTTCAGCATCAGTTCTCCTGACAATTTTAACCTTTGTATGAAGACTAGGGAGCTGCCAACAGCAACAGAGTATGTGTTTTCAGCTGTCCTTCTCTGACAGCCTTCTTCATTAGTTCTTCAGGTGTTATTAATTCAGGGCAGTAATAATGTTGTCAGACCTACACAACTTTATCATTGTCTGACCTTTCAGATACTTTCTGTATTTGTTTAAATAGGAAAATGTGTGTTTGTGTAAATATGAAAAACTACCAATGTGCATTTTAGACCACACAACACCACAAATGACTTAATTTTTAAAAGTCTAATTGATTTTAAGAAGTTAATATTGACCATAGTAATGTTAAGTATTGCTATCACAAGTAGTTATAAAAACTTGTGTTCATTCTACCCGAAATGGTAAACAAAATCCTAAAGCAAAAATTTGGATAGAAAGAAAAACCAAGTGAAGCTACATGAGTGGCAATATTCACTGCATTCTGCCTTTTATGTTTTTTTCATGTAAAACATTGTATATTTTCACGCTCCCAAAAGAGATGGAAATATTTAGTTATTTGAAAATCAAAAAATCTAAGATGATGCCATTTTGTAACTCCTTTGGGCTACATCAAGTATACAGTAAAGGGAAACTTAAACAATTTGTGGTCAAATATAGTCACAGCACTAACTGTCCAACCCAAGCAGGTTTAACCATATATGAACCATACTGATCCATACCATTTTTTAATCCAAGACAAAGATTTTCTACAGCCCAACACCACACTTCACCATAAGCAAGATTTTCAGTTGCTTCAAACATTGAGATGCACACTGTGAAAAGCAGTCACCTCCAGGCATCAACACAAGTTTGAATTTGAATACCAGGTATCATAAAAATTTGAAATGCCTAAAAAAAGTCAATGTAACTTCAAATTCTGAGCAAAAGTATTTATCTTTCTTTATATCATGAATACAAAATCCTGATTTTTAAGAAGACAACCTGAAGAAAAATTAAAGTCATGAGATAGAACTCGAAATGCAATACCTGAAAATGTAAAGCAAACCACAGACCTGATTAATCTAAAGTACTTTCCCTGTCTATGCCCACATTAATATTTCATTCTTAAGAGCTAAATTAAAGAACCTGCCTGACTAATAAAATAGGTGTAAAAATTATATTTAAAACTCACATACTAAAATCAGCACACGGGACTGCATTCACACAATTCACTACTTCCGAAGTTTCCAAAAAATACTTTGCCTCCCTAAGACATTCTTTGCAAAGGAAGATGAATCTTTTGAAAACTCTCCCTGCTCCCTAAAACCTGTGAAGTGTTTACATGTTCTCTACTAAGCAGATGATTCACGTTCACTGGTAACTGGTATGGCCAAACACTTGAATATGCAGCCCAGTGTAAGGTAACCATTACTTGCTATAAACCCACAAATAACTGATCAGATGAGCTTCATCCAAGACATATTTTATGCAAAGCAACTTAATTTGGCTGCATTTTTAGGGAAGACATGGGGCAAAGGAATGATGCACCAAGTGCCTTTGTAGTTCCCACAAAATCCAAAAACTTTAATGAAGACAACTGAACTTGAGTAAACACACACATAATACGCCACAGCTATCAGCACAATATGGCCTCAGTATGTTCACTGCGATTCACAAAGGACAAAATAAATCCCCATCAATAAAGGATTAAAATTGCAGCAGGTCAATTCCTGTTAACTTTAGCAAGTATCAATCAAAACTTTGCCAAAAATAATAACAAAAAAAAATTTTTGATAAGGCATGCATGCTACAATTCCAGTGTTAAAGCAGTTCTGCTGATTCCACCTTTGAGCAAAGACAATGACTCATCTACTCAGATGAAAATTTACCTTGATTCCTGTCACAACTTCAAGGAAGGGAATACAGTGGACACTTGACTTATTTCTATTTATTAATTTTGTAAAAACTCTAGCTCTAATTCTTGTTATTTATAGAATTAGATCGCATCAGTCAGCCAGAAAATACTTTGTAAAAATTGTACAGTCTTTTATACTAGCAATGAAAGACTACATAAAAATTATAAGAGAAATCCAGAAAGCTTTCTTTTTTTTTTTATATCAACTAAATGAATCATCAAGGTAGCATAAACAAATCAAATTAAATAACAATTTTTTAAAACTAAGTAAAATTCTTGTGGGGAGCACTCCACAGACTCTTAAAGTAATGCTAAAAGGCTGCAAAGAGAAAACCATTTGTTTTAAAATCCCTACTAAATAAAACGTTCTGCTTACATTTTGTAGAGAGGTATGTAATTTAAAAAAACATACAAACAAAGCCCCAAAATATCTTAAGAGTCTAAATATGAAGTCCCCATCTTTACTCAAGTTCTTGGTATTTCAGTCATAAATTGCAATTAAGAGTATGATTTCACCCACAGGAAATCAGTATTTTCATATCTGCTTATTTTAATGATAATTTTCACAATTAAATGTGTATGAGATAATTTATGTGCAGTTTAAGAATATCTGTCCAAGCCCACCCAATATGTCACAAATATATTTAAATTAGCACCCCAGGAGAGTTGGTCATAATGTACCATCAGTGAAGTTTCTGCATTTCATCAGGGATCTCTCTGTAAAGACTCATGATAAGGTACAGTCATTTTTCCACATTTGGCATGCAATGTATCTGAAATCCATCTTCAACTAACACACATCGATTTTTATGACAAAGATTACATGGCTAATGTCATCCAAAAAATGACACATCTGTAATTCAAATTGCAACACTAAGGGTCTTTAACAACTCATTACCATTCACACTGTTACAAACCCTAAAACTGCCTCTTCCCTCACTCAAAGAAGCATAACCTTTGTCACTTTATAGAATGTGCCAAAATTTGCCCCAGAGCTGCCTACATCACCATTTTTTTCTTTACAACTATTTTGAAGTAAGGATGATTAGACTTAAAGTCTTGAATGTCTACTGCTACATACTGTATTGGTTTGGGCTCAGAAGGCCTTATTCCATACATCAGTTATTAATTACAGAATCAGTAATGCTTAGCAGAGGATGCCTGAGTGATTACTATCCAAGTATTTATTTTTATATCTGTCCTTATCCAAAAATACTAAATGGGTCAACAGTTATTTCAGCTGGAAACCTAATTTTATTTTATCATTGGCTTAAACTGGAGTAAAATCAAGCCCTGAAGCACAATAGCAATTTTTTTTTACCAATCTGCCTTGTTCACAAATCCTTCTGGAGATAAATAACATTTTAAACCAAGAAAAATCTGAAAGCCCCCAAAAATACAGGCATACTTTACATTTTACAAATCTTAAACCTATGAGTTGAGCTGAGAAGAAAACAGAAGGGAAAAATATGAAAGTGACACAGAAATATATTTACTTCTAAACAAGCATTAGATTTATCTTCTTCTTTAAAACTTATAACAACTTTTTAATTTTTTTAAAATTAGCACTAGTGATTGACAGTATTTCAAATAACGTGATGGTATTTTCAGAAAACCTACTTAATTAAAAACCACTTATTAATATTTTCATTTTAAACCAAAATGGACTTTGAATTGAGATTTCAAATGAATTATTAATTGTTTCAAAATCCACTGGGTCCTATTCTCTTACCTTCCAGGAAGGCTAAATTTTCTTATATATAAAATACCAAGCCATGAGTCAAATTTGAATAGATACAGTCAGCTTCTGTGAAAAATAAAAAAATTTGAAAGCTATAAAAATAAAAAAATATTTCCAGCCCTATGGAAAGTCCAGTTTAGCCTTCTTTTATCCCAGAAACTCAAAAGAATAGATGCATTATAGAGAACTGCAAAGTAGATGTATCACCATTTTTTCTACTCAAACATCTAAGGGTCAACATTGAAGCAAAAAAAAATCCACATAAAATGAGCAACAAATGCCTCAGAACTGTAATACCTGCATAAGACAAATACTTCATGTCAAGCTCACATTCCATTTCTAAAAAGAGTTTCTCATTTTCACTAACTTACATCCACCAATTGAGCAATTATGCAATATGTGGGTGTACCTTGCAGTCTTTTTTTTAACATCTGCATTCTGTGTTAAATTCTAACTGTACAAGATGTCTGATAATTTTTCTTTATCTTGAACCTTCAAAGTGGTGGGTTTCCCAGAGGCAAAACCACACATCAGAGAATATGAGTCACATCATAAAGAAACAACGATTCCCCTTTTCCCCCTTCCACCCTGAAGCTATGATAACCTAAAGACACTCTATTGTAAATGGCTTCCTTGGCAGTATTGACAGCATGCACAACTCGCAACCATTTAGCCAACAAATGAAGATACTTTTAAGTCCTTACTGTATCCATAACAAATTGCTTCCAGTACCATTTTAAGGCAAATTAAAAACTGTGCTACTGCAAAAATAAAATTCAGAATGTCTGTGCACTTGCTTTCATGTCATGCATAAAATATGAAGCATTCTATGCATGTACCTATAAATAATAACATAAAAAGATAAAAATAATGTAAGATGCCTATGTAAGTTAATCTGACAAGTATCTCTCATTCGTCTACAAAAGATTAGCCTCCACGCAGAAATCCCACATTGATTCCATATCAAATTAAGGCAACATTTACATACAAGCAAACCACTGCTCAGGCCAACTACAATGCATGAGGAAGCAAAGCACCTTACTTGACCACTGCTTACGCAGGTTCCCACTCTGAAGTGCAGTAAGTATGGGAAACAACACTGAGGCCACTCCAGCCTTTTATTTCCTTTTCTGCAGGTAGACAGTAACTCCTCAGACTAACATCCTGCATCTAATTCCATGTAGGAAATCAGCTTTCAACAAAGTCTTATTTGATGTGTCAATATCTATGATTGCGTCAGAAAACTGAAAGAGAACTAAATGCAGAACCAGCATTTACAAACAGCAGCAAATAAATCCGTACCAACAAAATCTTGTACCACTAAAACAGGTGCAATCATCACAGTCTTGTAAGAAAGTTAACCAGAGGTGATGCTGGCATAAGATCTTCCCATGACCATCTTTCAAAAAGTAAAAAACCCCAATGTTTCAGTAAATCAAAGTGAAGCAACATGTTCCCCTTGGAAGCAGAATAAAATCCGTGGTTTCTCTTCTTACCTGTGTATAGTCAAAGTCAGAAAGAGGAGCTATACTCTTGATGTAGTCCATTCGAAATTGGTTTTCTGGGTTGGCCAATGGAACTGGGGGTATTAAAGTGCTCATAGCTGAAACTATAGTCTGGAATTGGATAAAACAAAAAAATAAACACATTAACCTGGATAAATCTAGGATACAGGATCAATAGAAGATAATCCAATCTGATCAGCAAAACGGGATTTCTCTCATCACAATCTTGGAGAGCATAATCCTTATAATTTCCAGTACAATCAAGCATTTAAGAACAGTATAAAGTGTGTTCTTACCACAATCGCATCTTTAACATTTTTCCGAATATCCAGTATTTTCTGTTTCTTTTCTCTGCATTAAAACAGAAACATTAACACTTTGATTTTTTCTTCCAAAGCAGTTCAGTCACTTGCATTAAATTTTTTTCACTGATCGCTTGTTTATCTGCTCTTCAATCATTAAAACATACTAACACACATACACACAAAAAAAAGCAAGACAAACACACTTTCCCCTTATCCATTTTCTTGCATACTATGAAGAGCAATGCACATTCATCTCTAATATATTTTTTTAAATCAGACAATCAGCCACATCTGCAAAGCCTCCCCTGATGGAACTGGAAGTCATTCTTTCATTTCTACAGCATGCTGTAAACATGCTCTAAATTAACAACACGTAGTTGAAGGCCAACAAACATCTAAAATGAATGCTATGGATTAATAACGCTTTCTGGCAAAGAGTTCTTCAGAGAGAAAATGATGTAGCCTCACAAAACAGGATGATTTCTAACAAACAGGCAAAATTAGTTTCAGTTTTACGCTAACCCTAGCACCGGAAAAACAGCACACAGTGTCATCCTGATTATGACTTGACATGTATTTTTATATTACAGACAGATGCAATATTTGGTTATTTGCTTCTATGTAAAAAGTAGTCGCCATGTTGTTGCTACACAGGGGCCTGTCAAGCGCTGCAGTAGCAACAGTGTAAAATACAGTAAAGGGGCCAGAAGGAGAAAATGCAAACATACAATAGCAGCAATTTCCTTATTCTCACTCCCCTCCCTCCCTCAAAACACAGTGTCAAGCCACCAAAACACAGGGGATGAGAGGAGAAATTTCCTAGCGTACTGTGTGTTAACCTGTTTCCAACATTTAAGGAAAAATAAGTCACAAAGTGTCAATAATTCTTACTCTGAATTAAATCCATTGACATGTAGGATTCGCATTTGTTTCACAATAGTGCTTTTTCCTGACTCACCAGCCCCTAAAAGAGAAAGAAGGGAGAACATTGTGATACACGGTTCAAGCTGGGGGGGTCGGAGCGATTTTTTTTTGGTTGTTGTTGTTTTTGGACGCAACAGCATCTCCCACCTCGGCAGCATTTCTGTATGTGTGCATCCATGTGGCTCAGGCGGTGAGCTCGATCTGTGGACGCCTGGCTTATTGCTCAATACAGCAGCCTACATTTTCCATAGCTGAGGCGCACGCCGCATCTCCCCTCTCGGCTGCGCCCGCCGCCCGGGCGGGCTGGGGCTGCTGCCCCCTCCTCGCCCTGCTCGCCCCGACCCCCACCGCTGCCCCTTCCTCCTTACCCAGCAGCAGCAAGCGGTGTGTCGCTTTATAAGCCAGCCTCTCTTTCTGCAACTGCTTCTCTATTTTTTTGTTGGCTTCTCGCTGCGCTTTCTCATCGATACGCTGATCCTCCGTTTTGCTGTTGCCCAAACACCCCATAGCCGCTGCTCAGGGTGGATGTCAAATCGCTGCCTTCACAGATTTAGTATTTACAAGGGGGAGGGAGCGGGGGGGAGGCAGAAGACAAGTCTTTATATCCGTGTGTGTCCCTGCGACGGTTTCTCTCCGCTCCTTCCCACCCGGCTCGCTCACATAAAATGGTCTCTGGCCGCTTTCCGATCGCAGCGGAGTTGGCTGCTTCGCTCCCCACCAGAGATGCGGAGAGCAGGCGGCAGAGGTAACCCTGCCCCGGCGGGGAGGGGGTGGGGGGAGAAAGCTGTGCAAAAATGCCTAACATGCAACGAGAGGGAGAAAAGGGCTCCTCCTGGAAACCAGCCGGGTGCCGCGCTCCGCTCTCCCTCCCCACCGCGCACACAATCCCTATATTTCTCTGTAAAGGTCTATTTTTGTCTTCCTAACTCAGCACTGCCTCTTTCTGCGAGACCAGGAAACGGCCCCGCTACCAGCCCTACGCGCAGGGAAGCCGAAGGAGAAAGGTAAAAGCCGGACGGATCTACCTGGATCCTGCGGGGCCGGG
>VZTJ01004268.1:1710069-1727338 GCA_013397795.1 Orthonyx spaldingii
ACCGCCGCCGCGGGACCTGCGGCCTCCCGACCCTCGCCCGCGGCCTGCCGCAGGGGACGCGGCGCTCGGCGACCCGGGGCGGCTTTCCCCCATCTTTCCCCGCGTTCCTCGGCGGTACTGGAAGAGCCTGGCCGCTACTAGAGCAGGGGTTGGCGCTCCTGGGTGTGGACTCCCAGGCTGGCACAGGTGATGGCTGCCATCGTGACTGACCTGCGGGAGCTGCGCCGGGAGCCAGCCCCTGGCACCGGGGTGTGGGAGCGGCCGGGGTCTGCCCGCCTGGGTCCCGACACACTGAGCACGCATATGCACAAACACCCTGCCTCGACTTCTTAACAAACAAAATGTCCCTTTCCACAAGTTGTCACGGCAGCACATGGGTCGTTTCTTTCCACTGAATATTCCAAACTGTATCAGCTGAACCAGAAAATGAAGCTGTCCAAACAGCTCACGATAATGTGTAATCTGAACACGATAACATATATGTCTAATATCACTACAACAACAAATGTCGACAAGACACCCTATCTCCGTTCCTTCATTTACCTCCATTTTAGATCCTAAAATGAAACTTCAAGCTAGACAACCCTATAGGTATTCCTTTTTGCTTCAAACCTCTTGCCTTGCAAACTGGCACCTCAGTGCAAAAGCAGCAGTACAGCACCTGGCTCTTCCTAAACCTCTCCTGTGCAGAAACCACCTGCACTACTCAAACACGATGCTTGATACACTGAGGCACAAGAACACTAGAAAAAAGGATGGACATTGCTCTGGAGTCCCAAAATACTTTCAACTTTTATCTCCCAATATTATTAGTCCCGTATACTTTCCAAGATGGCTTACTGAAAAATTAGTATTTTGATAGATACATATGTGTGCAAAATCCTGGTCCTGACTAAAATCAAAGAGAGATTGCCATCAACTTCAATTAAAAAAATAGCATTTTAATCTAAAAAGTCTTGAGATGCATGTGGCAAAAATAAACTAGATTTTGCAAGCAGAAGGATTTAGTTTAGTTGGGTTTTTTTCCAATGGCTCCCTCAATCAGGTGGGAAGTGCTGAATCAAGGAAGAGAAACTGGTACTGTCTACTTTAAGCACACATCAGAGGAAGGTGAAAAGGCAGGACCCAGAAAATGAACAGGTACTGCTCCACCTGTGGTTGGGTATGTGGAGTTTTCAGGATACTATGGAATTCAAATGCCAGATATGTGATTTTATGGTACTGCCTGATCTTGACTCTGGAAGCTGTTTTCATCTTCCGTCTTATATTGGTATGGGGAGCTGGGGGGAGGAGGGGAGGTAACACACTACACGGTTGACAGGATCTGTCAGGCCAAAATATGCATTTTTTTAAGTGTAACTGAGCTGCAATTTTAGGACAGACTGCTTTTTTTCCTATTGACATTTTCCCATCTGGAGAGGCAAAAAGCACCTCAGATACCGATAGGTTTGGAAGCACAATTCAGGGTAACTGCTGTTTTTGGAGGCTGTCAGACACAGGATATATGATGAATAACTTTTGTGAAGAGCAGTCATGTTTGCTCCCTGCCACAGCACTGTGAGAGCTCAAAACTGAATGGCTTGGTTAGAAATCACTAACTGAGTTTGAATTTTCATAGTCCTTCAGTGTGAGAAGCTGTAACTTAGGATGCACAAGATGTGTGTTGCCATATTTATTACCTATGTAAATACCTCAGTTTGAAACCTAAGTCCCAAATCTGGCTCGTGCCAGTCGGTCTGCAGGAATCTGCCTTATTTCTTCCTCTCCTCTCCTCTCCTCAGCAGTTCTCCTCTTTCATGTACTAACATTGGGTTTTTTGGTGCAGACTTGTTCCCAGCTTTGAAACGGCTCAGTGCCAATAAATAGAATTTTACAGGATTCTGGTATATCCTGCTTTTACCTTTCTCCAAAAGAGGGAAAGTGTTTCTCATTTCCTCTTTCCCCCTTGAAAAACCCCATGACCCTTTTGGGTCTCTTCCTCCTGAGAAAAGATCACACAGTTCAAGAATGACACGCGCAAGCAACGTGTGCCCAGAAAGAACTTTTAGGTGTAATTATATTCCCAACCCTCCCTTTGCTTTTCCCAAACACAGCACTTATCACGACATAATTGAACTACAAAATCCTAGATGCAATAATAAACAATAGAGAAATTTTCACCCCCTTTGGACACAGCTCTTTTTGTTTTTTTTTTCCAGAAAGGAACCATAGCTATCATATAAATATGTCTCCTCTGCACACAGATAAATCTAAAACTCTATAAAAGGTTGCAGCAGTGTTGCTTCACCAAACCAACTTCCAGTACATATTGTACACAGCAATAAAAATAAAATCCCGGACAAAGGAAAGAAGACTTTTCCTGGTCTTCCCCTCTCCTCTGAGACAACCAATGTGGGATCCTTCTTGAGTTCCTAGTCCTCTTGGAAGATGAGGAATTTCACATTGCCTCTGCCCCTTCCTAGAAGGCAACATATGTATACATATATATTTATATATGCACATATATAAAAACATAAATACACATTGAGTGGATATGTGTGTGCAAAAAATGAGATTTGCCTTCTACTTTTGTGCTCGAACTTGGTGCTATCCCATTGTGAAATATATACCAGGCAATACAGCGTAAGCCCTCCTGGAGGGAAACTGGATACACCTTTATTTCCTGCTTTCCTTCACAAGTTCCCACCTCAGGATGCACCATTTGTGAGCCTCAGGCTGAATGGTGGGGAGCACAAGCTGCTTGTTTGAGGCCATATTTGCATTCTTGTATGGAGGACTGACAACCCAGCTGAAGCCACACGGGGTGGCCACCCCTGCCACAAAGTCAGTCTTGTTTCTCATGCCTGTTCTGTTTGGGGTAGGGAGGGACAAAACCCCAGTTAGAACTAATGGAGAGCTCCTACAAATGCAGCTCGAGACCTGGTTACCCCTTCAATCCAGAGCAGGACTGATGCAGAGCTTTTTCTTGCAAACACTAGGTAAAAGCAGAGAAAGTTTCTATACAGAAACCCCGCACACCATTTGCAACCCATCTTCCCCTTACAGAGCCTCTATTGTGGCTTTGGTTCCTTTTTTAAAAAAAAGAGCAAATGGAAAGATGGAGGTAATCAAAAGCACAGGAGGGATCCAAGCAACTGGTAAAAGAGATTCTTCCTGCCTGCCGGTCTTCCTGCCTCAACTTTCACAGGGATCTTGGAACTCTCTGCTGACACTGTCCTCAAATACGGGCACTACACTAGGTGGGTAATGCTCTGGTGACCTGACCTCTGCTTCTCCTCACTGACCTCTCTTTTTCATGTAGCCCGTTGCTGTGAATCAGGATATGCAACTCACTAGTGGTTGAGTTTTTACTCCACCTCATCATCAAACTCGGGAAGAAAAAAAAAGAGAAAAATGAATTGTAACTGCATAGGTATTCAAGAAAAATAGTTCTTTCTCTCTAGTAATAAATTATTGGTAGGTTTCTCTCTCTGCAGATGTCAAATATTAACATAAAAGTACACACTCCCTGGAAGGCTTCATTTGGAGTTCTATAAGATACATGAACGAGGAACTAAAAAAATTATGACTCTAACTGTATTAAAAATACTGACTAAAGATTTAGGAAAAATCTTACTTTGCAGAGAAGTGAATGTTACGCAAAAAAAAAAAATAAAAAAATCTGACCTTCATCATTTTGTTTAAATGCATGACCTCAAAAGAGTCATTAAAAATTTTTGAGAGGGACTCATCTGCTTTAAGGAGCAGGATGGGAGAGATGCCAGAAAAGATGAGGTATGCATTTCCACAGTGACCATGGACCTGATCCTGAATCGCCTTCATGTCCATGGATTAAGGACAAATTCACTGATGCAGAAGAGGATCAGGAAATGCTGAGAGGCCTGGCAAGGCTCTGAGTAGTTCCTTGGCTCCTTGACACGGTTTGCTGTCCCCATTCCCAAGCCATACTCCTTTACTTGGCAGCTGCCACCATGTAACTCACCTGACAAACCAACTTCTCCCATGCCTGCTCTTCTCCCACAAACTACAACTCACCCGATCTTTGTGCAGCACAGGCAGCAAAAGGCAGAAAGCAGCAAAAGGGAGAAAGCAGGTGATGTGATGTAGAAGGCTGTGGGCTAAAGGTAATAGTCTGAAGAGAAAGAACAGTTTTCCACAGAAAAACTGCAGGCAGCAGTCCACAAAAATGACAATGATAGTCTTTAGCCTTGATAAAGCATTTGTGAAGGGGAGGATTAGATCTAAGCAGGAGCCAGATGCTCCTTGGGAAGCCTGTGTGGAAAAGCATCAGGTGAAAAGCCGATTTGCAGTATGATTACACTAAAGAAAGTGGACAATCCTCTTTCATTCAAGCTAGTTATTCCTCATCCAAGCTAGTTACTCCTCATCCATGGCCCACAAGAAAGCAGAGGGAACAGGGGACTTCTGCTATGGCCATCCCCATCAGCTCAGGGTTTCCCTTTAGACCCTTATTGGTAAAATAATTCCGGTGTTTATTCTTGTCTTTTCTGACTAAAAATTCCTGATTTATGAAAAGAGACTCACATGGCAGCATTCCACACACGTCCATCTGTTGGTACCAGAGGCAGAAGCTGCTGATTGAAACTAACACAAATCCAGCAACATCCTAATAGCATTTAAAAGGCTAAGTAACCCCTGTGGTTTAAATATTCTTACATATTACAATGAAATAACATTGTTAAACAAAATGACACGGATGCATTTGCAACAAGCAAAAGGGACACCTCTTCTGATGCATTTGCAAGACTGTTATAGGATATGTTACATTTTTGGCAAAACAGGAGGCACTTCTCCGTCAGTATCCCAGTTTCTGAAGAATTTCACTTGGCTAGACACTCCCAGGGCACTTCCCCAACTCCCCCCCCTTCCCCTTGAACAAAGTAATGCATTCCCATTTTAAGGCAGTGGAAAATTAGTTCTAATCAGTTGTTTAGGAGAGCCCTCAGGATTAAACAGACTTAAATAAAGCCAGGCAAAACATGCTAATATTGCCCTAATTTAGAAGTGAATTAAGAAATAAATAAAGAAGTCAGCTAGAATTATAGCTGAAGTTACCACTTTCAAAAAAGGAGTAAAATCTATACAGGAAACATGTCCTGGATTCTCTGCAACATGCTGACTAACATCTTGCACAGCTGTAACAGCAAAGCCAAATAATTTGTCTGCAGTTTGTAAAAAGTTTTGTATGTCATATAAAATTTTGCATTTAATAGTAAATGCTCAGGTCAACTATCATGATCTCACTATTTGGAAAGGAACAAAAAACTGGAAAGAAAACTACCTTGTGAGACACTGAACATATGTGTGATGTGCCTTAACCTCACCTTTAACTTTAAGGCACACCTCTCAGCAGGACGCTCACAGTCAGAGCATGCCTGTCTCCACCCCTGGTCTTTAGACAACATTCTGCTGAGACAGATTGTCTCTACATTCACCCCAAACACATCTGACCTGTGATTTCCTTGTTATTACCCTCTATCTTGATATAAACTCAGAGATACTTTTTAGCTTCTTCTCAGTTGTTTTAACTTCTCTGCTTGAGAAAATAAGTTTTAGCTACTCCAGGAAATGGTTGATTTTCAAAAAAGAAAGTCTCTACATGGTTAAAAAGTTATGCTCTAATTCTTGTGAGTGCCTGCCTGCATGGTCAGTGGTATCCCTCAACAGAAAATTCTTATGAATACAGAAGATCACTGCATACAACTACCTTAACACGAATTGAGGAATTCTGTAACTGTTTCTTAACCCTGTTTAAGGATCCCAACATGCAATTACACCTATGAGCCATCACTAAAAATTCGCTTCAGGAAATAATGTTGCCAATAAGTCAGTGGCCTCATGCACTCACAACTTGATTTATAGCAATAATATTTATCACAGAAATACAGCTTTTGCTTGACTGCATGACTAGCAAATCCAGATAAAATATCAAAACTTACTGAATACACAACATGGTATTTTTCTCCTTATGCATCTATTTTTTTAAACTATACATCTGCTTGTAACAAATACCTGTTGAGTTGTGTTCCACTTGGCCTTTTGTGATATAGATCTTAAGTTTCCTATAAGTATTTCTATGGTATATTTGTACAAAGCAGATGATCTCTGGATTAAACAGCTCTCACATATTTGCTCATAATTGAAGAGACACGGCTTGTTGACCCATATAGTCCTTTCCACAACCAGGTTTATGTTACAATTAAACTTCAGTCTTTCATTACATGAATTTATTTATTTCTCTGGATAGAGAAAATGGTCAATATGAAGACTAAGCAGATACATTACTTATATAGATGACTATTCCATCTGCATACCTATGTGGAAGAGGAGGAAAAACAATCTTAAACAAAGTGTGATAATCTCCTGAAAAGTCAGTCTACTTTTTTCTCTTTTTCTTCTGTTTACTTATTCACTTTTTTCACTGCTAGTCTCAAACGCTATTCTGATAGAATGAGTTAATGAAATTCAAACCCATATGATTTCACTGATCTTACTTTTACTAAAACCCAGAGGTTTTTTTCAGCATCTACTGGGCTGCTTGTATAACATGGATTAGATTCTTTGGAGCAAATATTTCTCACAGGATCATTTAACTTGGGGTGAAAGGTGATAAAAGCATTGGTGCAGGAAGGAGGAAGGAGAAAGGTTGAAAAGTCCACAGAACTTGCAGACATTTTGGAACATGCCATTTAATAAGTTACTGAGGAATCTCTATTTTCTTACATACTTTGGGAACGAAAAAGTTTGTTTTTACAATAAAAATGCATAATGTGAGAATATTTCCTGAACTATGGCAACATTTTCTCTGGGTTTAAAATTTCAGACTTATCAACAATGGTGCCATGTTTCTGTACAATCTGCATAATTGTAGCTTGGTTTTGATTATTTTTTTGATTTGGGTTTTTTTTTGTTTGTTTTTTAAGGAGACCCATTCTAGCCTGATGCCTTGCAACCTCAAAATTTTAAAGCTTAATGTCCCAATGATGCAGTGCAATGCTATGCAGAACTATCACAGCAGTGTTTGAGGTTAGCAATAGTACAAATGTAAAAGGGGTCTAATCCAGCAATTTCAGCTAATGTAGCTGCTCAGACACTGCACTGTATGTTTTAAAATATTGAGAAGGTTTTAGAAAGCTTATAGCTGCTTGGAATATTTAACAACTTACAACAACACGTACATCGTCAACCAATTTGCCTACCAATCCTAAAACATTTAAAGGGCTTTAAACCTACCCATATGCAGACTCTTCCTGCTCAGAATCAGCTACAGCAATCTACTACCCACATCACTAAACACAATGACAAGATTATGCTTCCATGTCTTTGCAGCCTATTCTTCACAATATGCAAATCTTCAGGAACTGCATTTCTGATCCCGATGCAACAGCACAAAAGCTATTGTCGCAAGAAATGGTTTAACCTGTCAGCAACACTGTCACCACAATTACTACCACTAATAAAGATATGATCATAATCTGCCACTTAAGGATCATTAGATACATTATGACAATTGTATCCTTTCATGTAGTTCTTTTACATGGACACTAATTGAGAACACTTGATTTAAATAAAATCAAGCACTATAAATTTTCATTGACAAATCTCTTCTTAACCTTTAGATAGCGTAGGGTGCTGCTTGCTCATGTAGGGAAAACCACCTATTAAAAAGGCTAACCCTGCAAAATATTTATCAGCAATACAAACCACTGTAACACTATATACAAAGAGGAGAGCTTGGAAGAAGCACACAAGGATGCTCTGTCTGACATGTAAATGACTTACATTAAGCTAGGTTAAAACTCCTCTGTACCATTCAAATGCTTGTGGTCCATGCAACAATCAGAGTGTGTTTGGGAATGGACAGCTGTACATTCAGAAAGATTCAAGGTTTGTATTTGTAAAAGACACAGAGTCCATGACAGAAGTTTATTCCATGTAATTATTTTCACAGAATTTTATTGAGGCTGCAGAACCTATGAAAAATACAGCAAATGCCTAAATACAAGTTTATATGCATCTCAGATGCAGCTCTTCTGCATGTATCATAGAGTCCTCCCCTCTGAAAGCTTAATTTCTGGAAATATTGCATCTCAGAATGACCATGAACTGTCAGAGTGACCATGAAAACAAATGAAAACTAAACAAGGATATGCCCTCCGCCCCACCGAATTGGAGGCCCAGAACATATCAAACAAGGTATTCCTCACAATGAGAAAAATATTAACGTTACAGGAATTTGTGGAAAACATGATCAACATTGTTCACCTCCCTTGAAGACAAATGACCACAATTTGGCAGAGGCACAGAGAAGAGAGATGAAGAAGGTTAGACTTGATGGCTGGTATCTGAGACTAGGAGGAGCAGGGTTTATCAGACCAGGGATTGCTGTGGTTGCCTGCAATGACCAGGTGAAGCACATAGCACACCATGGCTTGCCTTGCCATCCTGGGCATAAGGGCTGCAGCTTCCTACTACAGCAGGAACACTGCCAAGGGCTGTTGCAGGAAATGCTGTATCCAGAACAGTGGGTCAGGGCCACTGCTTTTGCCTTGCAGAAACCAGAGGCATATTGCTGCTTTCCAGAGAAGTACGAGAGTGCCTTCCCATGACTAGAGAAAACTACTTTAATATATTCCAGTCTGAAATGTTTCACCTAATTTAATAATTCTGGCTTAAGATGCTGCAAGCCATGTGTAAATGAGACAGGAAAAAAAAAATCAGTTTCAAGGTGTCAGAAGAGCCTGGATTTGGTAAGAGCATGACTGGAGAAAACAACCCCAATATCCAGCCTGGTCCAGCTCAGAGGAGTGCAACTGTCCAAGGGGAGAGAGGGCACCCAGGGAGCGTGGAGAGTTCCCTGTCATCATGCTTCCACTTTATCATGGTGAGCTGCTGTTTCTGGTGTGGAAGTCCCATCCAGCAGAGGCAAAGGAGGCAGAAGATGGCAGGCGTCCACACACCTTTTGGAGCCTGTTCCTTCTATTGTGTTAGCAAACAATAGCCTCCTGCTAATCTGTGAATCTCCTCAGGCTCCCTTCATGCCTTTACCATACTGCTTCCCCAGCCCCAGTTACCTTCTCTGCTGTTTACAGCTCTCTGAACCATCAGATATTTCTCTGCACGCCCTGCAAGAAGGTAAGTTGAAAAGAGAAAAAGATGTCACTGAGTCAAGTACCTAAATACTCCAGTTTAACCTGGATACTTTCCATATGCTATCTCTAAAATTTTATGTGATTTGTAGCATGAGCCAATGGCTGTCTTCTGTTAACTGCACAGAACACACAGCCAAAGATTAACAAAAAACTGGTGCTGTGGCAAAATACTTCCAGTACTGCCAAATTCAGTGTTTCTTAGTAATTTCAATTGCCTATGGAATCCTGAGTTAGTGTTAGTATACAATGGACAGTTTATGGCATGTTGTTGCCATGAACTTGTTGAACGGGTATGGGGCCATGGGCAACCTGGTCTACTGGAAGGTGTCCCTGCCTCTGGCAGGGGTTGGAATCAGAGGGTCTTTAAGATCCCTTCCAACCTAAACCATTCTATGATTACTTTCTGTGCCTTTCTGGAAAATACTGAATGGATAGACTGCACTTCAAAAATTTAAAATACTGACAGACATAAAAATACAAACACTACATAACTCTTAAGGGATTTTGAAAAAAAAATGATACTATCAGATTTCAAGAACTAAATCTTAGCAGATGATTGTTCTAACTGTTTGTTATTGAAATCATGATGGTAACTTATATAGTCATTCTTTACACTGAGAAATACTCTGGAAGTATTTGGATTACTTATAAACTAAACAAGTCAGTGCTATATTAACCATATACAATACGAAAATTATGTATTTTTTTTACAGCTTTCTCTATTCCAACTGTACAGTATGGTGTTTTTTTAATTTAAAAATTTTTATTTACCTGGCACATGAAAACTCTGACCCCAGATTTAAATATTTTTGTTACATATTCCAGATTTATGTTTGGAATCTATTCACGTCAACATTTTGGGGTTAACATATCAATGGTAAGCAGAGAAACCCCTGCTATAGGCCACACAGAAAATATGCTATAATCATGCACAGTAAAGACATGATGTTACATCCACTAAGAGTTAATACTGTGCACATTATGCAAAACTCTATCATCAGTAACACTTTTAAGCAACTGCAGCAAAAAGGACCGAATCATACAGTAAATCAAATGCAGGGTGCAATGCCACAACTAAAATCATTCTAACACAGACATTTAAAATCTAATTACAAAAAATATTAGGTTATTATCTGATCAATCCCTCCCTTGAAAAGCCCTTTTCTCTTCCCAGACTATAAACTGCTCCAAGGTGAGTTCATCTAGAGATCTAATAATCAGTGCCCAGAAATCACTGTGAAATGGAAGTAAAGGTTACTAGCAGGAAATACAGCTGAGCAACTGCATTGCATGGCAGCAAGCCAAAATTAGTGTATTCTCAGTGGTGTGTAAATAACTTGGAAAGTAAAGGTGCAGAGCTGGTGACCAGTGAAACTTGCTGGTCACTAGCAAGTGACAGAGCTTTTGCGTGCAGTTTAACAACTCTGCTGATGATTCATCATTTTTAGTGGTATTAATGAATCCATTTTTTTCTTAAGAAGTGAATGCTAACAAATTTTAATGTTTTTCTTCACTTAAAAGGAACAGTTCTTTCAATACAGTGCTGTTCAGTTTGGTCCACGAGCCATCCAAGGACCTCAAGCAATGAGAAAATCCATATGGGCAAGCAATTCATATCTTCAACATTTCATGAAAACAATCCCAACTTCAGTGACGCTTCACAAAGATAGAAGAAAAAAAATGCTTCAACTGTAAACTACTCTGTATCTATTCACTACAGGGATTGTGACAATACATTATTCTTTGCATTATTTTTTTGGTCTTCTAAATTCCTCCCCCTCTAAATTGCACAAGTGCAAGCTAGTACAATTTGAATAAAATGCCTTATGTGCACTGATACCAATACATATGAAAATTAGCATTTACCTATCAACACACTGAGGTAAGCCTGAATTTCCCTTAAAATAAAAATGAAAAGCAAGCAGCATGTAAGAGCTTCCCTCTCCTCCACATAGAATTATGTCATTAAAAGCCTACAGTAATAGGTATGTTATTGGTTTGTATGTACACACACAAAAATTTTCTGTCTCTCGGTATAAAGTTACCTCTCCATTTAAAGTTAGTGTTATAATAAATTAATCAACTTTTCCATGGACTCCCCACCATCCAAATGTGGACGGAGTATTTACCTTTACTCGCTGAGTTACTGTGAAGTCTGATGAATGCACCTGAAGCTGCATTAGGATCCAAGGCCTATAAAGACTGCCTTACTTCAGAAATTTTTTTCTCCAAATAACCAAACTTTTCATCAAAATGCAAGACAAGGAATATTCAAAATCTGTACATATTTCTATAAAGTGAACAAGATAATGCATACGCCTAAATTAAACTGTTTTAGATAAACATCTGCTTGAAGCTTAAACAAGATCACTGTAGAGTGTTGCAATGAAGTTACAATGGATGTTATGGAACTTTAGCCATTGTTCTGCAGGTATACCCCTACTAGTTTTGCATTTTTGTTACTTTTATTTTTGAGCTCTTCTTCCCTACTGATGCCAAATTCTGTAACTTGTATTAAAGAGCTGTCCATATCAACCCACTTATGAAGCAAGCATACATTTCCTCAAAAATCCTGAGAGGTAGAACACAGAAAGACCTTTAAATCAAGAGTAGGCAAACTTATGATAACACACCACTTTCAAACACGAAAGTTCACAGAATCTGCTGATGTGTTCAAGTTACTGGAATCCACCTGCAATTGCCATGGGTTTTGTCACACGGTTTCAGCGTGCGAAGTGGACCTTACCTTTTGATACTCCCTTTCTAGGGGAAAGAGGGTGGCAGGAGAAGAAAGATCTGTATTTTCCACATAAAAATGGCAGAAGAAAATGCCAGGTTCAAGCTATTTAAAGTCAACATACGTTAAGCAAGACTGGTTACATTGCAAAATGACAACCCAGTGATTAGATGAGCTACATGAAGAAGCTGTTCCCTCATTGGGCTGCTTGCTGGAACAGCAGCCGCACTCCAGTTTTAATCTTTAGCTTCTGACAGGTTGGACTGCCCAAATAAGAATTATTCCAGGTGTTCTGAGAGGCATGGCAGAGCTGGGCACACAGAACAGTTTTCCTTTGAGCTTGAAAAATCTGCAGCAAATAAGATTCAGTGCAATAGCCCACAAGACCTATACAGAGACACCAGTGAGGGTTCATATAACTTTCCACAGCAGCCCAGACAAAATGCTGATCGGAACATGGCTTGTTTCATTTCAGACAACAGCTAGGCAAGGTCAGGCAGCTGGAGCAAACTGAATACATCCTGGTCTACAATTACTCTGTAATACCACCGACATTTTAATCTAGATAGCTGTCTTTAGAATAGAAAGTAAGTGCATTAAGCAATATCACCTTCCTTTTCTTTCTGTGCCCTGGTCTCCCTTACTTGCTTCCCAAGTCTAATTGTCAGGACTAACCTATCATTTTATGAAAGATTACATTCTCTAATTCTTATAGATGCCTTCTTTGATAAATTTCTCTCTTCCCTCTGCCTGCCCCTCTGCTCTGTACTCTTGATTGGGGCCTCTTCAATACCTGCCATCCACTGCGACAATCAATGCCAGCAGCATCAGTTGTGCAGGAAATCATATAGGTGATTTCACAAAGTTGTATGAGAACTCATAACCATCATAAAAGAACAACATAAACTTTAAAACCCCCTCCCTCTGACTTCTCATGCTTATAACAGCTGTCAGCAGCAGTCTCTTTTCCTTTTTGATACAGATGATACACATTTCAGAAGACTACACTGAATATGTAATTACATAAAGATAGGAACTAGCCTTTTGAAACTCTCCTTCCTGATTTATGCCACATAGAAATCTCTCTCAAAAGAAGCAGTAAGGCTCCTGTTTCCTGAAAAACTCCTGCTCACAGATCAGTGTATAAAATTCTAAAGTCCCACCTCATTTCTCAGTGCATCTTTTAAGTAGCAGATTAGGTTTTGAATGATCTTGAACAACAAAAAAACAGACACACCCTACCCTCAAATATACTTTTCAAGAAAAACTTGATTAAGCTAGTGAGGGAAGAACTTGGGATAATGTGAACAGAAACAAAGGTATATACTATGCAGGCCTGATGTTAATAGAGCATGTTGTAAGGTACCTACTGTTCCTGAAAAAGCAGATGTGAAAACATGAAAAGCAAAGCATGTTGATTTTTTTTCCCCCACAAACAAATATATATCCATTTTAAAAAACTTTGTCCATTGTTCAGCACATTATCCATATCTTAGAAGCAATGATAATCAGTGTGTTTCTGTTCAAGTACTGAATGAGTAACCTTCAACCTAAGGCTGAAGGCCAGGTGACCAACCTCAGAGACATATTTACATTGTTATTTTTAAAATGCACTTTATGTCGTATATTTCATTACAAATTTTTAGATTCCAAGTGTGTAACAGGGAAATAAATTAAACACAATAAACATGACTTATGGAGATGACCTCAGAGTTAGAGCATAGGAGGGACTTGGCTGTGGAACAAACAACTTCTGGAGATGTTCCAGGACTACTAACTCCCTTTTTTTCAATTAGATGATCTAACAGATCCCGTGATGATCCAGCACAACAAACAAATTGTCTGAGGACATGCCAAGTAGTAAAACCAGTAAAACATCATTTTTGCCTCTTAGCACTAGGAATTAATTCTCATTAAAAGGGGTCTCTTCTACAAATAAATTCCAGTACTGTAATACACAGCACTGAATTCCACCCTTATGATTATGAGAAGATCCTCTTGTTCTAAAAAACTGAAAAAGTTTGCTGCAGGACATTAAGAAGTTTAATATAGGGACTACCCTTCAGCAACACAGTGTACTGGTTAGCAGGCTTCTAAACAGTCCCATTTCAGACAGTTTGAAACCAAAATCAAAGCAAAACCAAATCCTAAACAGGATTATCTAAGGACTCATCACTGTGTAAAAATAGCTCATGTGTTTGATGCTCAGTCATGAAAATACATTACAGAAACCTGAAAAAAAAAAGGTGTACTTATACACACACACAAAAACATTTTTCTGATGGTAACCACACACACATAGAATTTGAAACAACAAAAGATGTCCAGCACAGAGATAAACTACAAGGTGTAAGGAACCCACAAGAGATATAACTCATGAAAGAAACAGCAGCAGTTTAATAGTGAGAAAGCAGTGCTCTGGGGGCCTTAGCTGACTGCTTGTCTCCAGGTGTGCCCCAGTGCACAACTCCTGTGTTTGGAGTGCATTTTCCCCCACTCACTTTCTCAGCTGAAAAGCTAATGAAGTCTTAACAAACAGACTTAAGTTCAAACATCATTAATTCTGCTATTAAGGTATATCACTAAGAGGTTCTCCCACTTATATAGTTATGAAGTGCCTGGCAACGAGGACATTTATAAATAATTTCTCTACAGAAGGAAAGACTGACCTGAATTTTATTGCAGATCACTAGCTGTGTCATTCTTTATAGTTACAAGCCCCAGAGCAGTAGCAAGAAGGCAAGAGATTCCCCCAAATCAGTGCACAAAAGGCTGCTGCCAAAATGGTATCAACTATTTTGCTACAGGTCTATGCCACAAAATGTCTCAATCATTCTTTTAAAGCGTTACTTATGATGAAATTTAACGGGGCCCTTCAGAGCAACATCAGGCGCCTCTAAAGCCGTCTTAAAAGCAAAGGTTTCAGTGAAGCCATACTAATACAAGTACGGTTGCTGAATTGCAGGCAAAGCACATCAAAGAGGTGTCTCCTCTAACAGTCTAGTTCAAGACATCAGATGGCACCAGCCTTGAAGCCCTCCCCTCTCTTCCCCTACATGGGAGCAAAGAGTGAACCAGGAAGGACCTGTTCCCATCACCCCTTCTGCGCAGTGCTCTCCCTTCTTCCTCCACAGTGACTCCACTACCACACATCTTACAGGTCCAAAAATATTCCTCCCCCATATGTTTGGCATGCTTTGGTTAGAGGACAGCAAGCTGTTACACATTTCTTTCACAGGACCAAGAGTATATCTAGTATGAGATGCAAGAGCCTGCGTTTTGGCCACAGAAGACACGTGGCTGGTCGTTTGATGGGGAAGGATTATACTGTCCAAGACTCTTCCACAGACACTTCAGGACATGTGGCCTGCTCCAGCTGGAAGATGAGCATCACCACTCACAGCAGTGTGGTTTCTGAGGAACACATGAAAGGGGCTGCAAGCTGTACATCACATTAAAAAAATTGGGATCTCAAGTTGCATGCAATGTTTTTGTTTTTTTGTTCAATCTTCCTCTGCTTAAAAGTAACTTCTTCAGTTAGAATAGTAAAGCTGAATACCATGGAAAGAACAGAGGAGCAACAAATCATTGCTCTAAGGTGCCATTAATGTTGTCCATTGCTCTGACATCAATGCATCCACCTCTCACAAATCTGCACAGTTTATCTGTCATCAGTGTTCCTACCAACATGCTGCACCTCTTAGGGTTTATCCTTTATCTCCAGTGTCACCTGAGTGTTCAATGATGACAATGATTTGGCAAACTCAGAGCTGACAGGTAGGCACAGACTTCCCTTTAAGAACACAAATATGGTTCATTTAATTCATTTAGAATTTAGTCAGGTCCTCTGCAAAGTGTTGTTCTCTGACTAAAAAAGCCCAAATGACCCAACTGAACAAAGATGGCAATTTTCTCAACCAACATACAGTTAAAAAACAGGTTATGATCCACTCCTCCTGGTGACTTCCTTTCAAACAAAAGGGCATTAAAAAGCATGAGACTGCAGAAGGGGAAAGAACTGATGGGTCAGAGGTGACAAGGAAGCACATGAAGAATCTCATGCAGACCTGAGGAAGACAAGTTAATGTAAACGTGGACTCATTAATACACAGATCATAGAATCATGGAATCATTAAACTTGGAAAAGACCCCTAAGATCACTAAGCTCAATTTTTGACCAATGACCACCTTGTCAACTAGACCACAGTGCTAAGTGCCAAATCCAGTTGTTTCTTGAACACTTCCAGGGTTGGTGACTCCACACCCTCCTGGGCAGCCCATCCCAATGCCTGATCACACCTTCTGTGAAAAAAATTCTTCCTGATTTCCAGCCTGGACCTCCCCTGGCACAGCTTGAGGCTGTGTCCTCTTGCCCTGTTCCTGATGAAGTGCATATCTCTTTTCTATCTCTTTTTAAGACATAGCTAGCCCACCTAAAAATTTATTTTCAATCTCTATTTGCACTACTTAGTAAATTATGCAATTCTGACTAAGATCTGAATTAGAAAAGATGAAAGGTAAATTAGGTCATAAGAAGATAACCAACATTGCAATCAATCAAGGTTTCATAATTTTAAAAAAATGAAACCATTCATCAGCCACCAGATTTTTTCTCAATCTCTGAAGAATATATGACAACCATTGAGGTTGGAGGTGGCAGAATTTTCCCTAGATGCCTCCTCATTCCATTTAATATTTTATTTCAACATTCTTTTGATCCCCTCTCCCAAAATAGTCTCTACAAATACCATCTCTACAATCTCTAGTATTGACATGAAAGGAAGGCTCCAAACTTTCTCAATATATATGGACGCATATGTATTGAATTTTAAACTACTGACATTTTAAGAGGCATTTCTAATCTATCTACTGATTCTTTGTTTCAGCTCTAGCTTGAATTTTACTCAAGAGCACAGGTATGAAGGCAACTGTTAATATGCATTTAATGCAAAATTTTAATTCCAAAAAAGCTTTGGTAGGTAAATAGATAACTGTGGGATGGAGGTTTAATGCAACACATCAAGAAAAACAGAGACTGAAGAAATATGCACTTGGCCAGACCTCAGAACTGTATTAACTGGGGAACATGTGCAACAAGTGAGATGCTGAACAAGCAGAAGTGGGAACACTGTTCTGAGAGAGTTGCTGAAATGCCATTTGCCACACTTTATTAGAGTTAAAATTCTTCAAGTGATGATCAGCATAGATAAACAAGCCTGAGATCCGCCCAAAGCAAACCTGTGAAGAGCTGTAAAAAGCAAATGGAGCTCTAGAGAGAAGAGTTTAATATGGGATTACAGGTATTTGAACTGCTTTTCGAGACTTGAAAGAGAAAATTTGGTACAAAAAAAAAAAAAAA
>VZTJ01004268.1:1727380-1773408 GCA_013397795.1 Orthonyx spaldingii
AAAAAAAAAAAGTGCAAGTATACCACTGCATGTACCAAAAGAAAAAAATAAAGTCCTTATTTTCCGTAACTGTGCCAAAAATATAGGCTTTCCAATGACAAAAGTGCAGAAATCTTCCAGCTGATTCCTCTAGCTTGGCCCCTTTCCAAGTTCCTCAGCCTTTTCTTGATTTGTGTAGCCAAAATATCTCCTTTGCCTACTGACAGATATATAAAGACATAAAACTTTCTCATAAATCCATTGTTAAAACAGATAAACAGACAACACAATATCATGAGAATATTGTGTCAGACCCCCCGTGACTGTTTCAGTATTTAGTTGCCTGCCCAAATAAAACTTGTGAAAGGCCTTTGAAATAGGAAAAAAATTGTCTGCTGATTGTCTTTGCTTCACTACTCCCCAAACACATTCAAAGAATTTTAGAAAATGAGTGAGACACTCTTTCCCTTTGCAGAAACTGTGCGGCCCTTACCTCTTCCAGAGGAGCAGACCAGCGTATCCAAGCTGGAATCTGTCTGTGCTTATTGCTTAACCAGAAAGAACAAAGCATCATTAAGCCTATTACATAAAGAGAAGCTTTGAAGATTGTTCTTGGTTAGAACTAAGAATGTTTCCACACACTTAGCAGCTACCAACTCCCAAAATGAAAATGCCTCCTCATTGTCTCCACAAAGTCAAATTTTCACAGTGATACCTAAACAGATAATGTTCTTCTATGTAAAAGGGTACTTCAACAGAGCAGAAAACAAGGCAAAATATATGGGCTGTTCTGGATTGCTCTGAAGTTTGGCACATTTATGGGGACTGAGGCAAGGCGTAGGATAGGAAACAGGTAACATTGATGTCCTTAACATGAGCATCTGTAGTTAAATGCATATGTAAATCTGTAATACAGCTAAATTTTGCTTTACCCTCCCCGAATTACCTTTTCTCAATGTAGCTACCCTTTTCCTGCAATATGGAGCTGACTGTTCAAACCATGGCTCAGGCTGTAAAAATGTTCTCTGTCTCAACACTCTCCCCTGGATTTAGAGCATAGCATTCACTGTACAGTCAAGAAAGCAAAGGGAAAACAAGATTTCAAGTTCAAATGTTAGCCCAGGCACATGTTTTATGCTTAAAAGACAGTGTATCTGAAAAAATTATATATCCGAATTAATTTCTAGCTGAATAGTTTTCACTTGAGGAGAGAGGACGGAAGAGGCAGACAGGCACTGAATTTAAACTGTGCTCCAACAGTATCAGTTTACATAACATGACTGGCAGAAAATTGAAAAATGGTGAGAAAAATGCTACAATTGGCATTTGTATGCTTTTGTTTTGAAGAAATGTTAGCAGAATTCTTAAGAATCAAACTACTTTCGAAAAGAAAAACTGCATACATGAATGCATGATTGCAGGGCCAGGAAATTAAAGAGTGAAGAAAAGAGCTAATAAGACAAGGGGATTGAAGATGTAGTGAAAAACGATGGGAATAAAGGGTGCTGCTCAGTAGCAGCAAAATTTAGTGCAGGTGGGGAGAAAAAAGGAGAAGAGAGAAGATCCTTATCCAGATGCAGACAATCCAGATGACAAAGAAAATAATATAGGTACTTGACAGAAGGGGAATATTAGTGGGAGGAATGCTTGTCAGCTCCATATTCCCTTCCCTTGAATTCAAGATTGGAGTAACCCTTTATGAATTCAAGATTGGAGTAACCCTTTAAGTTTCCTTTTAAGTTTCTTTAAGATCACCTCCCCTGCTCTTCAAGTGTGAGTGTCATACTCTTTATAACTGGTAAAACCAGGAAAGAGAGCAGAGCTGGTGGCTTTGGCGGGGAGAGGGAATATAAGGAATTTGGCTATTCCTTAGAAAAGCCTTGACCACTACGTAGGTTTAACTTCTTCCCTGACCAACGTGTTTCATGATCTAGGGCAAATCCAAAGAAAATCCTGGTGCTAGAGTCCTGGTAATCAGGGAGTACAAATCTAAATGCTGTCAATGTGTACTGAGTTCCTTCCTGTAGAATGAAATACCTGACAAATTCCACAGTTTCTTCACTCTTATGCCACTAACTGTTCACTAACGTGTCATTAAGCCTACAAACCACCATCACCTCCCCTCCACAGCTGACAGATTTCTGAAATCACATCTTTCTCATATCATATGCACGATCTCCTGCATCACATTACAATTCCAGCTCTGCCAACATATTCCAGTTGTTCCCTACACCATTCAATAGGGCTGGAGGGTGGCTGCAGCGTTCCCACAAAACTGTCCAAACTGCTGCTGGCACTTATTAGGGACAGAGCAAAGGTGGCACATGCATCTGTCTCACATGTTTGTCAGTGAATTTTATAAAATTCACCGCTCTGAAAAACCATGAACTATCACCACAAAATCTCTGAATGCTCTACATCTGGCCTGCAAATTCTGGGCTATGACTCTTAGCACGTAGCACATCTTCCCATTAAATCTGTCAGGTTAGAAAGAGGTGCCGAGTCTTGAGATTTGCCTATCTCTGTTAAAGATATCTAAAATATTCTAACCAGTAATTTGCAAAGTGACCTCAAAGTTGCAAGATCTGATTTGGATTGAGAACATCACATGTAGTAAATGTACAAACAACAGCTCAGTATGAACTGAATTAAGGATGTATCAATTCCAACTGCATATGCATGTATTGCTTCTGCCAAATTTGTCTGTTGCAGATTTAGAGTTTTGCTATTTGAGTTAAGGATGTGGTTATTTTCTTCCACATCAGCAGCCCGTGAATTTCTAATACAGTAATTTGAATAGAATTCCTGTCCCCACAATTTGCCTGAATTACATAAATACAATGCATTGCACAAATTATATAAATTGTACATATAGAAGTACGATGTATTACATAAATCAGTGCACTGTCCAGCTAGGAGCATTAGTGAACCAGCAAAGATGATGCTTTAAGTCACCAGTGTTTCAATGATTCAGCACATTGCTGTGAGAACTGCCCTGTTGAAAACCTTGGCATTTTGGTGTGGGGGCAGGGGGAGGAGAGGTGCAAGAATGAGGGAAGGAAAAGGAGGTTAAGCTAAAGAATGAAAAGAAATAAAATAAATAATGCAAAGGCCTTGTCTACAGAAAATTCTGTGCAGGTGTTGGGAGGTAGAGGGTGTTTATCCCAGACAAAATCTAGCAATTATATTCTCCTTAGTTTTCACCTCTCTGAGTGAGCACTTTCTCTTCTGTTTCTCCTATCAAAAATAAGCCACACTAACCCTGACACCTCTCAGCAGTGAGCAGTATCAATATATTTCCCTTCAAAAATTTCTGTGATCCCATATTACACTCATTAATACTGCCTTGAAGCAGTATTTTAGTATTTATCATAAAATCAGGCCTACTCTTAGAAAAGCACAAGGAATAAGTTATACAATGTATTCTTAAGATTAGGAAATATTGACATTCTGCTCAATATTGGAAAATGAAGAAAGTAATGCCAAGATGGTGCCTTGAGTAAAAACTGGAATCACTTACACCACTTAACTGGATGAATCAAAGCCTGGAGATGAGTTTAAACTTCTGACAAAGTTTAGTTCAATCCCAGCCAGAAAAGCCTCAAGCAACTCCACTGTTCTGAATTGTTTTAGCTTTTCTAAACAAATCAGAACAGCAAGTGCTATTGGAGGCATAAACAGATTTCCTATTTAAAATGCTCAACTTTAAGGCTATTGACCACATTCCCTCCCTTCCTGTCCCAATTTAAACTTGGCTTTCACAGCTCCTGCTGAAACCTGAGGTGAGCCAACTTTGAACCAAATTTAGTTTTGTCTGCTTTTAATTTGATTGGACTGGCTTTCAAAACAAACCAGGCAAACTCTCACAACACTGGGATTTCAAGTTACTGAACTTCTTTTGCATAATCTCCTCCTTTTTATCCTAATACTACCCCTTGTGCAGGGCTGAGAAAATATGAAAAATACATTTTCAAACTGAATTTTTTTTTAGAGGATACAAACCATTTAAAAAAATGAAGGGTAAAAATTAAATCGATGTGCTCATCAATGCTTGAAGCAACACTCAAAATGTACAGGGGACGTGCAGAAAACATGGTCCTAAGCTAACACTGGAAAAAACCCCCAAACTCACTGATAGTGGAAACAACCTCAAATCAGGCAGCTTTTAAAGGCATCAGTATGAAAAAGGTGCCTCTTACCACAGGCCAACTAAATGGTATGTTCTCACAATCTCACAGCTCTGGTCCTGGATGTCTCGCTGATTTATCCTCTACCTGCTCCTTGATTAAATCTTACAAACATCCCAGTATGATTACCAAGCAGAACTCAGGCAGCTGGGACTTGTGTGACAAGCTCAAACTGATTTCTCCTGAAAAAGAGGAATGCCTTACCCACCACACAGGGTTACAACAGATGTTCTACCACAGTATGGACTCATCACCTGAACATCAGCTTCCTGCCCTCCCTGGCAGGAAGTGGTGTAAGTTTAAAACAGAAAGGAAGGAGCTACTACATCATACTTTTTGCACAGGAAAAGAATTCCTAAAGCACTGAAGTCTGATTTCTTACTCTTCTACCTCTCAGGGAAGATTTTCCTGGCTAATGATCCTGCTTTCTTATAGCACAAGATACAAGAGTAAGGAGGCTAAGTATTCTTGTAAAGAAAAGTTAGAAAATGGACTCTCCGTTAGTCTTTTCCACAGCTTGTTTAGATTTATCATATGCTTAGATAAATAGGATCCATAGTCCAAGACAAAAAAAAGCTTCTACTGACCACAATGTGCCAAGATTTTACTCTTGCTACTTATCTATTTAGAAAACAAGGAGAAAACAGTATGTTTTGAAAATCAAGTTTTAAATTACCGGTCTCTTGACTGAGTATCTAAGGCAATCTAAACAAAGAAGCAGCTTTGAAGACGCTATTACTTAAAGTGATAGACTAATTATATACTTTAAAGCATTGTGTCCCACATGCAGGTAATAGAATAGCTATATATATCTACACACCTGGCCTAGCAGTAAAAATATTACAAATATTTGCTTTGTTATATTATTCATAATATACTTCATTGCTCTGGCAGCAGTGTGTTAAAATCAGACAAATAGCAAACCAGTTAACGATTAATCCCTGCTATTTCTACTACTGCAAATAAGTTGGCTGTGGAATACCACCAGCACTCCTGCAGAGGCAAAAGTTAGTCCAGCTACTACTTTTACTGTTCCTGCTTCCTCCAAGTCTTTCCTCTTTCCTAAAGTCTAGTCTTTTTAAGGTTTTAATTACTAGTCTTCAGCAAAGCTGCTTTTTGCCACGTGGCCAGGTTTTAGTTTCCCTAGGTAAAAGTACAGTCTTAAAGCTGTTCTGTGCTCCCCTCTGTGAAATAGGTTTTTTTCCTCCTCCAGGTTCAGCGTATTTTGTTATTTCTTTCCCATACACTTCACACAGGAACAGTTTCCAGCACCAAAATAGCTCGTCCACCACTGGGAAAAGAGAAAGTAGACCCATTTTCCTGTACACTTTTTGAAATGGTCTTCTTGCCAAGCATTGTTTCTCATCTGTTGTGGAACATGACACCCTCTTTAAATGTCAACATGAGTTCAACTGGGGCAACCAGTGTATTTTTGAAGTGGCTCTACTCCGAGCTTCTTCCCTACTACCATAAGGTTACTAAGAGACCACGTTTACAGTCTCTGGATTAATAATAATCCCAATATGCATGTTATTTTAACCTTTATATGCACCAAAATTAGAGGAACTGTTAAGTTAAGAATTTCTCATCTGTGCACAGCTCTGCCATCGACACATCGCACTGCACCTCTAAAGCCACAATAACAGAGTAACTCGGGGGTCTGTGAGCTAAAACTAAGTCCCATGGGCATTTTTGCCGTGGCTAGTGTAGATTCACTTAAAAAGTAAAGGGATCTAACACAAAAGCCTGCATCTGAGCGACAAGGCTCCAGATGTGCATTATGAATGCTGAAAAATGAAAAATTCACATTAAAATCAACACACAAAAAAGTATTGTTTAGGTAGTCACTAAGGAACTACACACATTGATTTCACAACACTGAAAGTGTGAAAAAGCTTCAAGCTCTTGGTTAGCTTCCAAGAGAAAAGCAAAACACTCATAACCCCCCCCCACCAAAATGTGTGTAGTTAGTTGATATAGCTTCAGAAAAACGTATCTATTGAAGATCCCCAGACACCTTGTCTTTTTACCTGCTCTGGTTTTCTGTTTTTGTATCATAGCTGCCAAAGAGAGGGTAAAAGAGAGGAAAACAAAAAATCAGGTATTTTTTGTTTCTTTTTGAGTTTCTCTCCCTAAGAAAGCACTGCTCTCATACATCCATGTTCTCGAAGGAAAAGAAAACTGCATGTCAACTGGTAGTTGCCACAAGACAGCTGTTGAGAAGTTCAAAGTAGATTCACCATTCCAAGGGTTAGTTTCCACCGCTGCCTCACTCTATCTTCAGAGTATTTCAGAGGCATCTTTGAGAAGAGGATTTCCTGTTGCCCAAGCACACAGCCAAAAAGAGTCAAGCTCTAGGAAAAAGTTTCTCGGGACACCTCAAGGTACAATACTTGGTCACGGAGGAGACACTGACAGTGTCAGCTGCAAGCAAGCCCAACTCCTAGGAGCCAAAGAATTTCCTACACTGAAATAGCAGGATTTTGGTCAGATTGCACATTGTCCAGTAGTTATTTTTCAGATAGTGTTGATAATGTCTACTTTTGTTTCAAAGTCAATGTTTAGGACATCTATATTATGAAACCATATAGCTAACACTCAGTGAAATATTTCTCATATGTGCTTCAAAGCTCATTTAAAAACAGATGCAAGAAGTCATAGAAGTACCTTCCAAAGAAGATGCCTATAACATCTAAATCTTGAACTCACAATTAAAAACCCAAAATCTTAATTGAGAGTATACAATACCTTAGCAGAAATACAAAGGTTTAATGGGAGGGAAATGTACCGGAATAATCCAATTTATTCGACAGTCAAAGGTGCTAGAATAAGATCAAAATGTTTAAACCAGTCAACGCAAAGTGGAATGAGATACCAATACTTCCCCACAAGGTGCTTTCAAGTCTTAACAAAAGCTACACTTCTGAAAATCTCTACAATTCATGGCTAACAAAACCATGAACATAACTGATAACTGCACACCTAGAAAATTGAATACAATACAGTAACTTGCAATTTGTGCATACTCTTCCACTTTTCCTAGGAAACGTTTAATTTGTTGTCCCAGAAAAATCAGCCTTTGGTCATCACAGATGACTATTAAATTACAAGAACTATACTCAAATAATAACTACAAACTCTGCTAAACAAAGCAGCAATAAGTAAGGATTATAAAAACAAGGAGGATGCCAGAACAATCTTATTTTGATCCTTAGCATCGACAGGAAGATCTAAGACTGTAATTGAAGGTTGGTGTATCAGCTTTTCCGTAGGTCATCTAACTCCTTTCAGTGAGCAAGCCAGCTGCTTTCAGCGTGATTTGGGGCAAAGGTAAATACTTTTCTCTGAGTCCTGCTTCACCTCCACAGAAGCTGTGTGGAACTGCATCCATACAAGGACAGCCGCAAGGAAAAGGCCTACAAAGTAAGTTCCTGGTCAAATAATATGAGCAAACGTGGACAAGAGAAGGAGTGTGGACAGACAAAAATAGATTATTTCAAACATTTGAACATTGTTTTGGACAACTGGAGTTTATCCTCATCTCTAGATCCCTTTGTAAGTTTGTATTTGGATGGATGTTTGATTTGAGAAACAGAGACACTTGGGCAAAAATAGTCTGGCTGAATACCTGTTTGGTAGGTTCTGAATTTAGAGGTAACACCTAAACACTTGCTCTATTATTAAAATACTGTAAATTTGCTCACAAAATTAGCAATCATTAATTCTTGTACTATCCAACCACCTCCTGGCTCTGTAACACCACATACTAGAAGCCTCTTCCCTAGATATTAGCTCTAATTAAACACTAAATCATTTCATTAATGAAGAAATGTTAATGCATTTAAAACCTCATGTAAGGTCATGCACCTTACACAGTGTGATCTCCACTTCTTTTATGTTGTGTCTCACCAGAACCACCGTGATCTGAAAGTGTTTTACAAATTTCTGAGGAAAGCACAGTTGAACTTAACACACATCTCGTAAGAACCAGGATTTGAAATATATGTCAATTCATTGTCAAGAACTATGAACTTTTTATTCAGCTGTTACACATACGTTTCACTCATATTCAAGGTCTAAATTATTTCTCACCCTCTCAGAGGCTTTAGTTAAACTTTTTTTAAAAAACTCACCATTCACTGGCCTGCATTTGGAGACCTAACAGTGCAAAATGCCTTAACGTAAATAAATGTTCGTAGTCAGCAGAAACCAGTGCCTGTGATCCACAGGAACAGCGAGCGCTCACAGCTACAAGTAAAGCCAAGGGAAGGGGAGGGGAGAGGGGAAAGTTGGCTGAGGGGGCAGGGAAGGAAGCTGTGCTCTGAAGATATGGTGGAAATTTTGTAATTGTTTAAAATTTGGCAAACAACAAACATCTGGCAACCTCCATAGCAGCAGAGTTTGAGTCCTGCTTATGCTTTGCTCCCTCAAGCAGTGCAGCAGGAAGACAATCACACATTTGATACAGCCTGAAATCACAAACCATTTTAGTAGCAATAGCTATTAATAACTCCTCTGCTTCCCATGCAAAGAGGAACCAAGCCCAAACATACAAGAACATCAGTTTTGCTAGCTTATGTGCCAACATGGAAAATCCAGGCTCAATGAGTTTCATGAAACTTGAGAGAACAGACATATGGGTAAACTATGTCTCACTTCTGCATATTTAATGAATATTTACCTTTATGGACAGAGATTTGAAGGGTATCTTTTTCTCACTGGAATCCCATCTCCAAGGAATTTAGGTCTGCTTAAGATTTGCTTTCCACATTTTTCTACTTATTTAGAAACTCTATATATAGTTAATAAATATAACAAGTCACATAAAGCATACGGTATACCAAATTACCTTCTCTTTTCAGTATTTTCAGATTTGGCCTAATATACTAACATGGTTAGACCACGGTCAGGTAAGGGCAGCTCTCACTGCAATAAAGAGGGCAAAGTTTAACTTAAGCTCTAGGTATCGTATCTTCTATAGAAAGAAGTTACTCAATTTAGTATTTTTAAATATAAATATGGAGTTTGAACTCTATTTTAGGGCTGTTTTTAGACTTGAATGAGTATTTGATCCAAGACCCTTGGAGTTTTAAAACACTTCTGAAAATAATTTTCTTTAGTGAAAAAATATATTTCTCATTTAAGAAATTATATTAAACATGTGTCTGATATTACAGCCTTCATAAAAAAACCCCTCTTTCTCATGGATTTTTACTATGAGGACAGTTTGTTTTTGGAAATATTTCAATCAAGGTGCATATCTCCATCCTAAGGTTATCTTCAGGAAATTTGTTCACTGTCCTCTCTTCACTTGAAGCTAATGATAGGCCTGAATGTTATTTGAGGGATGGGAAAAGAAAATATTAAGAAGTGGTAAAAGATAAAGCAAAAAATACTACTCACCACTTCTATGAGAATGTGACAGACTGCAGAGTGCACCAAGAACAGTTTTGCCACGTAAAAATTTCATTCTATTATTCGCTTAATTTAATTATATTCTATTGGCAGAAACCACTTGAGAGCTGTTATATTTTTGACTTTTTTTTAAAGATGAAGAAACAAAGTTTGTTTCTAGTCACGGTTAGAGCAGCCTGGCAATCTTCAAACCCATGTTTCAACAAACAAGCTTGCTGAGAGTTTCCCCACTCGCCAAAATTAATCTCATTCCAGGTAAACGCCTGGCACCTGTTTCCATGGTATACTTCAAATATCAATTTTCAAATTTTTTTTAGAAATCTCTTTCCTTGAACAGGAATCATTTAATGGATCTCTTCAGGCAATGAGCAAGACATGGTGACACAATGATGTCTTGTGATACATACTTGCCAAAAATTGTTTGTAAAACACTGGGAAACAAAAGTTGCAAGAATAAAAAAAGATAATGGAATGTATACAGCAAATCCACTGTTCTTTTCTCATTTTCTACCAAGACAAAGAGAAAGAAACATATTTCTCCACGATTTAAACAATTTAGCAGCTGAAATAACAACAGCTTAGCATAGTCCTTTCCCAGCTAGTGCCAAATACCAAAATCTACCTCAATGTGATTTTAGGATCTTATCAACCCAGCGCCTGGTGCCCTTTGCTTGCACTGCCTGTGCCATGTCTGCTGTAAGGGCAGGGAGCCAGTGCAGTGCCTTCTGGGCTCAGCCTTCTACAGGAGCAGCAAGATAAAGATCATTATTTGGCCAACCAAAACTTCCTGCTCTGAGAAGCTGCCTCAAGTCCCAGGTGCCTGCAGCCACCTGGCCAGGCCAAACCAGCCTGCCTGGGATCCACACTTGTGACTCCACAGACAGGAGGAGGCTCTATCCTGGGATGTAGGCAGTGCTACAGGGCATGGGGCTGTGCCACCCGTGAGCACAGGAACTGTGCTGGGACCTTGTTTGCACATCCACAGGGAAGAGCAGCACAGGGGAGCAGAGTGGGTGAGTGCTGGGCAGGCACAAATTAAATGGGAGTGCGAAAGGGAAGGAGGAGTGCAGGATTATGTTTTGCTTTGAAGAGAGCAGGACCTGAAGTGGGAAGGGAGGGAGCACAAAGAGCAACATGTGTGACAGAGTACATTTGAACAGGGTTCACATTTGGAGAAGCTAGAGGTAGGAAAGCATGGGGTGTAGGATGTTGACATGGGCATCCTGGATCAGGGAGATGAAGGGGAGGCAGAGGAGGATCAACTTCTACTTTGGAAAGGAGATTTGCATGAGTATGCTGGGCTACCATCTTGTCTGGGATTTCCTGGACAGAAATAAATGCACGTGGCTTTTCCTCTTCTGCTGGTCTTACTGCAGCTGTACTATACAGCTGGTTTACACCCATGCACAGAAATGCCTGGAATTTTTCAGCTTATGGCAGCCCGATTGGACGTAGTGTATCATAGCTTGCACAAGCTTCCAAAAGTCTGGAAGTCCCGAAGGAAAACATTCTCAAAATCAGGCACGAAGGTATAGTTGTTGCTGCTGACAGCAGCAGCTAAGCAAACTTGATCTGGAAATTCCACATCCATCCTTTAGCCCAAAGGCATAATTTCTACATGGGGAAAAGTTAAAGACAACAATACCAGGCATGTCAACATAATTACACAGCAAAGCCTGCAATCTCCAAAAAAGCAATTGCTGTCCAACCATCCAGCCCCAGAACACACGCAGAGGACAGACGAAATGTCTGCTACAGCTAACAGGGCTTCACACTGCCCCTGATGTGATTTTGATCCTCTCAGAGGATCAGCAGCTGCCAAAATCTATTCTTAGATATTTGAAAAAATTAGAGCATGTTTGAAGATGGGATACATTTCTCCTTCATAAACGTAATTTTTATTTTGTAGGAAAGTTATGTAAAGTGCACTATTATAAGCCATATTTAGTAAACCTCTAAGTAAGAGGTGCAAATCCATTCCACACTACACCAAAATGTTTATAATAAAATAAGTTTAGAAGACATAGAGATAAGTTTACACTCAACAGGCCAGCCCATACAGATTTCAACCCTCTGCCTAAAATGAATAAACAGCCTCTCCCAATACACATTTTAAATACAAAAAAAAGATGGTGGCAACATTTAAATGATTCTGCTATGGTAGCCACATATAAAAGCAGGTTTAGCCGTCAATTTTGTTATGTACGTTCCTATAATGCAAGTTAAGACTGAGTTCCAATCCTTATTTGAAACTTTTAGGTACTAACACAAACAATTGAGATTCATAAAGACAGGCCAAGGGAAATCTAGGAAAAAAAGTGCATGCCAATGACAGTAATGCAAAAAGTCATCTTAAGCTTCAGACGCAGGCAAAACTTCCTCAAGAAAGGAAACATGATGCCTTGTACAGATAAAAGTAGCACAATAAACAATTTCCCAAATATAAACACGCAATTATTAGTTCACAGAGTTTAATGGAAGGTACTGCCACACATTTCATAAAACTGAAGCCATCTGTTCAAAATATCTACAATGGGAAAACACAGATGAGAAAGAAAACCCCAGCATCAAAATGTTTCATTCACGGGTAGAACTGAGAGCAGAATTTGTTAAATAACACTTTCTTTTTAGAGCCCACAGTTATAATATAATAGAATATCCTGAAGGGAGCTACAGAGATCATCCAACTCCAAATCCTGGCTCTGCACACAAGTCACACATTGTGCCTGAGAGCATTGTCCAAACACTTCTCAAACTCCAAAAATGCTTGGTGCTGTAACCACTTCGCTGGGGAGCCTGTTCCAGTGCCTAACCACCCTCTGGGTAAAGAATCTTTTCCTAATATCCCGCCTAAACTTCCTCCGACACAAGTTTCATGCTATTTCCTCTGGCCCAGTCACTGGTCACCATAGAGATCAGTGTCTGCCCCTCCCCTTGCCCTCATGAAAAAGTTGTAGACTGCAATGAGGTCTCCCCTCAGGCTCCTCTTCTCCAGGCCAAACAGACCATGGCTTCCCCTCAAGGCCCTTCATCATCTTTGTGTCCCTCCCTTGGATGCTCTCCCACAGTTCTCTATCCTTCTTATACTGTGGCACCCAGCACTGCTCACAGGACTTGCACTGAGGCCACACCAGCACAGAGCAGAGGGCAGCTGGCGATGCTGTGCCCGATGCACCCCAGTAGAGTGTTGAGGGTGATTTTGCTTGTGTTGCAACACAGACAGCACACTGCTCAGAACAAGTTAGAGAACACACTGTAAGAAAAATGACCACACGTCTACGGATTATAGTAACAGGAAATTAAATTATATACACAATTTGGCTGAGGAAAGGTCCTAACTTCAGGCCAGTTGGCAGGACTGTTCTGGCACCCAGTGTATGTGGCAATTCTCCCTGTGTTCCTTCTCTTGGTGACAAGGGGTGAAATTTCTCCTGAGGTACTGCAGAATGGGAAAGAGTGACACAGGAAAATTAAACTTGTATTGCTGAAACATTTACTGCTTTGAAGCATCCATTTCAGCTGCTTCATAGAAGCTGTTGAGAAAGTTATATCATATTGCAGGAGTCTAAAATGGGGCACTGTGAACTTTTAATCTGTGATTTTATCACAAACTATGCAAAACTGGTTCTGTTAATTTAATACATTTACAGTAATTTTTCTGGAGACAGATATCTTATGCAGTATTTTACTAATTGCTTCTTGTTTTGCTGAAGTTCTGGTTCAATTGTCTGCCACAGGTGTTCTTCAGCAGAAATTTCACTGCATTTAATATTCAAGTTCTTTCTTTTCTAGACATTTACTTTTTTAATATCAAATATCTGCACAACTTGACATGAGTACATTTTGAAAATTAAGTCTGTCTTGAATACTTGAAGAACTTTTCAAGTTTGCTAGATTGTGATGCTGTTATTGGATACTGCCTTGCCTCTTAATAATGCATTTTAAAAGAGCTTAAACTCATTTGACCTCACAAGTCCAAAATTCTTAGAAAGCAGAATTAAGTTTCCTTATTCTAACATAGTTTATTATTATTCTTTTTAATAATAATAATTCTTGTGTTATTGTTATATATCAATTTAGTTTTGTTAATTGCTTAGATTTTAAGTATTTGGTATCATGATAATCCTGTATTTCAAAATTAAAAGTGTCAAACCCTTTAAACTGACTCCCAATTTTAATTCCCTCTTAGAATAACTCTGTTCCACTGAAAAGTAACTTTAATGGGCAGAAAAGCTGGCAAATGGCTATTGTCTAATAAAGCAAACACTATAGCTGCACATTTTACCATACACACACTGATACCTCTGATTGTTTTAACCCTCTGGATTTTAAAGTGTTGTAAGAACAACTAAGTTACATGATGACTAAGAAGCCTGTACTTACTAGGCTGACTGAGGAACTCATCCTCTAGAGTTCTGGCATTCTTATTTCACTTCAGAGTGCTTTTGTGCAAGCAAAATATGTTTTTCACCAAGTTACTCATTATGGTTTGGAAAAATATCGAAAGGACTTTTAGTGTTATCCATTTTAAGGAGTTTAGCATGTTTCTGTACTAATTTAATATGCCCTTGTAAAAATCTTTTCAGTCTCTATTTTTACCATACGCTAAATACATTAAAAACCCATTATACATACTCAATATTTCCTCATTGTGGTATTTTTGACATAATTATAGCTTCTTTTAAAAATAGACAAAAACATGTTTAGCGTTTCCCCCCAAATTAAAAGCAAACAAAAAAAAAATCTCTTCTAAAGCCATGTGATCTTCCAAATGAATTAGAGCAAGGACAGAAGCATTTTAAAGTCTGTTAAGCATTTCAAGACAGATATTAACAATGTAAACACAGTCTGAACCAAAATAAATTTCAAAGGTATAGCTAAGAACAACCTATTCTGTATTTGAGTTTATTTTCAAACTGATTTCAGCCTAAAACTGCAGTGCTACAGTATCTTGCACAGATCCATATATTACATCTTACTAGGAAGTAGAGTTCACACTACATTCAGGAATCCAAATACTATTGTTACTTTTTAGACTTAGAATTAGTATTCATTTTGAACGTGGGTGACATTGCAGGAAAGAGAAAAAAACCCCACAATATTTAAATGAGATGATACTTCTGGACAACATATTCGTGTTATTCAGGGGCATCACTGATCCACTGGCAATAAGAACGCCCACTTACCCTTTCACAGTGGGCAAGACTGGAGCACTGTGTATATGTGGACCAATAGGTTTACTGACTTCTGGGTTGTTGGGGGTTTTTTTTGGTTTTTTTTTGGAAACTCAATAAGACCTTCTACAGTAATTTCAAAAATATGCTTGCTTACAGTGTGCTGTGTAAATAAAGTCTATTAATACAGGACTGAAAACTAAAGGTCCTACAACGACTATGCGGAGTCTTCTGCATAAAGTGTCTAAATCTACAACACATACACGTGACCATTTCTGATACTTGGAATCTAAAGATCGGGCTTTCCCATAAAAGAACAATGCTATGTTTTTATGGTCTAAGTTGGTATCTAAAGTAGACTCTGGACTTCAGTCTTCCGAATGGCATTTCACCGCTCTGTATCATCAGTTGGAGAGAAAAAGGTTTTCAAGAAATATGAATAAGAAGGGAACAATGCCAAGTTCCTAAGAATTTTCAAGAAGCAGCTATAGCTAGACTCCTGAATGTTTTTTTGTGAAACAAGTCCACCCATAGAGGAAGTCACTGCTCAGTTAAAGAAAATTACTTAAAATCTTGCTTTTTTTTCTTTTTTTTTTAATGTCGTGGACTATTTCTAGTTCAGTTAGAACATTAAAGGAACATTGAAAGTTTCAGATTCTTATTAGATGGGGGGGGGTTTGTGTTTATTATTTTTTTCTTTGCATGGCATGAAATAGCAGTATATCAAAAATATTCGGAATAGGTAAATTTTCAAGACATGGACACAGAGTAGATAAAGAAAGAAGTGCCCCTAGGAGAAAAAAAAGCATAACTCTAAAAGAAAACAGAAATCAGATAAAACCACCTGCAGGGACAATTAATGAAGGATGGTTAGACAGAATCTCATTGTGTCTCAAGGAGCAGAGGACTGCAAGGCATGAACAACGTTACGAGCTCACGTAATCACAGACAATCATTCAAAGGCAATTAGCTCAGAAGAGTCCAGAGTACACTGGTAGTGCTTGTTCTGCTCCACAGGCCATAAACATGACATGCTGATCTATGTGAGTATGTCAGAAAAGAGCAAAAGTCCTAACTCTAAGTTGTTTCAGGAAGAACAGTGAGGTCAAGGGTATCACCGGTGCCTGAGGTTCCTGCCAAGGCAGGAAATGTGTTAATCAACTTGCAAGCAGTACACACCAGCTAGGTACCTCACGTAAGGTGAGAAACCACAAACAGCAGCCTATTAGACAATTATATTTTGTCTCTAACCAAATCTTCTGCATAATGATGAAGACTTCCTTAAAAGACAAAATTATGTGCCTGAAGTCCAGTTATGCACTCACTAAGTGCAATTAAAAAAAGGAAAGAGAAGTTCCCTGCAATCCCCTCCATAGTTAAGAATACTGAAACTGAACTAATCTCAGATAAATGTAAGGACTATAGAGTAAACAAATGAACAGTCCTGCTGCCTTTCAAAACTCATTGAATATGTCAACACAGATAAGGATCCATATCACAGATACAGGTTTTTTTTCCTCCTAGGAGTTTCCTAATCCACCATGAAAGGTTTTGTGCAAGCTTGGTAATATAAAGTAATTCAAGCTCACTGTGAACTAGACTGCTGTCCCAATCAACACTGTTCAGGTGGGTAAGAAGCTTTCAGTTTCTATTCCGCACTTACTTTGATCAGCCCACTTACAATTTCTCTAACATGCCAGTCAAAAATTAAGAGTCACAAGAGCCAAGAGGTCAAACCACTGTTTACACAGCATTTGGATGATCTAGGTAACACTGGAGTGGTTGTGTAGTAACAGGTGGGATAGTGCCCAAAGTTTAATCCTGATTGTTAAATATCGATTTCTAACAGAAAGAAGGATATTCCAGTAATAGGTAGTTCTTTAATACACTTTACAGGAATTACTAACATGAACTGATGGGATTTTCTCAAATCAATTCTGGAGTACAGTGTCCACAAGCTGTAGCATGTACAAAGAACCTTACCTGTACAGAAAGCCTGAACAAGTTGTTTTTAATATAGAAGAGATTAACCTGAAACAAATGCAAAATACTTCTTTAAAATGCAGGAGACTATTGCAAAGAAGATACTGATCAGTTCAGTCAGAGAGAGCAGGAAATATTTACCTTAATTTGTAACAAGAGAGAGTTCAGCTTGATATCAGGAAAAGGCTTACTTACAAGAATGACATAAGCACTGCAAAAGGTTAATTCAGAAAAGACCAACAAAATCTTTAACACTGCAGAATTGTCAAGAATAAGTTGGAAAAATGTTTGTCAGGTAGAGATTAAATATAGCTCTCTGTCAGGCAGGTCCATCTGAAAGGTCTTCTCTAACCCTGTATTTTAATCATTTTAAGGGGCACCTTATTTTACTCGAACTCCAACCATGGCAATTCGAATATCTTTGCAGAGTGCACTTTGAATTTCATAACAGCGTATGGAATATGTCAACCAAATGGAACTTTTCAACAGTATATCAAGAAAGCCCATCATCATAAGCCTAATCTGCATTGCTCCAACAACAAACCTGATCTTTCTTTTGCTTTGATGGATGTAAGCTCAAGTTCAAGTTTATTATGATGATAATTATTTTAAATACTGACAAACACCTGAAATTTTCCAAGAACGAATTGCCCTGCAGACAGGAAGTTGTGTCCCAGCTTAAAACAGTTCAGACTATGGTTCCTAGACTAAGGAGGATATGCAGGCTGTCATCATCATTGACAAGTTACAGCTGACATCTCAACCCAAATAGTGTTTCCTTTTTAATCCAGACTTCCTAACAGTGTTGCATGAGACATATTCATCACCAAACTACAAAAAACAATGAAAATTTCAGTGATCTGCCTAATAGCAGACATTCAAAAGTAGCTCCTAAACTTTTTACGGTCCTTAGTCTGTCGATAAAACCTTACCAATGCTGAGGCTTTAAAAAATAGACAGACAACTGCATTACATATCCACACTGCTGCATAAGCAACGTAACCGTGCAGTTCAGTGACTGTCACCAACAACCAGTTACCTAAGTTTTATAGAAAATACACATATTGGGGTAGAAAACAACTAAGCACCTCAAATTAAAGACCTCTTAAGATGGGTCAGCAGCAGTGCTTCCAAGTTTGCCTATTAATAAGATTGTCTGACAACTTCCATTATAAGACCCTGCTATCAACTGCTTGTGACTTTGCCAAATGTTAGTTGCTGTGCAGAAATGTTCTATACTGAAAGTAATGTCAGACTGAACTTTTTGGAAAATTTAGCCAAAAAAGGTCATTTTTGTGAACAAAGAGAAAATAGACTGCTTTGCCTGGTTTAACATACTCTGATGATATCTTAAAATCAAACAGAAAGCTCATGAACACAATATAATCAAGTCTGAGCATCCATATGCTTTTAGTCAAGATTTGGAAGTCTGCAGGGCAATGTAAACTTTAAGATAATGGGACCCATCTGCTACCCATGTGAAAATCTGCCAAAATTAGCCAATTTTTCAAGCCTTTTCTTTTTGAAGTGGAGTCAAGAAGGAGAAGAATGTTGCACCCATTTGGTACATACTTGCTTTCCCTACGTGGAATGCTTCAACCAATGAGAAATTCTGAATTCCTAAAACTGCAGTTGATTTGGGACCAGCAAAGTCTAGAAAAAACATATGTTCCCCATGTCCTGTGTGTAAAGTTAAAAGGTGGGGGTCTTAGAAGTCTCACCAAAACGCCGAACAGGAGCAGGAGCTACAAAAGAAAAGTTACTGGGACTCCAGGTTAGTTGAGAAGGGTAGAGAGAACATAGAACTGGTAACTGTGGGGGACAGATTGGGTAGGAGTGATGTCAGCCAGAACTTGGTCAAAGAAAAAGGTTATTTCTGGAAGGAAACTGAGACTAATGGAAAAATGAGTGGAAATGAATGTGATAAACTGTGGACCTGAGACTGACAAGTATCTTGACAAGCAGTGAACATCAGCTCAGAGAGGTCCTGTGAGACAGAATTTATCTGTGGCAACCACAGACACCACAATGCTGGAGGAGGTTAGAGGAGTGGAAACAGGAAGCATTTTGGTCACACTGACATGACTGTGGACAACACATCAAGAACCTTTCTGGTGGCTCATGCCAAGCTCTGATGTGAGATCTAGCATGTCTCATAAGCTTATTTTAATGCAAATACAAGAACTAGTAAGACACAGACTCTTCTCAGCTAAGGATACCTGTGTGACTCCACTTTCCTCCACACCATTCTCCCTCATGAATCTGTTTCACGATGCAATGTCCAATTAAATGACAATGTCCCATTTTTTCCCAAGAGGATTCCTTCTCCATGCTAAGCACAAAACTGACTTCCTCTGGGAATGAACGAGTGTTATGCTGTAAGGGATACTTGTTTTAGGACTCTTGACTCCTCTCTTGCAAAGCTGTAGTGAATGAGTTACTGAACTTCAAAAGTCATTACAGCAATTGAACATTTTTTCAAAATAAAACAACACAAAAAATACTCTCTCTCTTCATAGGATTTGAGTGTGAATTTAGGCAATTATATTAAATCAAGAATTTATTGCAATTTTTTGGGGATTTCTTGTTTGTTTTGTTTTTGGTTTTTTTTTTGTTTGTTTTTTTGTTTTGTTTGTTTGGGTTTTTTTGGTTTGGTTTGGTTTGGTTTTAGGTTTTTTGGGGGGTTTTTTTGTGTCCCAGATGGCAGTCATGCCAATATACAGGTATCATGAGCTCAATACATAAAATTTAACATATAATTCAAAGTGCTCACCAGAAAGCATGGAAAGTGTTAGGAGCCCTAAACTAGATAAATATAATCCACCTCAAAAAAGCCCCAAACAACTCAACCCATACCACAGTTTAACAAACAGTTGATAATTAGAGTCTATGAGATTCAGTTTCCAGGTGCCTATGCTACTCAGATCTCCTCTCAATTAGCTGCTGTGCACATCAGTTTATTGGTATTTGTGAAATCCACATACACGGTGGTGGCAAGTCCTCTAAGAAGCCTCAGAACTACAAATCAGTCTTCAAAGCACTGTTTAAAGGTTCCCAGCACCATATCCCAGTCATGCAGGCCATGTACCACCTTTCCTCACCATGTAAGTAGGATTACTGCATATGTTCAACATCTTTGAGCTGGGAAATCTGTGCAAACACTGGTGTGCAAAGTCAGAGGAGAGCTCATCCTAAGCAAGTCAGCCCTGGCTCATGCCAAAGGTCCCCCACAAAAGGTGATGCCTGAGGATCAGACTGCCAGAACTAGAGCAATATAGAGAGCTTGCAAGGGGCTTCCTATTCAAAGGGCAGCCAAGAGTGGATTCAGCATAGACCTGCAGGCCACAGGCTGCTTATGCCAATGCATAAAACAAGTTCCCGTGCAGGCATCAACCAGGAAAACATGAAGAACAGTCTTCACAGGTTTTAAATAAGCACTAGCTCCATGCTCACAATATTAACGGTTATGAATGACCTAACACTTTGCTTTTGCTTAAAAAAAAAAAAAGTGCGAAAATGTCATTAAATTCTATTTATGAATGGGAAAATGAGTTAGGAAGAGCTTATCACTGCCCTGAGTATTCACAGCAGCATACTGGCACTCTTCTGCTAGAGATGTGCTGCCTCCCAGGGAGTTGCTTCTCATGCTTGTTCACTTGACTTTTCAGATGAGCACAATTGTACTTATTTCTGCACATGAAAGTTAAGTTTTTCATGCAAAAATGACTAAAGCAAGACTTCAAGGATGTTAAGTTGTTAACTGACATATGAGTTATGACAGCCTATATACACTTCTTCTAAAGCAATCTTTGGGAATTGTTAAAACACATTTCCAACATTTGACAAAAATAGCTTTCAGACCAGTGAAATTTGCTAAAATACATGCAAATCTACTGCATTAATATTATGAAACAAAGAATCCAAACACAAGAATTCTTTGATATCTTAGACACAAAAACATGAGATTCACAGTCCACAGCAAAAATCCAATCGTCTGCCTTGCAAACCTATCTGCAGTCTAATTGATGGAACTACCAATTGGTCACATCAGGTCAGATTCTAGGATCTGACAATTTTATTTCCTCTTCTCTCTTCTCTCATTTTCCTGCGGAGATTTCCACAGCTCTGTAAAGCAAATGCATGCAATGCTTTGTGAATTCTAAACACCTAATGAAACATTACACAAGCATTCAGAATGACAAGTTAAGTAATCTTAAGGCAGACCATGGGCTACAGCACACCAAAAAATATATTTGGCTTTTACAACAGCATGATTTATGATTTGAAAAACAAGATTTAAAAATTGGGTGCTTTGCTAGGTCAGGAGTTAATTTTCAGTGATACTAAAGTGTATTGCTCTAGTATTCATTTCCATTTACCTTCTTCCATCCTCATGTGAGTTCACATTTTACTAAAGAAGCTCTGAACCCTGAGACCTACAAATGAGTTCTCTAAAGTGGGGACTAATTTGCAGCTGCATAAACATATCTGCACTGCTTTTCCTACACTTCATGGAAATTTCACGTGTTTCGAATAATAAAGGCAAACATGGCACAGTACATGGAAACAGCCCTGATGTTCAAAAATGGTTAGCAGAAAGACACTTAGGAACATAAAACATGGGTATGATTTTTCTGTTTTCTTGTGAAAGAGAAGACACATTAAAAATTAAGACAAAACCTACTTTTCATAGGAAATCTGGTAAAAATTGCTGGTATGTTTGGATGGTTTACTATACCTGCAGAAGATGGGTAAATGCAACCACTGGCTAACCCTTGCACTGAGCTTTTACAGTGCTCTTAGTAGAAGCCAAGTCATAACAGTGACTTAAACATATTATTTATTAGGCAACATTCTAATATACTTGGCCATCAGGTCTCAGTTTACCACTGTCAAGGTTCAGTGTACCCTGTAAAACAACAACCAATGCTCTCTAAAAACCTTTTTATTTGTTAGAAACTGGCTATGCAAAAAAAACTTGGACTAAAAATTAAAAGATCTGGTATTTTTTAATCCAGAGTTATTTTCTTTAAACACGTTCTAAGAGAAAAGAATGCTTGCATTCATTCCAAGTCACATTAATAAAAACATTAAAGTAGAACAGATTTCCCTCACCCAGGATAAGTAATTGAGGATCACAAGGTCAGGAGTTCATGACTTAAATCCTCTTTTGGATGCAAAGACCAACATTTCATCATGTTTCCTTCTTAACTCCTTACTATTCCCTTATGGAATTCACAGTCTAAGCAAGAAAGAACTTTGGCTCTCATGAAAATAAATCTGTCCCATTAAAAAATACATATTAACCCCAGCTATTAACTTGGAGGACTATTAGCAATTTCTCCTTTGCAAAATATGACCATAAAGTTTGTAATTATTCAGTCTTTATAGAAATTATTGCTTTTCTAAGTGACACTCTGTAAGACTAAGAAGACGAACCTGTCAGAGTAGCAATGTGTACCAAAGACAATTTTATTTCCTATTGAAAAGGACTATTAGCCACGACTGATACCATATTTTTAAAAGCTGACAAAAACACAGCACTTCACACATCACAGATTTATGCAGGGCCACATACTTATGCAGGCATACCATTTCTCCAAATAGAAAATCCTAGCTTTAATAACAGTAATATTCATACTACTTCCATAAGACATTTTCAGTCACTTTTTCAAAATATGGTAAAGGATTGGTTAGACCTGAGAAGAGTCCTTCATAAAGAGAAAATTTACCACCATGCTGCTAACTGGACATGGCTCCTAGGTTTACTTTCAAAACTCAAAGTCAGTAATAGTACCAGTAACAGCCTCCTCATGGAATTCATGGAAGGATACCACCCCAGTTTCACATGTTGTGCAAATGCACAGCCATTCATTAGAAGTTACAATACTAATTTGTGGCGGAACTGAATATTCTCGGGTGGTCAGAAAGTCTTTTTTTCAGTAAAACATTAAAGCTTAATCACAGACCAGTACTCCCAAATCACGGCGTATGTCACGTAGCGCAGAGTAAGCCCATTTTCTAGCTGGTACATGGTTTACCATAGGCTGGTGCCTTTCTTAAGGGGCAGTTTTGATGGCCAGCCCTCCACGCAGTGAAGCACCTCACAAGAAACCAGTTATGAAATCCTGATACAGATGACCTACTGCCATCTTTGGTTGTTATCCCTACACCGCAGACACTTGGATACAAGAGTTATTAATTATCAAAGCATGGGAATAACTTTGTTGCTAACAGCCCATCTTGAGCTGACGTGGGGCACTCCAGGTAGAAGACAGAGCAGTTAAGAAGAGCCACCTAAGGCACAAGTTTCATAGAGGGGCTCTCAGCAGTCCTTAGTCACTGCTGTTTGATGGACTGCCTTGAGTCTCCCATGACCTTTTATAAATCCTCTTACTACCTACCCATACACGCTATTCCCTCCAAGGCTGTCGCAATCCTTAAGCCTTCAGTTTTGCATCACTGGTGCTGAGCGCTCCAGAACATAAAACGGCTTCACGGCCTTCTTGCAATATTTAAGCTATTCTTATGACAGACCTACTTCCCCTTCAGCTCCAAGACTGCCTTTAAGCTCGCTAAGAATCAACAATGCCAGTTCTCTTGCAGCAGTGAATGCCAGAAGATCCTAGAGATAGGAAACCTGGTTCTGGAAATCCCTTTTTATACCCCTGAGGTGGGCTGTAATAGTGGAGAAAGTGAAGTAAATTGGCATGGGAGTGTATTTAAAAGAAGGGGGTGTACACACATACACACACACAAAAAAAAAAAAAAAAAAAAAAAAAAAAAAAAAGAGCAACACCCTGCAGCTATGATAAGACACTGCTAAGATTTCAGGAAAGTACATTTAACTGTCATTTAGTCTGGAAGGGAAAACTGATCCACAGTCTGAATTCCCACAGTGCTGGTTACAGCGCTACCCTTGTTGCTAAAAACACACTGTTCAGCTGCATATGACAGGAGGAAGAAATTGGGTAACACCACCTGCATTCACTGGCATGGATTTTAATGAAGCAAAGCATGTAAACTGCACCTTTTTGCATGCTCACAAACAGGCTTCAACACACACTATTCTCCCAAAGGTCCTAAGTAGGCAGGATTTCACCCAACTGGTTGATGAAAGAGTTCACTTAGTCATTACAATGAGTGTCACATTTCTAGCAAGCACAGGAAAAGGGCCAGGCTGCAGCAGAAAAAAAGAGCTCACTTTACCAATACCAGTGAAGATGATTTTCTCTCAACTACAATAAATTCAAGGGTTGCCAACCAGGATTTTTAAAATACCATTTTTAGGCAGAAGAGACTTTTCTGCTTACAGTTCACCACCTCCTCATTATGTGAAGAAATAGGAACAAAGCACATTCTTAGCAGTATCCTAGGAAAAAGGCAAGACTGGCTTTTTCTGGTTTTAATATTACCTATGTGGCTCTCATTTCATTCCCCTACTATAATTTTATTTACTGTGAATTTTGTGTCTTTTCAAGACCAAAAAAAGAAGCACCCCCTCAACCAAATGAAGAAACTCTGCTGCCTCTGACAACCCCAGGTGCTCCTTGGACATCTTCCTTTTCCCTACTTCCCCTGATCCGAGCCACCCATGCTAAATATGGACTCGGGGATACTGCTAGAGCCGCGTGACGAGAAATCAGTAAGTGGGAACTATTTCACTGCTGCTACCCCAGTGAAGCTGAAGATAGCTATAACAAATAATTGTAAAGGGGATTTTATGTTTTAAATTGTATAATATCTACCTTATGAAGGCGTTTTTACTGAAGATTGACAAGTGTGGGAAGTGTGAATAGTGCAAGTGTTCACAAATTATAAGGATCCAAAAAAAGTTGAAATGCATGTGTTATAATATTGGGGAGAGGGGAAGAAAGTGGAGGTGTCATAAAAGAAGGGAAAAAAGGGAGGCATTTTGTGAAAAATTTACCTAGAAAAATTAAAATGGTACCATTTTTTCATCGACTTTTACATTTTGCTGAACCGCACCTGCAGTGTTTTGAATGTATTTATTTGAATGTTCATTCTACAGACATCAAGTCTTTAAAAATATCTTGTTGTAACAGGCACTAATAGCAACTTCATGATTACATAAGACAAATACAGCACTCTCGTAACACGTACAGTTTATCTAACAAATTTATCTGAGGTCTATAGCCACATAATCAAATTAAAGATTAATTCGCCTACCTCACTCTTACTTTAGAAAAGTATAAAATCCTAGGAAATTCTAAACATACAGCTATTATTAAAATATATGACTCAACATCAATGAGAAATACAACCAGACTGACTGCTTTAGTACTGTCATAACTGAAAAACACCAAGACACAACATTTTTAGGAACAGTGCATATAATCCCCTAAAAGGCAAAGCTTCTGTAATTTTTGATGGCTTACTCCATCAAATCATCCCGTGCAGCTAATTCTAAAGATCTATCTTACAGCCTCTTGTGCTCTAATGCTGTAGCCTGCTCACGAGACTACCAAAATGGCTTACTGAATACAATTATTCAAACAGAGGCAAAGGAGTGCCAAGGAAGCTGCAGAGCCCAGTAAACCCCTGCTCCACCTCCGGCAAAGGGCAATGTGGATTTGCAGAAGGCACTCTTTCAAAAAAAGATTAGAAAGCAGAGTCTGGAGCTGAGAAGTTCCTCTGCAGGAAAACTGAAATAAAATCTTAAAAAAGAAAACACAATGATGTGTACTGATTGTATAAAACCCCAACAGATTTAATGTGGAAGAAGAGGGCTGGAAAGGGAAGCTGTTTTCATCTCTCCAATCCAGAGGAGAGACAAGCAGACTTGTAGGCATGTTCATGGTTTTAAAAAGACATTCTCCAGGATTTTTTTCCTTTATAACAGACAACGCTGTGCCTTTGAAAGACTCTTCAGTCAGGGTTTAGGAATCCTCTTTCTTCTACAAGGAATATAGTCTCAAAAATCTGGACATGTTAAGAGTTGCAGTTTATAGATCCAGCATTTTAACTCTGGGAGAATAGACCAATCCCTCCTGGAACCAAATGGATGACTGGAGCTCATGAGGGAATGATTAACAAAAGGAAGGGGAAAGGACATGAGCTCAGTGACTGTGACACAGATAACCTAAACCAGATTTCTTAATGTTAGTCAGTACTTTTTTTTGTCCTTCAAAAATGATGCAGCTAGATGGCCTTTTAAGGATTTTATTACATTTTTAAACAGAAATTAGTTTACTAAAGCCAATACACTTCCACATATACATCTTTTACAGATACACAAACTGAATTGATCAGTACCATAGGCAAAACAGTACTCCAATTCTAAATCAAGACCACTCCCACCTAATAAAAATATTTTCACTTCTTACACTGAAGTCCTGACTTATGCCTAAAAGTATCTTAAAGACACAGATGACCACATGTTTATATGGAGATTTCAAAATAGACCCGAAGTCTTTGTTTACTTACTCCAACTCATCCTCTCCAAAGGAATAGCCTAAGAAAGTGATGGAGATCTTTATAGATGCTGTCAAATGGCTAAATATAAAAGCATTTTCTACTTAGTGACGGACATGCTGCAGGAGAATGTAGTTTAGACCTTTATTCCCCAAAGCTCTCAACAGCTGAACAGATTTTCTCCCCAGGCAACATCATATAAGAAAGGATAATATGTTCAAAAACTTATTTTTGGACACTGCGAGACTCCATAAAGTAAAAAGTGCCCGTATTCACTTTATTGTACAGTAACAAAGTGGGGAATCCACTGTATTTGCCCTGCACTCTTTGGTAACATACTCTGTAAGTGATGAAAGACATAACATCATATGCCAATGAAAATGGATTTGCTTACTAAGTCTGGAAAGTGAATCTTGCCAGACTCAGCCGCCAATATTTTATACAGAAATCTTTTCGACTCCACCCATAAGCAATATTAGTCTTTGAATGTTGCCAATACCATTAAAACATTGTGGTTTGAAAATCACGAAGTTTTAAATGCAAAATATGTAACAGATGAAGCAACCAGCCTGTTTCTTAAGCAATTACTCTTTGTGTAGTATACACCTACTGTACTTGGGCATTGTTTCTTATCTGATCCGTGTTACAAATACTATGAATCGGTATTGTCCAACAATTAGAGGTTACATATGTTGCACAGTCTTCAAATAAAAGCATCAAAGGGCAATAAAGTCACATTTTGATGCTAGTCAAAAAAAGTATGCAATTTCTTATAAAAGGCTGAAGTGATATGGCCCATCTACAGAACCCATACAGCTTCCAAAGAATATATAGACACAAGTACCTATAAGTGACTACAGCAATTACATCTTATTTCCTGCATGCAACACAAAACATTCATTAAAAATTTGATATTTGATAAATGCACCAACTGCTGGCCTAGTTTTAATGCATGTACAAGTGCCACCATTCCCTTCCCCCCCAAGAAAAAAGCAGCCCATTCTACAAAACAAGTAGCCCATTTCACTGTATGTACCAAGGTGCTTCACAGAGAAGTCAATTCTCCCAAAATTCAAGTACTAACTACTTTTCTGAATTCCTACATCTTGTCATTTTCTCTCTGAACTTTCAGTCTAGGACACTGCATGTCAGTCCTTGGACAGGGCACTTTCTATCACCAGATCTGTTCTTGATGCAAACTTAGGTTGCCCTGTGGGCAGAACCCGACTTTTTCAAAACTCTCAGCCAAAAGAGAAAAACAAAGAACATGCTCAAAAGTAAAAATAAAATAAAAAAAATCCCAATATCAAGTCATTCCCCCTTTTCTAATCATACAGAAAAAAAGCAACCACACTCCTGCATTCTTTCAAAGGTAGTTCAGCTTTTGCAATACACTGGGTTGTAGAAGAAAAGCAATGCTCTGACCATAAAACACACAAATCCTTATTTACACGACAGTTTGCCCACTTCCAACTATCCCAATTGGTCTAATATTAAGTTCTCTTCCCACAAACTTACTTTACACTCTGTAATTAACAGGATGAACAAAGGAAAAGAATATCCATCTCAGTCACCAAGAAAGAAAGAGTACTTCATTTGTACTCTGTTCCATAACCACACTGCATCAAATAGTGCTTTTTCAGCAGTGAAAGTCAGTAGACTGTGTTATATTTATATTTATATGAAAGGGCAATCCCATCATTAACACTTACTATACAAGTAGTGATTTGGGTAATGCAAGTTCATAAATCTACCACATTTAACAACATAAAACAGGGCTATTGAGCTTCAAAAATTTCCTTGAACGAGACAGTGGCAAGAAGGCAAAATAACTATTATGAAAAACGTAAGGTGATCTGCCAGTTGTTGAGTAACACTGTAGTTTTAAAATCTAACACTGTGATTTTCCGGAGAATTGCTGGTTTAGCTCTTGAAATTCCATGACTGCAAACGAAGAGTTGCACACATAAGCCTGTCCTCTTCAGGATGCAGCTTAAGCTCACGTATAAGTTATCCATATAAGAAAGTATGCTTCTGTTTTAGTTGAGTTGGGCTTGATGCACACTCCCTGTAAGACCAATATGAATACAGAGAACACACAGTTCTTTTTTCTGATAGTATTTTAATGCCCTTTACAGAATGAGAAGCAAAAAATCCTTCTCTTGATTCTCACACAGTAACAATTTATCCTGGTCCTGTAACTAGTTCTGCAGAGATTTCGATCTTGAGCTCTCAAATTTATTAAAAAAAAAAGTCTTCGAATAACTAAAACAAAGATGCAAAAGTAAAGAAACAGATGTCTATAGGCAAAATGGTTTATCCCTTCAAATTTTATTACTTTTAAAATGTATTCTATCCTGAACAGCTCAGGAAGCTAGAGCCATTAAATTGGCCTTTTAGCCCATTTCTGACACACAGGAAATGCCCTCATTTAAATATTTATTACCCGTTTTCCAGTTCTCAAATCTTCTAACTGGAATACAGTGTAGACAGAGCATATTTTCATCCTTACTTGAGCAAAGGACACCTGAAGTAGTTTTAAACAATTTAAGGTCAGATACCAGAAGTAGTCCTGTGAAAAGTGTGTACAGACTACACTTACCTGTTTTTCATATCAACTGCTGTTTGTTTTCCTATCTTATTTCCTTCTTCTAGGTATTTTATGAACTGCAGTAATATTGGCTTCAGTTTTAGGAGTTTGATGTATGATTAGAGCTTCACAGTATGCCATGTAAACACAGAAGACAGAAAAAAATAACTGACAACTTTGGTCAGGTGAAAAAGATCTCAGGAAACTGATGTGTGATTCTGAGGTCAGGCAGATGACATGAAATGAAGCCATCCCTGTGCTGGCTTACAAACCAACACTACTACTCTGAAATAGCTGTTCACTTACATTATCAAGTCAGAATACTGTAAGAAATTTGTCTACGATGCTATTTCAGAAAAGGCTGTTTCAGACACCAAATGTAGTTCTATCTATCTTCTTTAATTAGCACAGTGTTAAATCTGCAGCCAACTTTTCGGTGTATTAGTGGTTTTTCTTTTCAGTTATTTGGCTATCAGTACCTCATTACTAACATTCGGTGTTTCTTTTTTGCCTTGTGTTGATAGGTTTTACTGGATGCCTGACACCGTCTCTCTGCTTCCAAACACAATACATCAGACAGACCCTGACTTTGTGTACCAAATTTAGGAAGGACTACGGGAGTGCAGTGCCTGGAACAACAAGAGTCCTGGCACTCATGCTGGGGTTAGCAAAAATCCTCACCATTCAAAAACCGAAATAGTCTTTGGATAACATTTTTAACAACTGAAACTCCAACCCTGCCATGTAATTTACAGCAGCTCAGATCCTCACAAAAGCTGCCTTTACCTGCTGGTGTGAGGGTGGAGAGGAGAAGAGGAAATATTTCTCCCACCTAAATGTCTCTCAGAAGTTCATAAAAACTGAAATCACAGATGATGAAGTTTTGATGTTCTGTTTTTGAGCTGCCCCGCTGGAAACAAAACCTAAAAATGAAAGTACGAGCACGTTCATTTTAACTGTAATTAAAAGCCCGGTCACCAGCATAGGGCTGGCTCCCTTTCTCTTGGTGTGTGCTGCCACCACGAGGATTAAAGACAAAATGCAAAGAATACAGGAATTCTTCAAGAACACCTGGTGAAGAGCAACGCTTAACTGCAAACCTTTCTCTGGTCAGTCCCACTTCTGGGTTTGTTACCCCATTCCAGCCTATCACCCTCAGTTCCCTCTGAAAGCCTTGAAAGGGTGAAAGCAGGGAGAAGTCAGGGACAAGTAAAGCAGGGAAACTCTCCAAACTGGCTAAGATGTCCTAAGGTGAGAGTCTACAGCTGAGATTCCACACCACTCTCACTCCTCCTGCCATGTTTACACACAATTTATGCATTCAAATTTTATTGAAAGAAAAGGCATCCTCCTAATCATCTTAGTGGTCCACACAACCATAAAAATTTTGGTAAAGAGTCCAGTATTCCTAGTGACAGTAGCACTACTTCATTAACATCACCGTTAAAATGTCATGCATGCTGTTTTGATAAACAAATCTGTTCACAAATTTACAACAACAAAGTCTCAAGCAGTCAATTAGTCATTAGTTTTCTCAAAATGTAACAGGACAACCACATCTTACTTTATTTTTAAATCAGAAGAACAAAGCAATTGGTAGTAATTCTACAGATTATTAGGGTAGACACACTTTCCTTAAATTTTTCAGCTACAGCTTTTGGTAGCAGAACAAGCCTGCATCAGAACATTTATATTTATAGTGCTGCTAAGTTGATATATACAAAACTGTAGTAGTCAAGGATGTGTGGCCCCCTGAGAAGACAAAAACTTGTAATGACAATATTCATTTACTCATAATAATACCAAGGCAGATTTCTTCTTTCCCAACATCTTTAAGAAAACATGATATCCCCTTAAATTTTATATTTAAACCTTCCTAATCCAAGTATCAATTATAATACACTACCCCTTCTGCATCTGAAAATGGAAAGGTTTATCAGCTTTACTTTTCTCTCAAAATTTGACATCCTTTTTTCAGTTTGAATTAGATATATCTCAAAATTCAAGGTAAAATCATGTTTAAAGGAAACTATTTAGGGAGATTTCATTAAATTACGAACACCCACCTGAAGACCTGCAAGTTTATTATTTACTTATTATGAATGAGTTTCAAATGACTGATGTCTGCAGTTAATATGCATGCCAGTACTGTAAATGTGCACATCACACTGCTCAAAAAGAAAGAAGATGAACCTATGGGAACACTTATACTGGAGCTTTCCTCAAGCTCAACACATTGGTGCAGACAGAAGAGTAAAGCCATGTGTCCTGAAAAGTGATGTGATACCACATCTTAGCTAAGATGTATTGCAACACAAAGTTTAACAGATGGGAATCTCTCTAGCTGTAAGGAATGGATAATTCCTTCAGTGAATTCCATTGCTTGTATGAGGTTCAAACCAGGATATCAGAAGGGAAGTTCAGGCACCAGTCAGCAGAAGAGTCTGTTTGCTCAACTAATCTTCTAGATGAGTTAAGATGATCTATGTCTGATGCATTCAGCAAACCAACAATTGGAGGAAAGCTCAACGGATGAAAGGTGAACAGCTTGCAAAAGAAGAATCAGATGTACCTTGAATCAACACTCTTGTCTAAGACAAAGTTGGTTAGACTTACTGCTTTACAAGAGATAGAGTAAGGCAATTATAACCCTGAGTAACATTGGATACTGCCACCACTCAAATAATTTCCACTAAGTCAAGGACAGTCACTACTCATCCTTCCTTCCTTCCCATATGGCTTCAGGAACAGCAGCTGTAGAAAATATGAAAGGTATATGAACTGGTTTTAAATCTCTCAGTGTCTTCAGTATCTATCTTTAACCAGAGAAGATTCTCCTTATAAGAGGTTGCTTAAAAATGGCCAAGTTGGAGAAACTGTGAGATGGCAAGGAAACAGTTGAATTGCATGGCTGTTATCTGCTATCCAAGGATCAATACAGAAATGTATGCATTTCATCCCAAATGTGGTGTAAACTGGAAGGGGGCATGGTGGGAGTGGGAAACTGAAGAAAAGTGAACCACAATAAACTTTGACAAATGTCTTCAGAATTGCTGTTTCCATGTCTACAGTAGACCAGTTATCACTGTCTAACTACAAAGCCTGAATGCAACCTGTAGAATACATCTCCACTAAGACTTTTCACAGTGGTCTTTGCAATTACTGTTTTGGTGGCAATGGGTTTATCTGGGCCTTTAGATGCAAGAAACAGTCTTCATCATATAATGTCACAAAATGGCTTAAGAAATATTTAAAGAAGCTAACAGTCAACATGTGAGTATTACACAGTGAGATACCATCAAACTTAAGGTCCTTTTGTCTTCACATCCCAGTATCTATGAATACCACATCAGCCTTTCTGGGGCAAGCCCACAGTATTCCATCATCTGCATCTATTGTAATATGATTTGATGAATGAGTGCCAATTCAGTGCACCTCCCTCCACAGAAGTCCTCCTAAAGACCACTTGGCCTTCCAAAAGAAACTATTTCCTACCATTAGTGGGGAGAACATCTTGCAGAAGTTTTAACTTACATCTTTATCATCAGAAGGGAAAATTAAGAAAACAAGCAAAAAAGTATTTCTAACAGTATTTTAATAAATCTGCTGTTCTGAAATCTATCTTAATTTTTTCAGCACCCTGCTGTTGAGCCAGAAGTTACATGCTACATTTTACAGGCTTCATGAAAGATACTGCATTTTCAGTTTTAAGGCTCAGAATAAGGGTGCCCTTAAAAATATAAAGTCAACTCAAACAAAATAAATGAATGAATTATTAACATCACTTAAATACACATCCAAGGACTGAGCCAAGTACAAAGTGTCAAAAATATCACTGAAACAAAAATAAAGAATATTCTTGAAGGAATTGATACATTCAAACTGTGAAACAAATGATTTTTGTAAGTCTTCATCAGCGCTGACCATTTGACTCCAAGTGAAGTTGGTAGAAGAGGAAACCACTCAGTACTTCTGAAGCACTTTTGATGACGTGCCATAATCAAAGTGAGAAATCAGACACTCAAGAAGATTTTCTGTGATGCTTCTGGATCTCAGCTCCCTCTTCCAGCCTGAGCAGCAAATTCCTGTCTGATGACACCACAAAATTAAGTCCACATTTGGGATTCCTGCAGTCACAGCAAGACCTACTACGCTTTCAGTGTAAGCATGTGTTTTACATACTTTCATATTACACTAACTTAGAATTTCAGATCTTTATATACTACAGAAAAATCAGAAACACAACTGCTCCTATACTTATAACTAATTTTTCCTCCTCCACAGTTTTGCTCACAATCTATTCTGGAAATTCTTTTAAAAGAAAATGCATGTTTTCTCCACAGGAAGGGTCCCTGTGTGGAGAGTTAATTAAAATGCTAGAAGACCTGGCTCCAGTTAGAGCATTTATCAGAACACCCACAGAGGAAGGGCTACCCTTTGAAATGTTAAACACATTGTTAGCCAGGGATGGGGGTCAAGAAAGATTTTCAAGCCATCTGATGCTCTGAAAAAAATGTGTATGTGTCAGAATCACAACCCATACTGTCTATCATGGGATGACAGATTTGGTCAGGTATTTTAAAAATTGAGATAATTGTTAGTGCACATTTAGGATGAGTTAAAGAACAAGACTACCTCAATGTGTTCACAGAGACTTAATTCATCAGTCAAAAAGCTATTAATAAAGAAGAGGACTATGAAGGTAAGAACTCTTACTTTATGTTAGTAAAAGGTTAGAGTAAGACTCTATTTCCAACATGTATCCCATATAAGAATTCTGGTAATAAGCAGTTTTTGTACCAGATGTTACCCTTCCTAATTACTATTAAAAAAAAAAGATACCTAAAGCCAGACCTAAAATGAAAGTGTTCGTTTACTAAATGCTTGAATTTAAGAGCTTTACATTTTGAGTTGGACTCTTTTATGGTAAAGATTGCTTCAAAACCTGAATAAGTAATTTTCCGGCCATAAACAAAGAAGGCAAAAAGTAACAAGAATCAGCTGATTTGAAAGACAGTGTTCATAAAAGGTCCAAGTAACTGCCTGCAAGATCTAACATAGTACAGAAGACACTTCTGGACCACAGCCAATAACAAATAAAAGAAGAAAACAAAAAACACAGTATCATGAGATTATCCTTCTTCTCCTGTGCTGGTCTGTAGTAGCAATAAGTACTTAACTGGCTTAGTACATCTTGATAAAGCATTTTCAGCTTGTTGAAACTATCAATTGAAAAACCAGCTTGTTTCTTTTTTTTAAGAAAAGGACATGAAGTGGACAGTTTCAACCACCCTAAAACCAGACCATATAATAGAGATGAAAAAGAGCAAGCAAAGTACTGCTGTTTCCAAAGTATCTCAAGTCAAAAAAGTTATTTGTTTTGCAAGAAATCATAATAGCACCATGCTAAATTGGTGGTTAACCAGCCTCATTGTTTAACAAAAACATTCACATTCACACAGAAATGTCAGGTTAGGTTCTTTACCTTAAAACAGTAACAGCAAAAAATGCCCTCTGCGTCAACACAAGTTAATTCTTTAAACAGAGATTCTTGCCCTCTGTTTTCACAATGTGATCAGTTCTTTTCTTAATATTTACAGGATAACTCACTACAGGAAGGATCTGAGCATGTCCTGCAAATCACAACAGATAACAGCGTAAAGCATGTCAATCACATTTGCTGCTACTCTATGAGATAACCTGGGGGCATCAGAAAATCAAGGTTTTTTCAGGTATGAGATCCCATTATTTAGATTACACACAGTTTGAGAAAAATCACATTCCATCAAGCTCAGGACTGGTATCAACTATCTAATGCCATTGAATCAGTAATAAGTTATTTGCTTAATTAAAAATAAATATTTGAGGGATATTGATAGCAAACACCGTTGATTAAGTTGAAGGTTTATGTCAATAAAAGACATTTGATATTATAAATAAGTAGCACATGTATGCCTGATGTTACTCTGCAAATGATCAATACAAGACACTTTAAGTAAATCAGAAATCAGATAATATATGGATTTCAAGAATGAAATGTGAATCAGCTAGTTACAGTAAACTTTTAGCCACTGATTAAAGATACCACTGTGAATAACGTTAGCTTATCAAAAGACTCAAGTGTGGACAAGCAGCAGCATTAGAGGACAGCAACTCTGATAAGCCTGGTACAGTCAAGTAATATTCTCATGTGAGCCACTGAAAGGTCATATCTCTAGAAGCAGCAAAAGCAGAATATGAAGATTTTTACAGGCAGTTTCAGAAACAGTTGGATATATACTAATTATTAATTGTCAGATAAATTCAAAAAATAAAACCAATGCTTCCTGCAGAAAAGAAATACAAACACCATTAAAGCGGGCACTGCCCACTTCTGACACATCGGAAAAAACTGTCAGGCAAGAGCATTAGGTGATGAGCACATTTAGCTTTTAAAGAATATACTCCAGACTGTTTTCTTTCAAGGAATAGAGTAACTATGTGAGTTACAGCTACAAACAAGATGAAGAAAGCAAGTGTAGTATCATTTAAAATTCAAGCAACTTATTAGTTTAGAGCACAGAGACTATAAGGAAGTGAAATGATGTTTTACTTACATATATAGTCAAATGCAAAAATCTTATTAGTCACTTCTGGACTTTAATTTTTTATAAACTCCTAAAGTCTGCTCCATTGTCTGACTGCTTATCTCAAGCTGATTAAGCAGCTACTAATACCAAAGTCTTTATCAGTCTAATTTTAGAGAGAACTGTTTTAGGGAATAAAGGACTGAACTCAAAAGATGCCATCTATTTATTTATGTGGAACTCAGTAGTATCTTCAAATTGTTGTTTTCTGACACAAGATTAAGAGAGTAATTCAACATTTCTTTGCACATCATGTGAACAGCAAATTAATTTAAGTTTTCTAATTACTCTTTTAACAGATTATCTAATTATCTTCTATCAGGGTACTAGGATACAGAATATATATGAAAACAAGTCCCCACCAACAATCCGAAAACAGTTGAAGTTCTTACTTTTAAGAGAAAGGGGAGAAACAGAAAAACAAAAACTTTTTCTCCCATACTCGTCTAGCCATCTTTATCTAAAGAGAAATACTGTCATTAAGAAAAGGTTACATTTCAGTGGCAGTCAGCATAGGAGGATGTACTGATGTTATGCTGTTTTGGCTTGAGAAGGTTATGTATTTATTTTGTCCTGCACACAATCTGCATGTACTAGGACAGGAGGTGCTGCAGAACCTTGGCAGACTGTGACATTGCTCACACAATCGATGCACAAAAACCCAGAGAAACTGTGGTATTAAGATGAATGGCCTTCAGCTAGAGCAGAACAAGGTATTAACATGTACCTGCTCTTAAGCATTGTATAGGGAATCAGACCAAGTGTGGAACAACTGCTTATTCTGTTTCACAGCATCAGAGCCCCTATTTCCTTTCCCTGAAACAGCTGGACCAGGAGCACGAGCAGTGGTACTTGTTCATAGTATGAAGCAGCATGAAAAGCTGGTCCCCATCTTTCCTGCCCACCCTCCAAATCCTTCTCTAGCATATCTGAAAGGCTGTTTGACCTTTTACTGCACTGCTTTAGCTTTTCCTGACATATTAGAAAGCATTAATTCAGTCTCTGGCAGACAGACCACATATCTGTGAATCTGCTTTAATTAGACAAGGACTACTGCCAAATGGGAGTCGATTTGGAGCTGAGTGCTCTTCAGGTGATCCTTTCTGCATTAAATTATGAGCAACCTCAAGTATCAAAAAATTACTCTCTCCATTTCACCTTTTCCATGAAACAGTTTTCCTTCCACCTCTGCTAGTTCAAAGACATAGCTGACATACATCTGGAGCCAGGATCCCCTGACAGAGGAGAGTTCTGCGTATCACAAGCCAAACACCACTGCAGGCAGGTTTTTGTTCTTTTCCCCCGCCTCTGCTGAGCCAACATTTTCACCTCTACACACAGAGTTAAGAAGTAGAAGGCCCTCAGAATGAATATGCAGACACCTAAAATATTATCGTAGTTCCTCCATTTAAAAAAAATCCATAGTCTAAAATGAACAACGCACCAACTGTACTGTTTCAATAGTATCTAAGTTGGAAAGATGCTACTGAACAAACAAGCTCATGAACTCAGATGTCACATTGAGTAGAACAAGAAAACCTGAGGGAGCAGCAATAGAATCTGGAATTAACAGCCTTATGCACTTGGGGTGCACGTGGAACCTCATGGAAGAGGGACTGCTATGGCTCCTGATCTGGAAGCAAGATATCAGGAAACACGATATCAAGCTCACTCTAGTGTTTCTCTATTGGTTGTCCATTAGGACAAAATAAATGCTTTATAACACTGAAGAATCACAGAAAGTGTAAAAATATTCCCCAAATTAAGAATAAAAATGTATTTACCAAAAGGAACAACGCATGGCAGTTACTTAAATACTATTTAAATAAAAGGTTGTTATCCAGTCTTTCTTCAAGTGTCAAAAGCTTGTGTTCCTCTCTCAGTGCTATTTCATCTGCAGGGAAAATCCATGTTAATATGAATTTCAAGTACAAGCTCTGCTAAACAAAACAAAGCCATCAGAATTTACACGTTGGTTGGTTGGGGTTTTTTTGCTCCCCTCACCCCAGAATTTGAGATTTCTGTTCTTCTTTCAAAATATTAAATCAAAGGAAGACCAACTACTCAATCTAAACCAGAATTCTTGTCCTGTAGTTCCCATCTGTTTTTGTTCACGGAAATATTTTCAAGGGATAAAAGCAAAGCATTTGAACAGCTACTCTTCTGCCTTAAGCCATGCCCACAAGTCAGTAGACCCAATGAATAAAAGGATCCAAAAGTCTTCTTAAGTTATAGCCTGTCCTTCATGCCGTTTTCCTGGTTGTTTATACATTACTAAGTCAAACAGCATCATACATACTATACACTGTACTATAATATGGTATACTATCAGGTTCTTAAGTACAGCTGAAGCAGAAGAATGTCTCATACATATCAAGGAATATTTAAATTTATTCAGTTTTTAATATTAGGTGACAAAATGACTAAATTAAATTAAAACAGACACATTACGAGATGTAAATACCTTCCACAGCATCTTCCCACTTCGAAAGGAAAGGAGGCTCTTTTTGTCTTTTTTAAAATTAAATTAGAATAAAATTAAAAAAAAAAAAAAAGCAAACAAACAAAACCCTACTAAAAACTTGAAAAAAACACCCCCAAACCTCCCCCAAACTCTTTCTCTCTTTTCAGATTATGAAGTGGTTAATTCGCATGTCTTTTATTCAAATTATTATATTCTTCTGCATCTTAGGTTTATAGTTTATACAGGGACATAAAAAAAGAAATACATCTTCACAAAGGCTGGCACACATTAGAAATGCTTAATATCATATTCCTATCTCTGCTAGACAGTGAATTAGACAAATACAGGAAGCTCAGAACAGGCAGAAGATAACACCGTAAGTCTGTTTTGTAATTCAAACGTCCAGTGAGTCAAAGGATGAAAAAAGCAATCTTGTTACCGAATCCATTACACTTGCCCTATGCTTATGAAGATTTAAGGCTATGAGATATGCCAGGACATAACCCAACCACATCTTTTTGAAGATTGGTTTATCTCACCTGGACTCCTCAGAGCAATCTCCTGCATTTTACAAGAACTTCAGTGGCCGACTGTACATACACAGATATGTGTGTGCATCGTTATCTGAAAAAATATCATTTGGAATGGAAAATGATTCTACTATCAACATAAAAATTAATTCAAATATGAACTAAGAATGAGCGTTCTCACCTAAGGGAAAAAAAAAACCAATTTGCTTTTTTTGTAGGTTAATTCTCTACATGTGAGGCATTCAGGAAAATAAAGATGGTTACGAAGAAGGCACTGCCTAACACCATGAAGTGCATTCTGCATTTGCTTCACGATACAGAATGATTAATTCCCTGTCGTTCAGAGAATTGTAGCACAGCAGAGTTGGCAAAGTCTCAGCAACACTCATGACAGTTTTCAATAAAAGATTAAGTTGCTTAATATAAATTACACTTGCACACAATACCAAGGATCCGTGTTCACCCACAGTTTTGGCAGTTTAACACAGCCTTCATTCTTCATGATGGAAAAATACAACTCTTCCTTATCCATTTCAATCCACAGATGACAAATTAAACACAGAGTATATCACATGTACATATCTTCAAATAAAGGAAGAGAGGCTGGGGGTGAGGAAACGATACCCACAGAGAGTGAGGACACAATGTATTGTCAGGTTTTTATTACAGACGTTTTTCAGCCTGCTACTGATCTCCATTGCATGCACTAACCCAAATCACAGAAGGAATGTCCTCATTTTTTGAAGACCAACTAGATAAGTTGCTTGAATTGACTGCTGAGAAGAGCTTCCTTTTTGCCTTTTAAAGGAATGGCCATTTTTAACACCTCTTTAAAGAGATTGTTAAAGATGTGTTATCTATCATAGAAAAAGTGAAAGACTTTTCAATTTTTTTTCTTTTTATTTTAAATACTTGGGGGAAAAAAACCCTTCTACTTTTAAACAGCTTTAAGATGCAAAATGCATGTTGTTCCCACATGATGTAAATTCTTCTCTAAAAGAAAGATAATTTTATCTTTAAATTTAAAGATAAAATTTAAAATTCTACGAGGATCTGACTTACTACAAGAACGGTATTTTCAGAATGAATAATTTACTATTCCTGAAACCTAACATTACCTTAAATATAAGTGGAATTTATAATTCTTCAAACTTAAGTTTAAAACCAAACAAATGTAAAATACCAGATTATGAGGAATTCAAGCAATTCAAATTTTACTTCAAAGAGATCTTATCAGCTAAGATGTTCCACTACAGGTGACTGATGTTACGTCTTATGTTACAGACATTAATTGGCAGCTTTTTTTCTCAGCCTTTTTGATCTTCTGCACATGAATGCAGAAAAATAGTAAATACTTTAAGTAGTTTTTACCTATTCTAGCCCCAAACAGCACACATTTCCTTCTTTGTACAGCTTATTCAGCAAGGCTTTAAAGTTCTTAAACTTTTATTTAATATTCATGTGCAGACAAGACACAGGAGTTTCACACATACATTCACACAGTGCTACAGGGATAATATGAAATATGCTAGTCAGCGTACTTAACATGCTCATCCACTCTCGGAAAAGGCATAAATATGATGTGCACAGGCCTGATATAAGGCTGCATTTCTTCCAGATCCTGCACTCCTGGGTATTTAAAAAGCAAACAAACAAACCCCACCACCTTATTGATTTATGTTATTACCAGTTAAAAGAAAACATCCAAAGTATTAAACAAACTCCTAGAACAGTTGTGTGACAGACAGTTTTAAGTAATAGCACAGTAAGACAAAGCTTCTGCCCAGGAAGTCAAAGCTGTGTTGATGACTGCAGCCCAACAAAACTCTCACAAGGCTGAATAACCACACAAGGCTGCAAATCTCAACCATAACCAGCTGATTTTAACTATCTACAAAAGGCATTTTTTATTAAGAATATAGTAAATAATAACTACTGGTATACATTTCCATCTCTAAAAATAGCTTTGTACCTTTGACAAAGGGCCACTTTAGGACTTTTTTGGACCATGGCACCAGTCAATGGACTGAATAACTCCTGCTCTGTGCTTATTTTACTAACCCATTCAATCCATCAGGCATCTACCTTAAGAAGAGCCTCCTATTGGAGATTACAAGAGATCCAAACCACAAAGAATTTAAGAAATCACTGAAACGTATGGTCAAGACTTCCCCAAGGCAAAATGGTAACTCATAATATTCTATCCCTTTACAGGAGAGTAAGTGACACCTCTGTTATCTTATTTACACCATTTTGTTTCTCTACTGCTGTTCAAAAACCCATGGAGAAGAACCATTTCCATACCATTCAGCAAAAGCAAAATGCTTCTAGAACAGGTATAACTGTCAAATAAGTTAAGCTTGGTAAGCAGAAGGCAGGCCAGGTTTCTGCCACAGCTCAGGCAGAATGCTGGGTTAAAAAAAAAAAAAAAAAAAAGAAAAATTTTTTAAAAAAATAATTCAACTTTACAAGCTCAATTGTACCTGACTTGAAAAAGTAAACGAAGGGAAGCCATGATTTTATTAAAAAAACCCTACCATTAAGTATTTCCCCAAATCTATAGTTGCACTGTGTCAAAAATGATAAAATGAAAGAAAAATAAATTAGATGTGTGGGTTGGGTGTGACAGCACAGACTCTCTCCCACAGGAATTCTTCCCTTTTTCCACTGAAGTTTACTAAATATAAGGTAAGTTCCATGTTACTGAGAGTGGCTTTTGGAAACAGGCAGTCAGAGCCTGGGGCCAATCAAGCCAGGGGGGTGGATGATTCTCAAGCAATCCAAATAGCCTTCTCGCGTGTATATAGATCTGTTATTAATTAAATAAATTCACTCAGCATTCTCTCAACATTCACTGTGTCCTTTCGCTCCGCTATCGGTTCAACAGCAACAGGTTGGGCAGTGGAAATGGATGAACATGGTAACAGTGTTCCAAATAAAGAAAAGCTAAGTATTGTAAATCAGGGATTGCTTTCAGTACAGTTAAAAAAACTCCAAAGTTAAGAACTGATTCCTAAATGTCCTGATGACTTCCGCCTACTGGTTTCCTCCTGTGAAAGGCGTACATATCCCACTTCCTGTGGTGCCGTAAGTTATGACAAAAGCAGAAGAGCATTTGGAAAGACATGCAAATTATGCAAAGGATTAGGGATTATAAAACCCATTTGCTTTATTACACTGGTCAGTATTTGCAGCCCAGGGTTTCAAAGTCCTGAAAATATCTGTTCCTACCAATTATCTGTGCATTATCTCCATGTTAGCAATGGCTGGCTGTAAGGATCCTAAATATGCCAAGCTCACTTACAGACCAGGGAGGGAGTCATCTCTGGTGGTAACAGAAAAACACCTCAAGCATTCAGCCTTATGCAGACACAGGGAAAGTATCACCACATCAAGCTACACAATATTCAGGTATTTATCAAAAAGCATGAGTTGATACTACATACAATTAAAATCAAAGTTATTTTCTAAATAAAATTAATTACGCTTAAGTTTTAAAATTGATTTGACTATGATGAACTTAAGGATTTGCTGATGCAAAACATATATGAGACTGCAATTTTAGTCTAAAAGCCACTGTCAGAGCAGAAATCCTCTTCGCATGAAAAGCTTATTTCTGATAACAGACATTAGGTGCATAGTGAGTAAAAGAAAAAAACCTATTACTTTTATTATACAACTCTGAGTTTTCTGCAATCTCCTACATAGGAAGTTTCTCAAACTTGACAAGGCATCTTTGTGTTTGATTTCCATCAATTTAGGGGAACTATGTTTCTTGGTGTATTTTTTATACTTTTGTACACGAACATCACCAAACACACCTAAATTTCACTATCAAGTCAGTACTTAAATATCATCTAAGTAGTTTAAGTACTTTTTAAGTTAACAAAATGACTCTCTTTGTTTCCCCTCCCTCAATCCCTGTATCATTACTTTCAGTTTCTGTTGAACAGAAAAGCTTTTACTCAGAACACTTTCGGTTTCAGTTTAGCAGGGAAGTGTAAAAGAATGTTTTGTGCTTGCAAAAGTCATCCCAAGTTAGGATAGCAACCAGGAGTCAGGGTAAATGGAAAAAAATAGGAGTCAGAGGTTAGAAGACAACAGCTATCCAGGAAAAAAAAATTCTATCTATGCCTTACTTCAACATTTCATGAGCCTTAATTATACCACAATTGTTAACACTCTGTTTAAAGCCAATTCCCCTTCACCCCACTTACTCACAAAATAGCTTAAAATACGAGACTGGAAATGAGAATGGAAACTGCTTCTATACAGTGATTTGTAATGTTTCTATAGTTTCTAGGAAATCAGCAGCTAAAACAGTCTTGCAGAAGAGGACGACTGCAATTCTCTGGAAAAACAGACCAAACAGAAAACCAGACAGAAATCAAAGCTACAAAACTCTGATCAAGCCCTGCAAATCCGTTTAATAATAATATGTATGCTTTAAAAAACATCCTCATCTCAGGGTTAGTAAAAGCATCCTAAGAATTCTGCACAAACACTTCACTTATAAAAAGAAAAGGAAATAAAACCCCTCACAAATAATACAGCACCCAATAACCAATTAAATAATCAATCAATCAATTTCTTGTATTTTTTTAAGTGGATGTTAAGCAAGAAACAGCCAACTGTGGTGAAAAGCCAGTTTCCATTTTATGTGGGCTCTTCTTTCAGAGAAGAAAAACAAATGGACGGAAACCATGTTTGCTGTTACTCCAGTGCACCAGTAAAGCCTCTGCATCACAGCTACAGCCACCTGATACTTAAACACCTATTTATATGGGAGACACAGAGAGCTGATCTCGAGGACTTGCTGCACACTCTCCCTTTCACAATCACTGGTTACGACAAAACACATTAAGTGCTTCCGAATGTAGGTTAGGGGAGAGTGTCAAAACATCACGTGGACCATGAGACATTAGTTGGGGGGAAGCTGTGACAGGCAAGGACAGGCTCTCTGCGAGATATTTACCAACATACACTAAAAAAAACCCTTTGAGGCTTCATAATATCTTAGTAACTTACATGCACAGCTCATCACAAAGCTGATTGTTTTTATTTGACACAATAAAAGAATGAGCGTGCTTTCAAGGAAAGGTCATTTTCAAACATTTATAGAAGCTTCTCTTCTAATACACGACTTATTGAGACTCTAGAGATTCTTAGTATTCTTACATTAGTGCATTTATTTGCATACCCTTTTGATATCTAGTAGTAGCTCCTTAAAATATACACTGTATTTTTCTCTAAAATTTCAATAATATCCTCAAAGCTTGACCCAGTAAATGTACGAGATATACAAGGACAAACCAAAATGAGGCTATTATTTACAAACTTGTGTTTAAAAAAAGAAACACAAAGCCCACGCCAACGCTGTTGCTCAACTTTGTTTGTTCTGTGACGGTGCTCTGCTGTCACTGCATTCACCATTTCGCCTCTGCTGTGCATTTCCTCCATGTTGATGTACAAAAATATTCCTCCTCTCTCTAGCAAAGGTACGCTTTTCAGGTTCACTCTGCCAGGAAGACCTTTGGGACAGGGATCCAGTTATTTACGACTTGAAATGGTATAAAATATCAGATTAGTAATATTCTTTATTTTAAAACCCCTTCGTGTACATTCTAAATCTTTTCCTCTGTGCAAGACTGAAACCTATTACCTTGTGCAATGCAATTTTGCTTTACTCCTTCTCCGGCAAATAAACCCTTCCCAATTCGAAATACTTTCCTCTTACCTAGAGCAGCATTTCCACTACTTTCAAAAAGCAATACAAAACACCTGCAGCTCTCCCTACATCCAAATGAAACATTTCAGTCAGGCCCTGATCTGCCAGGCCTGAAACAATAATTCAATATTTCCTCCCAGCAATATGGAGATCAAGAGAATCTTTTTTGATTATGACACGGATTTCACACAAAATTCAACACAGGGAGTGCTTAGGAGCGTTGAGTTTCTTTTGGGGTGCCAAAGGTCAGAGATGATTTATTTTTCAAACAGCATTGTTTCTGAACAGGTGTTTAGTGCTCTGGTTTACTATGACAACCACCCATGTTATAGACTATACACAGTATGTATTTGTTAGAATTCTTTTGTTCAAGCAATGACAATGCTCTCCAGAGGAAGGCCACCAACCAGGATCTCTGCCTTCTTGCAGCCATACTAGTCAAAACATGCGTTCAGATGCTTCAGGAGGAAAAAAACATTAAAATTTTTAATATTTCATTTTAAAAGGTGTATTGAAGAGTTAAATACTGCAACAGTTCAAGAATCAGAAGAGACATTTTACTAGTACTACAACTAATAATAATAATAATTCCATGGAGTATGAATTACATCTTCTTCCTCCTTCCTTTTTACCAGCTGCACTAGCATTCTGTAAGCTGGTATTTTATGGGTAACAATAAAGCCCATGATTTGTTTTTTTTTGGAAATGGAGCAGTACAGTTCTGACAAACATTGCTTATACCTTTTGTCCACTGCTGTATTTCATATTTTCTCCTCCCCTTCCCCACCAACAGGAATGAAGGAATCCAATAAAACAGAAACAGGGTTTTATAAAGAAGGATATAAAGACTACCCCAAATCTGAAATGCACTTAGATAAGCACCAAAACTCTGCACCACGCAACTTTACGAGAACAGGCAAAGCAAGCTAATGCAAAAGCGAATCAGTATTTTCACGCTAACAGAAAACAGAGATTTATGACTACAGCTAAGAGGCCAAATAAGCCCTCTGCTCAGACCATAAAAAAAAAGCCCTGCAGTATGACTGTTCTGTTTCCTGCAGGAAATGAGATGCTTGTATTAGATACCCCTGTGGTTTTCATACTGTAAATGTATCAGCTGGTACAAATCCTCTGGAGAGGACTATTAACTAATGCTTAGAAAGAGCAATGGCAACAGCAGACCGCACGTAGCACCTCAGAGAAGAGGGGACAAAAGCTGACAAGTCATCCCTAAAAAATCTGAGAGCCAGCAGCTGAAGAATACATCTTGTAGTAGCGGTGATATCTGAGGAATGTATATACCTACACCCGCTTATTTCCCCTTCCTCCGCTCACTGCTTCTTTAAATAAGGAGCCTATTGCTCATCACCACTCCTCTCATTTAGGAGCCTCAAGCCGCTCCTCATTAAACCATCCCTGCTTGCACGCGGCACAGGAAGACCATCCACAGGCTACACACATTCTATGCATGGCCATTTCTCCTCCTTTCTACCGTGCTTTAAAAAAAAAAAAATATTTTTTTCCTTTTCCGTTAATGTTTCCGAGTTGCGAGGGTGCTGAGCGAAGTTCCCGCCGCGGACGATGGGGCAGCCACCGCCCGGGCAGGGCTCCTCTCCCCGGGCAGACCCCGCTGCTCCCCCATCCGCATCGCTGCCGCCCGCCCGCCCGCCTGGGTGGAACCGCTAGCCCTCGCCCGACGAGCGCCGATCGCGTTCTCCATTGCAAAACCACTGCCAGGGCCAGAAGCGGGGAGGAGAGACGAGGGGGAGGAGGAAGGGAAAAGAAGGTGTAAACCTGCCTGGGGGAGAGCCCGGGCACGAGCACGGGCACGGACACGGGCACGGACACGGCCTGGGGGGGCGGGAGGGCAGGGCCGGGGCGGGGAGCAGCGGGGAGGCCAAGGCGGGGTGGAGGGTG
>VZTJ01004268.1:1774328-1791838 GCA_013397795.1 Orthonyx spaldingii
ATACCCCAGCGCCAGCCCACCGCGCAGCGCCGGCGGGGGAAGGGCGGGGGCGCCGCGCCGGCACACAGGCGCACACGGGAGCGCAGCCCCGCAGCCCCCCGCCCCGCCCGCCCGAGGGGCCGGGGGCTCCCGGAGCTCCCGCTCCGTGCTCTGCCGGGGAGACCCTCACCCCCTATGCCGCCCGCCCTCCTGGCTTCTTCCCGCCCGCCTTGTTTCCTCCCAGCCTGGAAGGGCCGCCGTGCCGCCTGTGCGAGTTGCACACAGCCCTACCCCTCTCCAGGGCTGTGCCCCTGACAGACAACGTCTCCCCCGGCAGCCCAGGGGGAGAGGCCGAGGCCTCTCACCGAGAGGGACCCCGCAGGGTGGCAGCGGCCCCGCAGAGACCCCCGCCAGCCTGGCATCCTCACAGCTACAACGCGGCTCTCAGCCCCTGTGCACGCACGCGGCTCCTCGCCCACGCGCTGACTAAGGATGCCGTGGGAGGAAGGCTTTGGGTGCGACGGCAGGAGAAAATAATAGGCAATGTTGGGGTTTGCTCGCTGTCTCAGTCAGTGTTGGCAGCAGTAGTACTCCAGCAGCGTGCTGCTGTGGGCTGTGGAGAAAAGGCTGGTGCTAGAAAGTTAGTTCCAAGGCGGTGGCAACCCTCCTCAAGAGAAGACCTGGAAAAATTCAAGTCACTTGGAATGTGTCTCAAATGGGCTCTCCTTCTGCCTCATGCATCTCCATGTTCTTCATAATCTCAGCCTTCAGCCCTTTTTCAGGGGCACGTGGCTAGCGGATGAATCCGGGTCTCTGAATTTTAAAGGAAAGGTCATGTCGTGTGTTCACTATTATGACTGACGTGTACCTTAGCATAATTTAGAGACTCTAACTTCAGTTACTTTGACTGTGTTCATGAACCTCTTTATTCATGCAGCATCTCTTTGGATTCTGTAATGACCTGTTGTATTAGGTCATTGGTTTTGTCTCCTGTTTTTTTGCAGTGACCAATATTATGTTAATAGGTGCCACTAGTTATATAATGCAGTATGAAGAAATGGAGGGAGGTAAAATTCCTATACTTCTTTACAAGTAATGAATTAGAGCAAATTGGGCACAGTTTTTAGTTTCTGGATATGGGAAACAGAATTGGTTTTGCGACAGATCTATTTGTGTCAAATGTTTTTACAAACATCCTATAAAATATGTATTTATCAAGCAGTGAGTTGTGTGTTAACATGTGTGTTAACATGCACTGGAAAAAAATCCCCAACACCCTACACAGACATAAAACAAATAGATTCCTTTTAACAGAAAGTATCAACTGTCTGTGATTGCACCACACAAAGGAAAATTTGCCAGTGTAAATATTAGGAAGATCCAGCACACTGTACATACCCTTCTTATACCCTTCAAAGTGCTCACCAATTATTTAGAAAGATGCTTTAACTCCAAGAAACCACCCGATAACTTTTACTTCTATTGTATGTTTTAATACATGACTCTACAGTGTCCTGGTTGCAATCTTCTTGCAAAACATGTAAGCAGTTACATCACAGCAGAGGATGTTTCACCACTATTACAGAGCTGCTCTGCCTTGGCTCAAAATCTTTATGGACCATAAGGTTACAATATTTCTTAGGTTGGGAGTGAGAAATTTCAGGTTTTGGCTGAAAACAGAAAGGAATTTGGTTAAGAGAAATCTAAATGGACTGAATAGCCAGGATCCTGGGATTAGTGGCTGTATACTTTCCAGTGTAATTGGACACAAAGGAGAATTTGCTACTCATCCAATGACACAATAAAGCCATGAAAAAACCCCACCAACAACCAAAACCCAAAATAATGGTGGAAGTTAGGGATTTAATATTTGGGGGTCCAAATATCAATGGACATACTTAGTTTTGTGAAGGTGATCCTTAGAGCTCGATGCATACAATAGCATTTGCAGAACCATGAACTGCTTTCCAAATAGTAGAAGAAATGCCATAACCTGGCCAAATGAGTTCAGATTAGGTAAAATTTGTCCTGCTGAAGTGCTCCTGGGCACATGCAGTTTATGTTCACTGAGTATCAGGGAACGTGAATGATACATTCACAGTTAGAGAAGAGACCTGACAGAAAAAAAATGGCACTATAAAATCATATACTTTGTAAGTAATTTTGAAATAGCAGTCCATGTATTAACAACTATGTATAGGGAGGATCCTTAAAAAACCGACTACTCTGCCAAATACTGAAATAGATGTTCTATCTTATAAAGTCTCACATAAAGTATGTTCACTGAAAGATCCTTCAGTGACCTACAAGAGCAAATTGTGTCTTGAGAAAGAAGTGTCCCATAATGCTTCTCTTACAACTTCTAATAAAGAACAATAAGCAGCCTGTCTTCTCTCTTTCCCCAGAGGAGCAGTGATCATCACTACTTCCGGATTACCATGGACTGAGATTTTCAAGAATTTAAAGTGAGAAAGTCAGTATGATGCAGTTTTCTGATCTGAATACTCTTTGAAGAATCTTTCATGGAAATTTCAAAGGTTAGTCATCCAAACCAGGACTTAATGACAGGCTCAGTTTTCAGTAGCACTAATTAGCCATGAGTCTCATTGTGTTAACTGAAACTAGGATCATGGAACATCCCAGGATTGTTCTCTGGGGAAGGGATCCTCAGAAATTCATCTGGTCCAACCTTTCATGGGAAAGGCAGCCTAGATGAGATCATCTAGCACCTTGTCTAGCTGCATCTTGAAAACCTCCAACGATGGGGACTCTGCCATGCCCCTGGCAAGGTTGTTCTATTGAATGGCTGCTCTCACTGTAAAAAATGATATCTTATATGGAAATGAAACATTTCCTGGTGCAACTTGCACTCACGACCTCTTGTCTTCTCCACGTAGCTTCTTGTGGCATTCCTATTTTGTTTTGTGACCACCCTTTAAGTACAGGGATACTGTGGTGAGGTTCCTCTTGAGCATTCTGTTTTCCAAGGAGAAGAGAAGGTCACTCCTGAGCCTTCTCCACCGAGAAGAGATCGAACTCTTTCAGTCTCCTCACAGGGTAGGTTCTCCAGCCCTTGGATCATCTTTGTGGCCCTTCTTTGGAACTTCTCCAGTCCATTCACATTTTTTTTGAATTGTGGGAACCGTTAATAAATAAATATCTTTAGATCTGAACTTGTAATAAACCACTGTAAACTGTTTTTTCATTTTTGCTTTCAATCTATAGTTCTACCTAAGAAATAATAAATTAGAGGTGATATCCACTCATATGCAGGAGCTGGGAATGTCCATGAGATGGCTTTATTTACTCCAAGGAGTAATTCAAGTCTAGTAAATAAATCTATAAATATTATTGCTAAGAAGATGTGTCTTTACTAACTGTTTATTAAAAAGATGTGCAAGTTTTGCATTTCTTGAACACTCATATGAAAATAATTTGTATTCTTTTCCCAGTTTTATAGTAATTTTGATTTAACAATATTTGTTTATACTATATAGCTTTTTGGGATTTATGCAATGTTCCAAGTTTTAACCAAGAAGTGATTGTTTGCGATCAAGCTAAAACAAATGTAGTAAATGCAGTTGCTTTGAAAATGTAAATATGGTAATTGAAGAGACTTCAGCTAAATGAGTATGTAAGAATTTTGATAAGGAAGGGTCTTAAAGGCAAGGAGAAGCTGTTCTTTGGTGGAACCTTTGTTTAAGTTCTTTTTGCTCTGATTAATCACTGTATCAGTGAATGAGTTTATCTATATTCTGACTACAGTTTTCCTATATTGTTTTTCTATATCTTAGTCAGAATATTGCTATGAATTCAGAAACTATAAATTCAGAAACTATAAATTCAGAACCTGCAGTGGAATATTATTTCTAAACAGTTTTGACACATTTTCCTTGAGATTTTTCAGAGCCGTGGTGATGATTAGTGAAAAATGCTGCAAGATTTTTGGGTTTATTAAGGAAGAAAGCTATGTGCTAGAAGGAAAAAAAAAAATAGAAAATCACATGCCATGACAACCACTAGATATTTGTAAGACTCCCTTTGACCTTAACTTTCCTCATGGCTAAAGGGTCTAGGATTTACCCAGCTGCCATCAGGCAATGAACATCTCTTATCTTCTTTGATAGGCACTTGTCAAAAATCTACTTGCTTCTTGTGGAACAAATACTATTATCTATGTTCTTAGAGTTTACAATAAACACTAGTGTGCCTGTGCTACCCTACTGTATCATTGCTGGTATACAGGAAGAGGGAAATACTCCTCTTTGACATATGCTTTGCTCTCTAAAGGCTGAAATCTATGCTGCTCATGGAAAACTTGCTAGTAAGTACAGCTACAATAACAAATCTGTATGTGAAATGTCCGGAGATTAGATAAGTCTCCTGATCTCCTACCAGTCTCAGTTTGTCCAAAGACAGAAGAGCACTGAAAAGAAAACTATATTTTCCCTTGGTCTTCTTCACAGGACATTGCAGGATTTATAACTCATCCACCCTACACACAGAGACAAAGATACAAACTCTCTCCCCATCCCGCCACTCCGTTTTCACACAACTCTAACCTTCATCACAAATTTTACATGCCACTTTTGCTGGTTGCTTGAAGATATTTAAAGGGGGAAAAACAAGACTTATAGTGCGAATTCAGCTACAACTGTAATAGTTGTAGACCAATAGTGATTCAAACCTAATTTTATCAAATCATCTCTCACTCATCAGCATGGTGCTTTTTGCGCCTTGTCATATCTGAGCATGACAGCAGCAAAACTTCCTGTTGGAGAGCTCCTTCCATGTAAACACTGTAAACAATTTAGCAGCTCTTAAAGCATCCTCCTTAAAGTAGCCTGCTGAAAAAACTGATAGAAGTTTATTAAAAGTCAGGCCATTAGTGACACCAGTAGTGAAGTGCCTTGTACCTCCCATTATTAGATATTTTTTTCCTTGCTTAAAACTGTACAAAAATGTGATTTCAGCTAAATTTCAGCACCTGCTGAAATCTGTCTTGACATGAATATTTTTATTTGGTTTACCTTCCAAAATTCCTCAGCCATTTTCACAAAGAGTTTAATGAGAAACGTACTGTTGCAATGGAAAAACATCTTACTGGCTTTCAGAAGGACCAACAGATTATCACTCTTGTATCAGTCATAGTAGATCTTTTTGCTTTAAGAGAAGTGATTACCAGGATATAGAAGACATTTTAAGCAATGTCAGAGTAGACAAGCTTAAGGGAATTTACTGCAAGTACCAAAATAAGATAAAGTAGGTCAGCTTGCTTGAAAACTAGGTTCTGAGCAAATGAAGTAAGAAAACAGTTAGGAAGAGATTTAAAATGCAAATTGTGGGATAAAGTAATTTTCTGTGGTACTGCATAAAGCAGGGAAGGAAAGAGAGGTAGGAAAACAAATAAAATTGGAGTTTTTGTATTCTTAGCAGTCTTACCAGATAATATAATGCACTGTTGTGGAGGCATAACTGCTGCTGTCTTTGTTGCATTTAGTTTGTTGCTACTTCAAAAGGAATTTGAATAATAAACTTACAAGGCTCTTAATTATGTCTTTTAAATACCTTTGTAAAGATTTCGGTAAAAACTGCTGACCCATGGCGTCGAATTAGGGGTTTGTAATATTTTTTGTGCTATGAACGGGCATTTTTGCTCTGAGAAAATCTGATAGAATCTGACTAAATTGTGACACTTATAAAATGTGACTTGCACCACCTGAAATACAGAGCAAAAAGCCATCACAGCCTTCTTTTACAGGGAGGAACAGTCCTACTTGCTGCAGACCTGATGTAGGCAGAGGGAAAGGACATGGCTTCAGGAACGCTTCTATTAAAAGATTCTGATCCTGTTTTGCATGTGAATAATGCATGTATCAATCGCATACCGAGTTTCTTTTAAGTCAGGGAAGCATGCTTTATCTGTGCAACCTCAATTCATTTCCATATAAATATTCATCATGATGCAGTCTTCAACTTCACACAAACAACTTCTCCAGACTAAGCTGTTTGTTCTGGGGACTCTCTGCTCTTGATATGAACAGCCAGCAGATCTGTACAAAAAATCTCAGCAAGCAATAGGGACTTCTAGAAGCTTCTGAATAACTGGAAAAATGGTTTTATTTTAGAAGATCTTTTTAGATTACTGCTTTAATGCAAAAGCTAAATTAAGGCAAGGGAACAGATAATAAATGAGCTGAGGCATATATGTAGATCATCATACAAACTTTAACTTTCATTTTAATACTAAGCAAATTATTCTTTCCGTTTCAACTGAGAATCAATGGGAAAAAAACCCTGAATAGTAGAATAATGGAAAAGTGCAGTTTGGAAGGGAATTCTGGGTACTGTAGTTCAAGTGTGAATTTTGGAAGCTAATACAAAGAGAGGACAACAATATAAGCAGGAATAGATGATAAAATTTGGCCCATAAAATAATTCTTTTCTGCAGTGCATTTTTTGGGTGAAAATTGACAGGATTGTTAAAATCAGAATACTCAATCAAAAAATTAAATTAGACTGCATCAGGATTGACAGTTCCTTCCAAGACTAGCCACTTAGCAGGACTGAAATAGCTTACACTCAGGAAAGCAATGAAAATAGGAAATAATTAATCAATGCTTATTGTAGAAATCAAAGAGAAAAAGCAGGAAGGAATATTAAATGAAGAGTAGACTTCGTAAAAATATGTTGACATGCTGTTTGTCTTAGGTTAAAAATATTTAAGTAGTTTTAACAGATGAGATAAATGTTTTTGGATTTTTATGCCTAGTGAAAGTAATTATTATTTCTTCTTACTGAGAAATCCATTCCATGGTGGAAACCCCAGAGCAATTTAACAATTGTAATAGTTACTTGTTTGTCCAGTGTTTTCTAGATCCCCAGTACTAATTTAATTTAATTAACATGGAAGAAAATTTCCCATTCCTTTCTTCCCTTGTCTTACTCTTATTTATTTTTTGATTCATTATCAAGGAAATAAATTTGGAACCTGAATGCTCAGCAGCCTTCCCACACTTCTCAGAACTGACATAGCAGAGAAGTTTGAATACCTCAAAATTTCTCTTTACTGGGAAGAGACTGTCCCTTTCAAGCAGCTTTATGCCAAACCCAAAATCTAGAGTGACAGAAGCTTTCCACTCCTCACAAAATGTAAACAGAGAGAATCATCTGCTTTCTTCATCTTCTGCTTTTCTCTTCTTTTAGCCTTCATTCTCTTCTTTGAATAGAAATACCAGGCAGCTTTCAGGAACACAAAAGTGTTTAAAGTCAAAGTAGTACTAAAAATAATCCTACTGTCTTGTCAATCCCCTGCACATGCCTCGTTGCTCCTCAGGACAACAGGCATCGCTGTTATGCATTGCTTAGCTTCAGGTGACCTCAGCGTTGGATTCCTACAATTTCTCATGAAGGAGAAGTTTTCAGCCTTACAGAAGATCTCTCACAAATGAAATCCTGCAAGTGGCAGTTGTTGGTAGCTGCTTTACAGTGAGCTAGGATGAAGCCTTTCACCTTTCAACTTCTTGTTTTAAAGAGGTTCTACCCAGGTGATACAAAGGAAAGGTCTAGTAGTTTTTTTATTAAAGATTTTTATTAAATCTTCATGCTTATTATTAAATACTTCTGCAATACAAAGGTGCTGCAGAGTCTCTGAATACCACAGTTTATCTTGAATAGATGCCTGCTTATGGTGAAAGTTCATTAATGCAAACTTTTGTAGTTATTAGATAATATTTATTTTTTATGTGCTAGTAGCAGAGATGCTGTGAAGATGTGAAAATATGCACAGAACATTATTCTTAAGGATATACAAAGGGACTGACATATTTATATTTAGAAAAGAGAAAACATATGACAAAAAACGCAATTAGACATAAGCAGCTTCAGAGGGGCATTTAAATCCCAAAGGATGATAAATATTATCAATATATAATTTAAAATCCCTACATATTTCTACCTTTGCTAATGACTTTTATACCTGAATTTCACTCTGCTTTACCTGACAGTGCTGCTAAATTCTGTCTGATTTCATTTAAGGTATATTAAAAAACAGGGCAGTGACAAACAGAGCTTCACAATTGTATAGCAATGGACTTCTGTTTTCTGTATATTAGTTTTCCTCTAGTGGCCATTATAAGCAACTTCAGGTCCAACTTGAGATAGATTTAATTAACCATTTTTTAGGTTGGATCTTGCAGTAGTAAGCTGCAAAAAATTATTTCATTATTCACGCATAAGTAGCCATAATGTCATTTAAATGGAAATGTAGAATTCAGACATTCCTCTCTGAAAGGGACATGTTTTTGTTCTTAGTGTGGAGTGCACATCTTTCAGTACTGTTCTCTTGTCCAGGATCTCGCAGGTCATGAGGCAACTGACACCATGAAACCAGGGTGTGCAGGGAGGAAAAGGTGGGTGAAAAGTGTGGTACTTGCATGGACAGGACTCACCATTTTATTTCTTGCATTATGGGTCTCACAGCCATACTGTGCTGTCACAGCCATACTGTGCTGTCACAGGCATTTTCTCTTCTATAATAGTGACGAGTGCTGGCCAAGCCAGCAATGGCAGATGTCTTAGACGTTTTTAACTGTGAACACTACAAAAAAACCCAAGAGAGTTTCCTGAGGTGTTAGTGAAGGTATTTCATATAACAGTTTCAGGTGGAATGTATTCCCTTTGTCTAACTCATTTATTTTCTTTATTATTAATTAATATGGGTTGAAAAAATTAGGTTATGATTGTGACTTTTTTTTTTCTTGGTCACAAGGTAAAATCTGGCTCTTAAAAACACAGGGAGCAAAGGTTCCGCCATCTGCTGATCTGCTGCCTAGATTATATATGCAGAGATGGGTCCCAGGGCTTTTCTGCTGCTCCTGCCTCTAGGATATATTTCTGAAGCTGCCCAGCTGCTTGAATGCATAGTGTGCATTGGCCAGGCTTGTTTGATGTCTGCTCATGGCTGCGCTTGGGCATGAGGGTGAGATCTGAAGTTCAAACAAGTTTGTAACTCTCTATAGAGCCCTCAGTGCCCATGCAGGGGTCAGAGGAGACCTTGGGACAGGGCTTCATATCTGTGATTGTGGCAGGTGCCCCTTAGCCCCAGATTTGCCCCCAGCCAATATGGTGGCTGCCAGCCTTTTGTGCCGGTATTTCCACCCTTACAGCACCACTCCATTGCTGTGGGACACACACCACAACCTCCCCTTCCTTGCCCTGTCCCCACCCAGTGGCAGGAATGAAGAAGGCAGCACCTCTTGGTGAACAGACAGGGTCCCCATGAGAAGCCTCAGTCCAGAGAAATTTCTGCGCCATTACTAGGTAGGACCATGAGCCTTGGCACAACCAGCTTATGGAATTATAGAATCATTAAGGTTGGAAGAGACTTCTAAGGTCATCAGGTCCAACCATTAACCCAACACTGCCATGTTCACCACTAAGCCTTGTCCCCAAGTGCCACTTCTACACATTTTTTTAACAATTCCAGGATTGGTGGCTCAACTACTTCCTTGGGCAGCCTATTCCAATGCCTGACCATCCTTTCAGTGAAGAAACTTTCCCCAATATCCAATCTAACCCTCCCCTGGTGCAACTTGATCCTCTTGTCCTATAATTTCTTATATGGAACAAGGAATCCAGCCCCTAGCTTGCTACAACCTTTCTGATAGCTGTGGAGAGCAATATGGTCTTCCCTGAGCCTCCTTATCTCCAGGTTAAACAACCCCAGCTCCCTCAGCTGCTCCTCATAAGACTTGTGCTCCAGACCCTTCACCAGCTTCACAGCCCTTTTCTGGACATGCAAATAGGGCCCTGCCAGAAATGCTCTGGGTGTGGTTTTCCTTGGAGCAGTGGGTTTGTGAGGGGAAGCTCTCCCCTTGGGATGGGATGCTATCCAAGTAAACTTAGTGTGGTTGAGTGCCCTCACCCCCACTGTACCCTCACTTCCTGAGTGACCATTTTACTGCTGGATACCCCTGAATGTTTCTTTAATCCTCTGGGGAAAGGAAACTGAACTTCTGGGTACCCCAGAGTGAGAGGCCTCCCTTGCCTGTGAGTGACTGTGTGCGTGCTTTAGATCACCTTTTTTTGTCCATGTAGTGACAATATTCCCTACTGGTATACCAAACTGGTAACCTGTTACATGTCGTTGGTATCTCCTCTTGTTAGTTTTGGCCATTGGTTTTGGTTGCAAATTAAAGTTTGTCTGAGGTTGTTATCTGAGTGAAGTTGTTTTTCTGTGCCTCTGTGGCAGTGATAGACTTCTTTTTGCAGCTGAAGACATTGTACACTTGCCAATCATCATAGTGAATTGATTAGAATTTGATTAGAATTGATTAGTAATTTGATTAGAATTATGTTGGTGTCTTTGGAACTTGAAACTACAGTCATCAAGAGTTTCAGGAGTGTAGCTGTTGGAAAAGTATTCTAATTCACTATCTCTCCTGCCTCTGGGAAAAACTGATGGTCATAGACTTCAAAGAAGGTAGTCAGAGCTCTTTTGCCTTCTTTCTCCATCATTTTGGGAGTCTGGTGATGCTTGCAGGAAGAGAGCATCTGATACTATTTCTATAAGAGTTTCCAGATTTATAAGGGAGGCTTGGTAGCATTGGAAAACTCTGCTTTTTCCTTCTCTTTTATGAAAGACAGACTTATTCTCTTTCCAGTTTTTATATAATATATTTTCTCTGGACTTCATTGAATTATCCATTTCCTTGATCCTGCAAAGATTTGGGCCTTTGAAGAAACAGAGATATACGCAAGTTATCAATATAGAGAACTTAGTACTGCTCAGTTGGATTTTGGATACTGAATGAAGGAGGATACTATCAGGGTCCTTGCCTCCAAACACAGAGCCAAAGAAAGAGGAAGGAATATTGTATATGGAAAGCAAAGGTGTTCTGGAAGGTTGTGTGGGTGTAGTGATTTGGGAGGCTGGAATAGATGTGAAGGCTTTGAAAGCCATAAAACTGATGTAGGGCTCAAGACTAAAGTTACGTCCCTTACCATAAACTTGCAGTGCTTTCATCCATACCAATATGTTTCCACAGTGAGAATTAGGATAGAGCTCAAAATCAGAACTTTAAAAAATCCTGTTTTTTCCTTTATACTGGACTGTTATAAAGGTTGTTGGATATCATTTGAATCTTGATTGTCAAAGCCAGAATCTTCCATTATACTGTTTCATGTGTGATTTTTTTATTGGGGGAAAAAAAATCCCAAACAAACCAACAAACTCTAAAACTACATATTCCTAACTGTCAGTGGCAACTTTTTGTACTGTTAGTGGTGTATTCTTTTTCTACTGTGAGGTGGTGACTAAAGTTAGCACAGTGCCAGCCAGTGCAAGCTATGAATGGCAAGGAGAGTAATTTCTTTAGAAGGGTGATATATTTCTACTTGAAATCCCTAGATAGACTGTACTCTTAATTGGAGATTCTCCTTTGTCAGAGGCAATGAGTACCTTTACTTCTAAACTACCAAGCTGTCCTTATCTCTCATTTATTTTGATGCATAAAAAATTACATTATGGAGTGAAAGTGCCATCTGTGAGATAATTTTCAAAGACATCTACAGAATGGTCCTTCATGTTCACACTTTTCTCTCATTTTGACCACATATTTTATGCAGCATGATGCACAACATAAATACACAGCCTTTTCCAGAAATATGCCCATACACACCATGTAAATATAATGTCATCTTGCACTTTTTAATTGTGCTAGTTAAATTTTTGTCTGTTTAGATGGATTAATGGGCTGCTTAATTTCTCAGCAAGAATCTCTTCTTGACAAGTGCATTTACAAGGTAAGTCTTGGGATAACAGGGGATTCTACACAGGATGTTTCTGAAACATCATTGAGATATAAGTAAAGAAAAACAGTTTCTTTGAATCTATCACAATATCTCTAAAATTAGGGGGAAGAGGTCAGTTCTTCCACTGAATCATCCTGAAATGACTGCTTATTGTCAGAAATCTGGTATATGTTAATCCTATTCATACGTCTGTGTAAAGTAACATTGTTGCACTGTGTCCTTTCATGCATGTTTATATGAAATGCAGGAAGTCCATAATAAAGTGTCAGTATTTGTCAAGTTCAAGACTAAAAGCACCATGCCACTTGAGGACTTAATTTTTTGTCCTGGATTTAACCAGTATGATAATAATATTAAGTTCCCGTTTGGTAAATGTCTCTCTTAAACAAGGCAAAGTGAAGTTTAACTTTGCTTTGGAGCAATGTCAGACTAGAAACCTCTGCTTTGGAGCAGTGTCACAATAGCAATGGGATGGCTTTTGGCCATTCCTGTACTCAAATAAGACACAGAAAACAACCTCTATGTTCTCTGGGCTGTCTTGATCTGCTTCAGGGAAAATAATCATAGCTTGTATTTTATGCAAAGCATCTGGGGACAATTGTAACAAAGATTGGAAAACCTACTAAGAACAAATATCATTTTGTATACAGCGTATTTGTGGTAAAAATATGTTTATAGCATCTGTGGACACTATGAGGATTTTGGGCCCAATTCTCAATTAATCCTGTTTGGCACACCACAAAATGAAAAGAGGGAGTGCTCTATTTTGCCTTTTTTTCTTGCTTGCAGCAACTTAGCTGAGCTATTTAGACACTGTCAGGACACAGTACCATAATATTTGCAATGACATTAAAGAACAAACAGTTTTAAAATATGTAACTTAAAAAACCTTAAAATATAAAAAGCCAATTACTTTAATCAAGAAGTAATATTAATATTGGTCTCATTAAACTTATTACTAACATCAGTGTACATTATAATACATAACATGATGCAACAATTAATTATAGCTATAATTAATAGTGACATTTAATATATCATTAATTATTTACTGATATAATATATATTTAAATATTATAAAACTCCAAATATTTGATCTATATGGATGCCACATTTTAAAAATTGTTTTTGTTATAGTGTGCAAGAAGCAACCATTAATCTGAGATTTAATTTCTTCAAACAGATGTGCAAGGACAAGGCACATCAGCATACACTGCAAAAGGAAGCAGAGTAGAATAGTTGCAAGTTTTCAAACCTTGTACATGCTGAAAGCTGGAGTCAGAAAATGTGTTTATTTTTATTTTAGAGAGGAAATTTAAAAAAAATGACTCCCTGTTGTGCTTTGGCACTTTGCCTGCCTCAGCTTTGATGGAGCGGCAAGCACCCTGCAGTCTTCCTGGAGCAGCAGCAGGTTTCCAAAGTTGGGGGTACAATCCTACATGGAAAAAAGCTGCTGGAATTCTGCTGGGGCTTGTTTTAGTCTTGCTCTCTTGCCTCTCTGTTCTGCCCAAAATGGGAGTTTTGTGTCAGAGAAGCCAAAAAATCTGTTTTGGGATGTGCTGTTTGGCCACCCCACACGGCTGGCTGTGAGTACTGTTCAGGACATTTCTCTATCCCAGCTTTCTTCCTGCTTTGATTATGTCGTCTTTATTGAACTGTCAGCTTACTGGTGCAAGTCTGTCCACCTCAGCTCTTGAGGTGCACCACTTAGTTTTGTCAGAGGGCAAAACAAAGGGATTGTATTGTAACATAATATGCCATATCACAGCATCTTATCTTAGTAATCGCTCTGTTACTGCCGTGAAAGAACAGGGTTAAGCCTGCACGTCATTACCCCTGTTGCTTCTTAATTGACTGAAAGAATCAATTTCCATTTTTCACATGCATTTATTTTTTACAACTCATTGATTACATCACGCTCAGCATTTTGATCTGCTTCTGTTTGAAAGCGATGTCTTTTACTTGGTGCTTTGTAGCTTCAGTGATACGGTTATTTACAAGGAACGTAGCTGAAACTCTGACCTAATCCCTGGTCTAAGAATAGAATGTACAAATTTACAAAACATTGGGCTTTGTTAACTTAGTGCTCTATGCAGTGTTCAGGTAGGGTGCATTCATCTCCAGCATATTGGTGTTCTGTCGCTCTCTGATAAGGTAGGCTAAAAAGTAGCAATCCTGCTGAAGCAAGCTGTGTGAGTGAGAACCAATAGAACCTACTAGATACACGTGCAAAATTTAGAATCCACATTTAAAATTAGCTGATTAGCTATTTTGTTTTGGTTATGGAATACCCAGTTTAGCTTGAATTTCATGCTCACGTAAATGTCAGTTTCATGATGAAAGTCCTCTGTATGAACTAATTGCAAGGTTTTCAGAGTTTCTTGGTAATGTCCAAGTGATTTGAAAGTAGCCTTTGAGATTCAACATCTGCCTTTAGAGGCTTCAATAACATGATTGGGGATCTAAGGAGCAAAAGAGGAGAAACTAAGCAGGAACAATATTGGTAGAGTGGGCTGGCAGCTGGTATTACTCAAGAACAAGTGTGGAGAAGTAATTATTTAGATGTACTTGTCTAGTGGTATGGCTCAGGCAACAGGATTAAACCATACTCCCATGTAGAATTGATTGTGTACTTATTCACTGGATCAACTTTATCCATCCAAATTGTCAATATTAATATGCTGTGAATGTTACATGTCTTTGAGGATGACCAAATATAGACAAGGAAAATAAAATATCAGTACATTTGCAGTAAAAGCAAATTCAACCCTTCCTTTCTCTTTGTGGATTTAGGAAATATATTTGCTATTGAACTCTAGATGAGTTACTAGATTTTTTTATTTACCAAAGTGACTACAATTCAACTTTATCTTTGTATGCCTAGGAGAATGCCCCAGTTTTTAAATGTGTTATAGACTCAGATTTCTCCCAAGTATTATAATATAAAGCTCCCTATCTGGGTTTGGACTGGTGCAAAACATTTTGATCCTACTAAGTTTTCTACTTATGCGGATGAAAATATACTGGTAATTACACCAACTGAAAATATTTGAGATAGAGAAGCTTTAAAACAATTATGATCAGACCTGGAGAAGTCTACTGTTGCTAGCTAAATTAAATCCACATAAACAGGATGATCAAGTTCTATTAAAAATAACCCAACAACATTGGATTAAGGACTACATCAACTTCTTCTTAGAAGAAAGCAAATGACCTTCTATGGTTCATTGAATTTTCACTCTTTTAATTTGCCTTTACAGTCTAGCTAATCTAGAGGAACCTTGGGTTTTTTGATTTTATTTCTAGTGTTAAAAGAGATAGGGTCCCTTTCTTATGAAGTTTGTGTATAGATTTCCTGACATCTGTAGGATGAAAGTGGGAAAAAGTGCTTAAGAAAGTGAACATTTAATAGCTATTATCATTAAGAATAGTTCCAGCTACATCTTTTTTTGAATATTTTGAATTATTTATAGATTTTTTTGGTGGAATGATACTTGGTATTGGAGACTTTGAGCCCAGTCCAATTTCTTAATGTGTTAAACTAAAAGAGGCACAAAATTAAGATTTCTCTTCTAAGTGGTAGCATAGCTTTAGCTATTGTTGTCCAGTATTAAAATATTGTTTCTAAAATATTCAGCCTTTTCTTTTTCTTTTTTTGGTAATATCTCAAAAAGTTTTATGGGTGTTTTTCTTTTCACTTTCATATAACATCCTTGTGGATTCCCACTGTTGTTTCTCCAGTATCTTTACACAGGTCATTTGATAGTGGACCTTAGAGATATATAGAAAAGTGTAGGTGAAGAAAACTTTCTGTGCAAGTGGTCTCTGAAGACAGAGAATATATGTGATCTGGAAAGGGAATAAATGTTTATTAGAAGGAAATTTTGTTTTAAAATTTCTAAATGGGAAATTCAAAGAGCGTAGAAAAAAATTACTAAAATGAACCACACCTTAGTGTGAATAAGTCAAACCCTTTCGAGACCTCTGAATCAGAAAATTACATGTCTCGGCTCCTTTACAGCACAAGGGGGCAATGTTTGCCTTAGTAAGAAAATTTTTCTCTTGCCATCAATCTCAATGCCATACCTAAGTTAGAAGTAGCAATAATTTCATACAGAGCTAAGACAGGCTTTTTCATAGAGCTGCCTCACAGGACAGGCGACTTTTCATCAGTTTACTTAACTAAAGTTATGAGATTAAGAGGTGGTGTATAACGAATTTTTGATCCAGATTCCAGCCCAAGGAATGTCATAGCTTTTATGTCATATATAAAGGCTATAGCTTTCATAAAATTCACAATTATATTAAAAATATGAAGTCATCTAGGAAGAGATTCTTGAGATTTATAGCAGCTATTAGGTCACACTTTCTATGCTTTATAATTACAGTTTCCAATTCCATCCAAAATTCAATGAGATATAAACCTTTCCTCCATGAATTGCTATCATTCCTTCTAACAAACAAACAAACAAACAAATCTTCATTTTTTTCCTTTTCTTCCACACTGTTATGCAGGTATAGGAGACCTTTGGATGAAGTCACTACAGATATTTAACAGAAACCCCTTATGTTTGACTAAAAAACTGCCGTGTCAGTTCTCAAGAAACATATTGTTTCATCAAACTAAAATAATGCTACCAAGGTGGTAGAAAATAGCTGAGAAAATAAAATCTAAATATAGATCATATGTAAATCATAACAATAGAGGAACAACAATGAAAAAAATAGTGTTTGTTATACTTGTTTTGTACTACAGGAATTACAAAAATAGGCAGGGGTAGCCAAAACTTACTGAGATTAATAGAAAAAAATATTTTTTCCTTTTTCTTAATGCTTAATGTGTGTTAAACCAAGGATGCTATGTTGAAGAGCTGCACATCATTAAAACAAAGTTTTATTGATGAGAAATAAATTTTATGATGTAATTATAATTTTTTAAATGGAAGTATGGCCTTGTACTATCAGAATTCTCAGTTTGGCAATATTCTGAATAATGTGTAAATAGTTCAGTGCTATGAAAACAAGAAGTGCCATAGATGAGTAGTTAATGGAGTTATTTTCTCCATTAAAAGTATGATATCCTCTATAGGTAATGAAAAATATTTCTTCAATTTGTGAATATTTCAATTGAAAATATTTCAAATTGAAAATATTTCTTCAATTCTTCAATATCTAATTTGTGGATTAATTTGACATATTCATACCCACTTTCAGAAAACAGAGAGAGATGGACTGTTACTGCTCTGTCATTGTGAATATTCAATACTGTTTCCAAATAAAATTTTTTTTCTTAAAGTTGCTTTGATTGAATAAGTCTCATTTATAAAAATTTTTTTATTTCAAACCCTTAATAGTCTCACAGCCAGTTTTACAGCTGCCTGCTCTGTGCCTCTGACTCACCCAGAACAAAGAAAAGGAAAGGGAAGGAGAAGTAATTGAGCCTTCCTCTAGCTCTTGGCCCTAGCTGAACATACAAGCTGCTAGAATTTTGTTCTCTAAAAAGAGGACATGATACAAAAATCCAGGAAGACAGTTCATGAGTGTGAGGAAAGCAAACAGAACTAATGCCAAGAGAAACCCCCAGTGGTGTGTAGAGAGGGTGAAGGAGGTTGCCACTTCATCTGCAGAGAAAAGGAAGCGCGGGGAGGAGGGAGCACAGAGGGGTCAGCATTAGGAAGGGCTGGTAGGGAAGCAAGAAAAAGAAAAGAAAGAAAGAA
>VZTJ01004268.1:1792233-1805616 GCA_013397795.1 Orthonyx spaldingii
AGAAAGAAAGAAAGAAAGAAAGAAAGAAAGAAAGAAAGAAAGAAAGAAAGAAAGAAAGAAAGAAAGAAAGAAAGAAGCAGAATCATGGGAAGCAGAAAACTGAGCTTATTTGATTGAATTTTTTATTCTTAAGCTGCAATTTTGCAAGGAAGATCTGGATATTCTTTCAGTGGGGTATCCTGTTGAGATCCTCATGTGGTACAATATTATGAGGAAAGGGAATGAACCATTTGTGATTTTTGTCATTTACTGTAAGCAGAAAACATAAACATTAGCCTGATAGGTTTAGAAGCTTCTGTTTTAGGATACTGCTGTAAAACCCTCCTGAATATACCAAGATGAAGACAAATCACCTCAGGCATGCTGCTGGGAGGGTGATTCATGTGGGTTTGGGGGAGTGGATTTCTTCCTTTTGAGACCACACAGCTCTGCACTGAGCAGCATACTGCCGTGGGAGGTGCTGTGTGTGTCAGAAGATGTGCTAAAACCAAGGTCTCACAGCTTCATCAGAATTCCATGGCTCTTTTCATGGCACTGGGTGTTAACTCTGTAAACTGGCCAAATGCGTATTTGAATAATTACACTCTGCCTTCTGCAGAACACATTCCAGGTAGTTTGAATTGGAAAATATTTTTCTGTTTTGTTTTATTAAATGGGGGTTTCTAAAAGAGTCTTGTAAAAATTGGTTATAAAAATAATCTCTAACTCGGTTCCACCCACATTTCGTTGATAGGTAAATGACCAGTCTCAACTTTCTTTTATACCATTATTGAAGTACTTTTGATGAAACTGTGTTTAATTCTAGTTTTCCTTGTTCTCCTCAGATGTGTAATATTGGAAATCCCTAAGCTATAATTTAGGGGTCGTATAGAATTGTTTGAAATCAAAATTGGAAAATGCAGTTAACATTAAAAATGCATTCAGATATGCAATATTCAAGAAAACTGGGAATATGACAATGTATGTCATAGAACTACTGTATCACAACACAATGGAATCCAGGAGAACTTTGAGCAGAGAGTTCAGGACTCAATCTCTTTTAATTGCTTTCAATAGCATTGTCAAGGTACTTGTCTTGCACTTTTCATACAAAAAATACACCTTTGTCCTTTGGAGTTAAGACAATTTCATTTTAACATGACCACTATTATGTCTCAGGATGTGCCTCAAATAAGTTACAGTAATTTCTGGAAACAAAATGCCTCCTACACCATAAGCCTCTCAGGGTTTTCTAGATTTAGAACAATTTCCAAATTGTGTCCACATGTTCTTTGAATGGAGATAACATATAAAAAAGATGTGTGTAATAGAATTTACTTAACTCTGCAGTGTCTTTAGCAGTTTTTAAGACTGAGGACAAGGCTTGTAACCAACTAATCTGCAGACTGTCTGCACTGCTTATCTGTTGAGGTACCTCTTAGCAAGCTGGTTCACTTAGGGGTAAAGCCTCCAGCACGCCTGTACTGTGCTCAGGCCAGATTATTTCCAGCCTAGTTGGGCTGTGGCTTTCCATGCCTGGTGAGCTGTTTTCCTGCGTGCCTTTGTGCTGGTGTCTGACAGCACTAGAAAACAGACGCCAGGCAGACAAACAATCCAGCACCATTTCTTGAAAGGCTGTGGTGTTGTCTTTAGAAAAGGAAAATAAACACCCTGCAAGCACATTGATCCAGGCTGGCTGCAGGGCAAATAAGAACTTGGAAGCAGGGTTTTAGGAAAGCTGTTTTTTAGGTCCCTCCTGACAGCTACCAGATCACGTACTGCATAGGTGTAGTCTGGGAAGTTATAATGCAGCTTTCACAAGAAATAGGATTTTTGCCCACACTTTGAAGATTTTTCTCACTGTACCATAGAAGCCTCTGGAGAAATAATTCAATGAATCCTGTTTTCTCTTTCCCCTTGTCATTCTCTGAAATGCTGAAGCACTTGCTTGTTGATGCAGTAGTGGTTTGACTTCCAGATAAATAAACGGTTACAGTGAACTCAGAAGCTATTGTCAAGTCTACCTTTTCACATGTAACAGCTCCTGCGAATTTAGTCATAGTTGGTTTTGCAATCTTCTCAAAAAAATGACTAGACAACTTCTTCAGTCCCTTAAACTTGAACTTTTAGGAGATGGAGGAACCTCAGAAAGTCTAAAAAATCACTCTATGTTGCCCTTTAAAAATGTAATTTTAGCTGTTGTATGGTCTACACCTGCACCTATCTGCTAGTGAACTCCTGAACTACCTTTTGGCAATATGTACATGTTCTCTACAAAAAGACTTGGCTTCCTCAACTGAAAGTAATTAATAAAATAGTAAAGCTGAAATTTTACTTAAAAAAAATAAATTATTTTTGCATGGGACAAAATTGCATCATGACCTTAGTGCTTAACAAAAACCAAAAGACATTCAATTAAGAAGAATTTTATGAAATTAGTTGAAGTCTAAATAATTGGCATAATTTTTCAGAAATGTGATTAATAGAAATATTTTCTAAATTTAGGCCATTCATTTGTATATTTTAATACAGGAATTCTTTTTAGCAGGCAGATTTCAAACTGATACTCAGGTCTGCTGTGCTTAACTGTCAGGGACTGTTCTTTCATTATGTGCCACTGTACAATCTCTGGGCAGCAGCCCGAGGCACTGGTCCCCAGGAGCCACACGGGGCAGGACAGGTGGCACTGGCATTTCTGCTCTCTTTCCAAACTGCAGAGGTGCTAGGGGTGTAGCTGCGGTTTGCAGCTCAATTCCTAAGCATAGGTAACTTGTGCTTATGAACTTGTCTTCAAGATCTTGTAAACCTTATATTTTTCCCATGCTGTAACTTCATCTGTGTGACACACTTGGAGGTGGTGGGTTTTTATGAAAAACAAAGGCTCTTCATTTGAGAAGCGTTAATGAGGCCTTAACTCTTTTTTTCCCCCCTCTGTCAATACATTATGCTATCCTCAGGAGAAGGTGTGTTATCACCTAAAGCTTGTCCCCCTTTTCCCAGCACATTAAAAACATTTGCCAAGCATAATTTTGTGGAAATCAGTATCACAAGCATGGGTTAAATGGCTAAGAAATTAGCTCTCTATTATTTCTTTCTAGCTCATTGTGTTTGCACAGCACAGGTGGCCTGCAGATGTGGTAAATCTGATCCTCCAGTGACACGTTGTTCATGCTCAGGCAGTGGGAGCACAGTAAGTCCAGTGCTTCCAAGAGAGTGTGTGGTGTGCAGTCATGTTGGAACTCTGAGGTTTTCCTGAACAAATTGCATTTACAGGGTCTGTGCACTATAACCCCAGGCATGCCAGAATGAGTGGTAACAGGTAGGAGTTACTGGGCTTACCTACTGATCCGATTAGGCTATGACATGTAAGGAAACCCTAAGAACCCCCTGGACAGAATTTACAAGGTTCCATCCAGGAAAATAATCCAAGAAAATCCCCTGGAGGCTACAGTGAGAACCATCATGGATCTCTTAGTACTTTCTGTTTTGTGCTATTCTGCATTAGCAGCACCTAAGATTTGATATGCTGGTTAGAAGAAATGCACCCTAGTTACCTGTCCAGGAATCAGAAAACAAAAAGAACATCAACTTCATTATTATGTCTTGTGCTTTTGGAAGGAACTTTGCTCTAACTGTCAAAGACGTAGGATGTGAGATGGAATAGAAACCAAGCTTTCTTAGCAAATAGCTGAAATATTACATTTATGCATATGTGTTAATGAGGATGTAGTGTAACCTTGAAAATGGCAATAGAAAATGGGGAGAGGACAGACATGCAGAAAATCTTTTGTTTCTGATGGATTCGTATATCTAAAGTTGCTTGACTTTTTGGTAGTTCTAAACCTCTGCAAAGCCCATTAGGTGTGCATATACTTAGTTCTAAGTTTCTTCCCAGCATCTGAGTGAAAAAAAGGTCCTTTGCTTCAAATTCCATTTTAGTATGTATTTTTTCCCTTCAGCACTGCTTATCAGTGTCTGTACTTCCTTCCTCAGCTGCAGCTGCCTTGAAATAAGCTTTGAAATAACTCAGAATTTGAAAAGTACCAAAGAAAGCCCTTTGTTTACTACCAAGACTTGTGTGAATCAGTATGCTGATGGTCTTTTATGTAGAGACTCAAAAGTGTCCCACAGGCAGACTTTGAACTTGACTCCCTCTTTTTTTTTGCCATGAACTGGTATGTCACATGTAAAATCTATAGATTGTGATGATTTATGTGGCACTTCTATTGCAATTGTACCAGGGGCCACTGACCAGATCAAGGCTCTCTAGGTTAGTTATGTCATAACAAAAGATAGTTGTGTCCTCAGGCATTTATGTGCACTGAAATAACCTCAAAGTGTTCCTGAGGAAGCTTGGCAATCCTTTATTTCAGCTAATTGACTTGGAGTCTTGGAGCACACAATTAACTTAATGTAATTCTGTTGTGTGAGCATTTGCTCTCTCCCTATACCCTGTGGGACAGTGTCTTGTAGCACTGTGTCAGAATAGTTTCAAACACATCAGGGTCATTGGTCTTCTTTCCAGCCTTTTGACCTTATTGTCTTTAAATCCATTGCTGCCACCAGAGCAGTGGGACCTGGCAGTGCTGGAACATGCTGTGCCAATTGAAATCTGCCAGTGCAATATAGGAGGATGACAAACCGGCTTGGCAAATGCTTGCATGTCAAAAGCCAATATCCCCTCTACACAAAACCATTAAGTTGGTTAGGAAATATTGTCAAACTAAATAGTTTCTGGGTTTGTTTTAACCCTGATTGCTTTAACACTGCCCATGGAATCTTTTGCAGTCTACTGGGGTTGTCTCAAACTAGTGGAAGAGGAAGTTTTAACCACATTGCTCTAATTTCTTTTACTTTGACTTTTTAGGCTAACATTTGCAAATGTGCTTTTGGAATCTTCACACATACACTTGGGAGATCATTTTTCCTAGGAAAATCTTTAGGGTCAAATGAATTTTCCATATGGGGATTCTAGTCCCTAGAACCATCCCAAGAAATAAGAACTATCAAGCTAAAGAAACTACGTACATTTAAAATAATATTTTTCTCACTTAAGCAGCGAACAAGTGCTACTTCCTGGCAGCACCTTGCATGTTGAAGATGTACTACATTTGTTCTGAATTCTTTGAAATTAAATCAGCTGAGCAGTTTCTGGTACGGAAAGGTTTGTTTCAAACTTCTTAGAAGTTAGTGATAAAAATTTGCTATAAAAGCCATCATGAAATCTTCGCTCTAGTGACAAAGACACTAAGTCTGGAAATGTAGAAAGAAAAACAAATTTGTGAGATTTGTGGAAAACAGCCTTCAGTCACTTGTTCACGTCTTTCTCTTGCACCCTGTCATAGAGGTGGCACAATGTACTTCCAAGTTCAATATTATGTTAGTGTGTAAAATGACAACAATATGTGTCCTTTTCCAGCTGTAAAAGCAGATACATTGACAAAGAGGGAAAGAGATTTTATACTAGGAATCACTTTTTTCTCTGTTTACCTTTCCTGAAATTTGTTGTGGTGCCCTGAAAATGGCTAGACAGTTCTTCCATTTTGGTCCTTAAATCCTTACGGTGCCTGCTGTGTATCAAATATCCATTTCTACACTCTAGACAATATCTTACCTACTTACCTACTTACCTAGACTTTCCTCAGAGAAGAGAAAGGAGTAATAAATTTGAGGGGGAAAAGTGTCTCACACGAACAGTCAAATTGACCAGGATTTTGTATTTCTCTTCATTAATAATGAAATTAGACAACTAGCTGATAAGGAAACTCCTACTACAGAGGTTTGAAATTAGGTGCAATAAAGTCTTAGTCTAGGAATTTCCTATTTTTTCCTATAGCATTATAGGAATTAATATGCTAACATGGACCTTTCCTGGTAAACATCTAAAGGTCAAAGTAGGGACAAAAGAACCATAATTTAGATGTAAGTTCTGGTGGTGACTGTAACCTTGCTTTTCCTCATTTCTCCTACTGGAAGATTTCATTTTGATGAAAAGAACCTACTAGTCTTTATTTTAATCATTTTCATGGATTGTTTATTATCCACTTAGACAAAATTCTTCTTTCTTCTGATATCTTCTCTCTTTAACATCTATGTTCTCTGTTTAACATCCTTAAAACCACATTTTTCTTTTTGTGTTTGCTGCCAGCCTTCATTTTTCTGGACTAAACAAACTAAGCTCTTTTTGTAGTTGTTTTTCTCTTATACTACAATCCCTAATTTCTCTAACATGCCTTTCTGTATTCCAACAGCTATCCTGAGGTTGGATACTGAGTGGATCCAGTGGATATTCCTTTACTGTGTTTTTTCCAGGTGATGAGATCTTATTTCATAACACAAATGGTTGCCATTATTTACTAAATTTTATTAAATTGCTCTAGCTTAATTTCTCAAATCTGTATTTTAATGTCATTTTGCAGTCCTGCCCTATGTTTGCTCTAAAGGTTACCTTTTTAATGAGTGCATTTAACTAGCTTTTTCTTTTTGGCCAGGGTGATTACTGCAAATATGAAATAGCCAGCTCCAGAAGGCCATTCGTAATGTCCTCACATTTTAATAGTTTTTGCTTTCAGCACAGTTCATTACTCTTTTCCCTTTAATTAGTTTCAAATGCATACTAAGTGCTATTAACTCTTCAATTTTCTATTGTGTTTTAGCTCTCATGCAGACTGAATTTTCTCTGCCTTATCAAGTGCAGTTATCACTCTAGTTTTACAGTTGTAGTTCACTCTATTTTTCTTTTTTCCATATTTTTATTGAATTTCTTTTCTGCCTGCATGTTATGTTCCTTTAGCAGGCCTGCTGTTGAAGTTATGCTATCTTTCTTTTTGTTCTCAGTACATTTACTTGAATATATTAATTCTTTCTAGAGACCTTCATGGTTCTTAAGAGGATGATAGCTTGCAACATTATCATGAGATAACTAAACTGCAAAAATGAAAAATAAAGAGAGAAAAGCAAAAGATTACTTGTGAGGCTGCCAGCTGTACCGGGTCAATGAATCAGCCACTTAAGAAACCCCATTTCTATGAAATGAAATTCTTTTGTTAGTGTGTTTGTACTTCAATTTCTTTCAATTATTTGTCAGAAAGCTGTTTGAAGCAGGTTTATATCATGAATGTATGAACAGATTTTTTCTTTTAATGGTCTGAGGTTTTTTCTTTACTGTTTAATTAAAGGTTTTCTTCATTCCTCTTGAAGGCTGTGCCATTATCTGATATGTAAAAATGTATTTTTTACTATCATTCAAAACACCTGGTGTGCTTTTAAAGTAGTGTGAGGCTTATGAATGCAGCTTTACAATATGGTGTCATATTTATGAACAAGCCAAATTATTATCCACAGAATTTTACTACAGGACAATTATATTTATATGGTATAAAAATATGTATCATTGCAGCCTGGCTTTTGCTTCCCATTCTCAAAAATGAAATTGCATCAAATGTCAGAAAGAGCTAGACTTTTTTCTTTCTCCCTTCAGTCACTTTCTCCAATGAGTTGGATAAGTACTCTGTAACTGGACTCTTTTGGCTTCTTTTACTACTGAACTAAAGCCAGATCTATGAATTAATTCAGCTTTTACCTCTTTTAAAATGGATGAAATCCCAATGAAAGTCCCTTAACATAAAATTATTTCATAAATAGCAGATTTAGAGGCAATATAAATACGATTATTTGGATGATTACATCTCTTCTTTGTAAAAGAAAAGAAAATATTTTAAAATTAATCACTAACTGCCCTTTGCAGTTCTCTGTGTAGAGACCTTTGTTAATAGCCAATGACACTTGGAAAGATAACAGAGCTGGAAAAAAAATCATAGCAATAAAATATAAAAGCTCCTTGAGTAGGCTTGTCATTCATCAGTTAAAACCAATTTGAAAAAGGCAAAAATACCTGCCAGTAATAGTGCTTGACCTAATTATTAACGTGGCAGTCTTTGATTAACCTGACCCATGCAATAAGACTGTTCATCAAAATCACATATGTACTGAAAATATAATGGAATAAAGGAGACTGGAAGGGAATAAATGTTCAAATTGCTTTCAAGGACTGGCACTCTCACAATTACAGCTTTTTGGAAGATGCACTAAACCAAAGGATAATTTGCTTATAACTCTTCCATTAACTTGTGGGCATATGTTACAAACAGATGAATGAAGTAGTTCTACTGAAATCACTTTGATGCTTTATGGTATTTGGATAAAATTTGCTTGTGGTGTTATAACATTCATTCTGCTCTGGAGTGCTCTATCACCTATAATTTGATCACTGAATTTTTTTGTTTTTAATGGAGGACAACTAATTATGAAAACATATAAAACCAAATTCACTGTAAGGTGACTTACCAGTCAGGATGTAACTGATTGTATACTGATTCTGTAGTCATCACAGGCATCTTGCTGAGCTGCTGGGATGAATTTTAGCTAACATTGTTTTCACTGCTATTAATTCATACTGAGTACTAGATTGTTATTTTAATATCACTGTTTAAATCAGTGTTAGTCATTTAAAAAACAATCTATGTGTATTTCAAGAAGGGTGCTTTGCTTCAAGCTAGCATTGGAAGTTATTTAAAAGCCCATTAGCCATAGCCAAAAAGGCTTTCTTTAAAACTTCCAATAAGCATGTATCTGATAAAAATACAGATGTAGAACCTACCCCTCACCCCCTCTACTTAAACAATAGGTTAAACAAATGATGTTATGCTGCTGAAAACATTAGCTGCAAGGCTCTGCTTAACCACTGATACACTCCTCAGGACAATGTTTCCAAAATCTTCTTGAAAAAGATATTTCACACAAATTTAACTTTCTGTCTCGACCAATGATAAGAATGTGCATGGTCCAAACCAGAAGGAACAGTCAATCCACAGTCCTTGATCTAGTAATGGGTGCTTCAGTCTCGCAGTCCTAGAATATCAGGCATAGAAGGTGTTAGATCTGCCTCATGAAGTTCTTCTTTTCCATGTGCACTGCCTTCTGCTGCCCTGGATATGGCTTTTCTAGTCTGTAGACAGTCTTCCTGTGCTTGGACTATTGAGCCAGGATAAGAAGTTGATGTCTCAACCCTCTCCCCAGTACTAACTTTTCCCCTGAAACTGCAAGGCTGTTCTTTCCATTTCAATTACTTTGTCCAGGGCAAATGTACAGGTTAAGCGGGTGGGATGCCAGTGTTGCCTTGGGGAGGCTTTCACACCTTTGAACAGCTTCTTGTCAAAAGCATTGCCCCTAGTTTTTCCCTGTCCTGATTTTTAATCATTCTTACTTACACTTTACTAAATACATGGTTCTCCTCAAAGAGAGTCATTATTCTTTTTACATCCGAGTAATTTACACTCAGAAAACTTAATTGCATCTGTTTTTCTTTGCTGTGTTCTTCTTTAGTCACATTGTATAAATCTTTGTACTTGATTTTGTTTTCAAATGTTAAAACATTCTATCCTTCTAGCACCCTTTAAAAATTTCTGCAATTCTGCACAAATTTCTGGTTTTTTTATTAAAGAGCCATTTAATTCTGAAATTTATTTACCACAGTCAGAAAGAGAGCATGACAGAGAGGGACAAAGTTTAAATGTGTAGAGCACAAGAATCCTCCACACAGAGCAGACTCAACTAATTTTTTCTTATCTTACTTTATTACAGATTCATATCTAATTTACTGGTGTTTTGATTCCTCTAGAATTGTTTTGCAGGTTTTTAACTTTTTTTCCCCATTTATTACCTTTGTTTCGAGTAAGGTTATTTTTCCCAATAATGTTACGTCATTTATTTGCTTGTTTCCATGTTAAAATTTTTCTTTACTTGTTCTAACTTGTGAAGTTTATACAGACCCCCCACTTCTCCCATGAACTTTGAGGAAATATACCAGAAAGTTCTAACTATAAGTTAACAGTAACTGCTTGAAAAACACACAAGAAGACAGAAAGACCTCTGATTCTGTTCAAAATGTGGCGGACGTGTTTTGGATCTCAAACAGGAACCAAGTCTCCAACTGGAGGATCACCAAAATGAAAGCCTGGTGATTGGCCAACCTAAACACAAAGGAGGATTTCATAAGACAAAGGCAGCACAAACAATTACTAATAGGAAATTTTTAAAAATTAAAAAAAAACAACAACAAAACTTAACGGATTTTTCCATTGATTTTGATTTCAACAGGATTAAGTCCTGTAATTATTGTGTCTCATTTCATCTCCTTTCCTTGAAGTCAGTTCTCTTGTGACTTGGAAATTACTTGGATGGTGCCATACTGGACTTGAGAGTTCATATGGTCTTTCCCTCACTGGCTCCATCTTATACTGTCCTAGGTGAAATCACTCATGTTTTTCGCAGAAACAGCAAGTTTTTGTCTCTTTTCAGAAGAGAAGGAATATTTTACAAAATAGTTGATCCATGCAGGGCAAAAATGCATTTTCTTTATAATGTCATTTTAAGCTTCACTTATCCCTGCTGCAGTGAGCGGGTTCATTTTACAAGCACACTGGCTTTGAGAAACTATGTAATTTGGATTTCATTAATTCTAAATATATTTTTTAACCTTTTGTAGAGCTTTAAGTTTGGGATTTAGAGTGAATCATGCCTAAATTGGATGATATAACTTTAATAAAGGGAAATACAGCCAAGCTACATGAGAGTGTCATTAACGCATCCATTATGTTCCTGAGAACTGAAAAAGAATCCCCAGGAGACTTCACAAGTTAGGAACAGAGCTAACTTGTTTAAAAGATCTGTGTCTGTATAACTGTGCTTATTTAACTATAGTCTTGAGATCTGGACTGTGTGAAAAGAGGTTTTTTTATTCTCATAAGTCTAAAAATAACACTAAGTATGAGTGAAAAATTATGTTTCTTTAAAACTTTTTCTTTAGTCATCAATAAACCTAATTCCCTTTTCTCCCTCTTCCAAGCTTTGAGCAATGAAGAAAGATATTAACTCTTGAGCTAGTGAGATTTACATGGAGTAAAGTGTGTGTTTTATGGTGCTGAGATCAATTTCACCTGCAAAAGGTCTAAAAGTTGGAAATGTTTGGCTTAAAGCCTGTTTAGAAGCATAACCCATACTATTTTAGCTGGATGAGGGGCTGTTGTAGAAGACCCCCCAGGACAGGAGGGACTCTTTTTCAGGGACTGAAAGTGGATAGATTTAGATTGGCTATTAGGAAGGAATTCTTTACTATGAGGGTAGCGAGGCATGGGAACAGGTTGCTCAGAGAAGCTGTGGATGCCCCATCCCTGAAAGTGTCCAAGGCCAGGTTGGATGGAGCTCTGAGCAACTTGATCTAGTGGAAGGTGTCCCTGCTCACAGAAGGGGAGTTGGAATTAGATGACTTTAGGGTCACTTCTAACCCAAACCATTCCATGGTTCTATGATTTTGTGACTCTATAAAGTAATGGGATAACCTTCACATTCCCTTTCAAACTCAATCTTCTATAATGCTTAAATTTTATTGTTAACTGGATCTTTTTTAGAAAAATATTTGATAAAAATTGTCAGTTGTCCTTCACTCAGCTTATTTTATAAAATACCTCTGCAGTTCCATCTAAGATTAGCTAACAGATGACTCCAGGCATTCCTCTTTCCTGTAACTAAATCTTTGGGTTTCAGAATGCATCTTTAAACTTGAATGGCTATAAAATAAATCATTGCCTCATCTTTCTTCCTGCGGATATTAATCTCTTCCCAAAAGATGTGGTGTAAATTAAACATTCATGGATAAAAGTTCCCCCCATCAATTTTAGATTGATTAGATATTCTTACAGTGCAAAAACATTATGGAATAAATGTATATGGCCCTGCACTTCAGTATTTCAACATTTGAAAGGAGACTTCAGCCATTTTAGTAATTTGCAGCATAAAAGTTATTAGGAAAGGCTCAGTAGTGAATATGTTCTTGTTAAATCTCAAAAAACTGATCTAGAGTCTTTATGAAGTACATAATTTTTAAAATGACAGCTTGAGAATAAAATATGGGTTTAAAATGAAAATATTTCCTTTGAAAAGGTAAGTGACAGACATCACTTATGACTTGGAGGATGCCCTAAAATCTTAGTGAATGCTAACATCTAAATGCAATAATGGACCAGGTTCTATGTAGTAATAGCCTATCTATGTTCATATGCTTGGTTTACTGCTTTGGAAGAATTCTGAAGGATGTCTTCAATCTCTCTCTTCTGGACAAAGGAGACTGTAAAAACTATGCTGTGCTCTGTAAAACTATATTTTTACACATATATATATATATATAATGTATATACTCTTAATATACTTTGGATGGTATTTATTACTGCATAGTGTCACAGATACTATTTAGATGAGCATGCCCCTTATTGATCTCTAAGAAATTTCATAGACTCATAGAATGGTTTGGGTTGGAAGGGGCCCTAAAGATCATCTAATTTCAACCACCTGGCCGTGGGCAGAGACACCTTCCACCAGACCAGGTTGCTCAAAGCTCCGTCCAGCCTTGAACACTTCTTGAACATTTCCAGGGATGGAGCATCTACAGCTTCTCTGGGCAACCTCACCACCTTCACAGTGAAAAAATTCTTCCTAATGTCTAATCTAAACCTAATATCTTTCAGTTTGAATCCATTCCCCCTTCCTCTGTCACTACATGCCCTTGTGAAAAGTTTCCCTGTCTTTCCTGTAGTTCCCTTCAGGTACTGGAAGGCACGATTAGGTCACCCTGAAGCCTTCTTTTCTCCAGGCTGAACAATCCCAATTCTCTCAGCCTTTCCTCATAGGAAAGGTGCTTCAGCCCTCTGAGCATTTTGGTGGCCTCCTCTGGCCCTTCTCCAACAGGTCAATGTCCGTTTTGTGCTGGGACTCCAGAGCCGGATGCAGCACCTTAGGTAGGGTCTCACCAGAGCAAAGTGGAAGGACAGAATCTCCTCCCTCAGCCTACTGCTGCTGCTTATTTTGATGCCACCCAGGACATGTTTGGCTTTCTAGGCTGCAAGCGCACATTGTTGGCTCATGTCCAGCATCATCTTCTCACCCCCCAGCACCCCCAAGTCCTTCTCAGCAGGGTTGCTCTTGTGCTCTTGATCTCATCATCCCCCAGCCTGTGTTGATACTGGAGGTTGCCCTGACCCAGATAGAGCAGCTTGCACTGGGGCTTGTTGAACCTCCTGATATTCCCTTGGGCCAACTTCTTGAGCTTGTCCAGGTCCCTCTGGATGTCATCCTGCCCTTCATGTGTGTCAACTACACTGATCAGCTTGATGTCATCTACAAACATGCTAAGATTGCACTTGATCCCTTCATCTCTGTATTTTGGTCTCAGTTTTTGAGACAAAATTCAGGAGGAGGTGCTCTAGAATGAGCGCCTCCCCCCCAAGGGAAAGGGTCTCCCTCTTTCCTCTGCCAATAAGTCAAATCAATAAAAGCAAGTGAAAGTTGGGA
>VZTJ01004268.1:1805826-1820405 GCA_013397795.1 Orthonyx spaldingii
CCCCCCCTCCAGTCTCCGGGAAGGGGGATTCCACACAGCAGGCTGCTGGAGAAGGGCAGATGGAAAAAACCTGTTGACTCGCCGGTTCTCCTCCTCACAGCAGGTGATGCTGGTGGATCTCCGTGTGCCTTCGCTCACCGGCCTGATCTTCCTCGGGGTTCTGACCGGCCAGGGCCACCCCGCAGGCCTCCCGGGGTCGGGGAGAAGGGAAGGGAAGCAGGGAGGTCAGGGGGGAAGAAAGGAAAAGGAAACAAAACAAAACAAAACAAACCCAAAACCTCTCTCCGAGCTAGCAGGAACGCAGGAGAGCAGCGCAGCGTTGCTGGTGCGCTCCCTCCCCAAGCCCGGCAGAGCCGCTGGACCCAGAGCCGCTGGGCCGAGCCGCACCCGGGGTCCCGCGGCTCCGGCCCCACCCCCCAGGTCCATCTTAAACATACAGGTGCCTCAGGCATTAAGCAGACGGTAAGGAATACTGGAAGTTCATAACATCATCCCAGGACACCCTGGCATTTCAAGGGGGATTAGCCAGTTGCCTGGAGTCAGGTTCTACCTGTTGCTACTCAACAACAACATCTGCCGTGAGGTTTGTTGCTCATGGGTCCTCTCAGAGCACCTTGGGGAAAACAGCAGCGCAAGAGAGTTTGCCACCTGTTAGTGTTAAACTTATTTTCTTATTGAGCTCATGAGACTAGAACCCATCTATAAACTTTCTGAGACCTTGATTTATTAGAGCCGGCACTGAAGATGATCTAAATTGTTTGTTATTGCTCAGTATTTCTTTACATGCAGCTTCTAATGAACAGAACAATCAGCTATCAGAAAGCATAGTATTTATTAACTATACTCATCACATTGAGAAATGAACAAAAAGATCTCTTTTTCCTTCATGGCATAGTGGAGCACATTTTTCTAACATGCAATTCAAATATGAAGAAATACCTCATAACAATTTACACTTATATTCTAAATGTGAAATCAATCTCTCTACTGTCTTTGGAGAGCAATGGAGCAAATGAAAAGAATGTCTCTACCATGAATCCTAATGTACTACCAAATGTAGGTTCACAATTTGAATTTTTTCACTAACAATGACAGTCTCTCCTAAACAAATCTCAATCAATGCCTGCCAGGCAGCCTGGAGACAAATACAATGGTGCTGCTCACTCTCTATCTGTTTTAGCAATAATGTGAGAACTCACTTCCCAAGTATGTCATCTTGTACCACATTAACTAGTCAGAAAATAGAGACAAAGATTGAGCCAAGTCCAATCTGTAGAAAGTATATTATGTTTTTAACAGGTTCCAGGATGATTCAGGAAGAATAATAAAAACCATTGTTTATTTGATAACAAATGTGTTGCAAGAGATTCTGATCTAATTATTGCTTGATTTGGATTATTCTGGTTTTCTATGTTTTGACATCTCATGACTTCAAAAGAAGCTTGTCACATTCATGTATTTCTAAAACAAATCTCATATACATATACCAGACTTCAGTGAGGAGATTATAGAGGACACTCTATTGTATCAGAACTACCTAAAAACTAGCTTCTGCATATAATTCTTGGCTTAAAATAGGAAGTTAAATATCTTCCATAATATGGAATCAGATAAAAAGACTAGTAGTTTTCCTAAATTCTCAAAAATAACAGGTATGTGTTAAAGGCTAACCAAAGAAAACCTCCCTAACTGTAAGTCTGCCTATTTTTCTGCTGATAATATTTTTCAGTATTTAAATATTAATGTCCTTTGGCAAGTGCATTAGGACTCAAGTGATAAATCTAAAACATACGGTTGCTTGCCTCAAACATTAAAGTTAGCCTGATGGTCTCTTGAGAATTGGGGATTGACCATATATACATTATTCATCCGAGATGGTTACATGTCATTAAACCCAGACTCATTTTTATTTCACTTCCTCATATGCTGTAGGCAGCAAGGCTAGGTATATATTGACATTTGCAAAGTATATTGCAGATCAATATGATACATTTTAAGGTAATTGTCCCTACAGAAGGTGCTCACAATCTTGTGAGAAAAAGCTACCTTTCATGAAGAAGTTAGTTTTAGCATTTTGCCTACACATGTACTCTGAGTTCTGCCGTTTCAGTGGTAAAATAAGCAACCCTCTTTTCAAAGCTGTCTATTTTGAAAGAAGGGACTAAACAATATTTCTTTATTTCTCTTGTGCATGGTTGTCCCTTTGGGCTTTCTGAAATCAGACTGCGCTTCTTAGGTACAGCTCATCAGTTTGCTATTACATCGATCTAATTTTCTGTTTCTAGACTTAGTGTAACACTTAGCAGTAAGTTTAGTATGGTATTTCTATGACTGTTCTTGCTGCACTGATGCTGAGTCTCCTAGAGCCCTTATACTGAATGCAAAGTGGTTTTCACACCACTGGCTTGACTTCTCCTTTCTTATTTTGCGGTGTAGGACAGCAGAATCTGACGGTAACCTACATGAACCAAATTTTACAAAAATGCATCTGCTGTTTTAGGTATTTCTGTGTCTTTGGCCTGCCATAAAGAGAACCTCCCAGGCTAGAAAATCTGGCATGGAACGGTTTATAAAGTTTCTTGACTTCTATCTACTGCTGGGCGTTCATGACTGTTTTCTTTAGAACATGATGGCACACTGAGTGTCGCAGAGCAGGTGAACATACTTTACCTGTATCTGAAACACAAAGGAAATCTAAGCTTATTTACAGGGTTGCATGTTTGAACTATGAGTAAGGACTACAAAATCATGCTTCCTAAAAAGTTATGCTTTTCAGATATTTTTTAAAAATGATTTTTTTTTAAGATGTTACTACAAAAAATTGCCACCATAAGTGATTGGAAAATTCTGCCAGGTAATTCCTCCCTCCTTGGCACTAGGGATGCCTTATGTGACTGTAATGTTGTGATGTTAGCATTTTGTTTATAAAAGAAATATATGACTTAGATCTGCTTTCAGAAAAGTTAGCAGGTGACTGACTTGCTATCAACATGAGGGGGAGGAGGATTGCGCTGAAATTCCCACAAGAGAAAATATATAAGATCTCCTTTTTATTTCTCACAGGTACTCAAAACATTAATTTTTATTTAGATAAAGAATGTTTTTTGTTTATAGGACTAGCAATGTCAAGAAAATTTCCCAGGAAAATGTACTGATTTTATTATTTATGAATTTTAGTATAAGTTCTGCTGGAAGCCTCTACAAAGATCTGGAACCACGAATACATGTTAACAGACCCTGCTCCACAGAATTAAAAATCTAATGAGGCAAAACAGATGGTGGATGTGGAGAATTGGAGGAGGGAGGAATGAAGGTGTTTTTTAACATAAACTTCCAGTTGATTAGTGATGGTGGGAATGGAACTAAAAAGTCCAGTCCTGCCACTTCAAAGCAGCAGAACCCACCAAATCCTGCTGCTGGTGCCTCTTGGCATCTTGACTCAATCAGTTCAAATGCCTGAACCCTATGGGCACCATTTTTGTTTCTAAAAGCCGTTCAAGAGAAAGGCTATCTGTATTGATTATTTCTGCAGAACAAATTCTACCTCTCCCTACTGGGGAGTTCACCCATGCAGCAAAAGTTCCTCTATCTGTAACACAACTCCTAAGAGTCATCCAAGTGCAAAGGGCAGGGGATAGTGGAGAAATTCTTTTAGAAATAGTTTAAAAAACCAAACCTGTTTATATATTTTTTCCAGTTGTAACTCATGCTGTGTTACTGGACAGCCGGAGCTAAAAACTGTCTAGCAATTATATTTATAGGAAAAGCTTCACATTTTTTGAACATTTTTATTTAGAAATAAATAACTTTTACAAGGCTTTTAGAATGGATCCCTGAAGGTATGTCCTACCTAGGAAGACAGTTTGTCCAGTCATTAAAAGGAAATGATGAATAAATATGATTTCATAATTATAACAAAATTAGGTGGTACGCTCATGAACACTGATAAACACATAGGGAACAGAATTCAATGATTGGGCAAGTAATGAGCATCTGAGATTTCTAGGTTCTTCTGGTGATATGGCATTGAGCTTAGGCATTACACTGTGGACCATTTTCCAGGGTAAAAGGTTCATTGGCCTTGAGGCCATATAAACTGTGACCAATTTTCTAAGTGTCTACCATCCATTATGTCATGGGGCTCCTATCATGTGAATAATATTCTAGTTAAATATAATATAAATCATTTTTTTTAAAGTCCCTGAACACCAATTTACATGACATATTTTAAAACCTCCAAAAGAGCCTCTTTCTGAATCGTTACAGTCAATTGGACTCTTAACTGGTCTAGTAAGGAGCTGAGAATCTGAGAATTAAACTGCTCCCAATTAGGCTGTAAAAAGTATTTTATAAATGAGAAACACACTAGTGATTTGAGGCCAACTTAGAAACAGAGCACTACTGTTTCATATACAGGACTGAGATGTGAGGGTAAAGGGCAATTTCAAGAATAGCAATTTTATATTTCATATGCTTCTATGTCCAAACAAGCCATTATGCTATTTAAAATCCACTATAATGATTGTATTTGAATTGGGTAAGAACATGAAAACCCACTTTAGCCACAAATGTCCAAATGCACTCAGTACCTGGCTTATTTCTGAGAAAGTACTCCAAACGTTGCCTTTCTCAAGGCGACCCTCTCATTTCCAGTCTTGCTGCAACTGCTAAGAACTCTCTGAACTCTGAATACATGTGGAAGATGCCCTGAATTATTTCAATAAACATTGTGTGTTCCTGTATATTTGTTCTTAGTGCTTGTTGCTCACTCATCAATAACCAAAAGCCAAAGCCAACTAAATTTAGTTAGGAATGTGCTGAGATATCCAGGTTCAGAGGGCTTTGAGACAGATAGAAGGTCTCTAAGCTCAGAGATGTGCCTTGCTTAAGAGAGGTAATGCTGAAGGCCAGAAAAAGTCTTCAGTGATGCAGCTGTTCCTCTGGCTCAGAGCTGATGACTGCATGACAGCAAACATGGCATGGGAAAAATAGAGCTTAACTAAACTGAGGCTATGGCCTGCAGTCTGTCCTTCACCTAGCAGCAGGAGTGCATTTTTTCTGCTCCTGAATGGATCTCCCTGCATAGTTTTATCCGGAAAAAAAAATCATTTTGTGTGCTGCAGGAGGGCTTTGTAACATGATCCAAAGGTTTGTCTTCTTTTGAAAGCTTCTTTTCCCATCATGCCCTGTTGCCACTGATCTTTTATTTGATAGAATCAGGAAACCGCTGACACAACATTATGTTTTGTAATAGGTCTCCTATTACTCAATACTAGAGATAAATGGTCTTATTCAGAAAAATAAAAAAAAGCACCCCCAAAATGCAGAAATGATCCATCTCCATAAAAAAATAAAATTAAAAGAGCTGAAATTTTGTCCACTACATATTAAATAGCATAGATATCTGAAGACTTTCCTTCCGTCTTCTACCCTCTTTCATGTGCTGTATTATCACTTAAATACTCATAACCTCATTCTAGCAGCAGGTAGGTGCATTAGCAGCCTATTGATGCTCTTGGGCAGGCTGAACTGTTTCTTCTGCCCTTGTGATGGATTTAATTTCTCTGTGTTCAAGACCAAACCTATTTGAAATGGCTGTCTCTTGCAGCAGCCACAGGGAAAGGCATTAACCAGACTGTTTTTTGACTGCAGATATTTTGTATTTTGTGTTCATATTTCTGCAGTGCTTCAGGAGAACACGAAGAAGTTGACTTTGTCAGCCTCAGGCCTACACTATAGCCCTTGTCCACGTGAACCCTCACAGGCAGCACAGCTTTGTACAACGACCCGTGCTGCCAGTCTTGGGATGCTCTCAAACTGAGAGTCGGGAGGTCACCGAGGAAACAGACACCCACCGGAACTAAAGGGCACATGAGGATGCTTCATTTGCCTTGATAGTGCATTTGTACAGTTTTATGACCCAGAGAATCGCATTGAGAAGTCCAGTTAACAAAATGGTCAATTAAATGTGGCTACAGCAAAAGAGTGTTAGAAATGATGAGCATTAGCATAGTCCCCCTTGCCCTCTGTGATGTGGAAATTGCTGACCTCCATAACCGTGACAAAAAACTAATTTTTGGCATTACAGAGATGTATTCCCTGAGTACACACATTCTGTTCTTTAATGCTTGATGTGGTTTGACATCAGCTATGACCAAGTACCTCTCAAATGGCTGGAATGTAAAATGAAACAATCATTATTATCTGCTTTCAACATCTATCACTTATTTTTCATTTATTAATGGTAGTGAGCAAAGATCATAAAACCACACCACCAGAAAACGCAGATGTCTATGGATGAAGACTTAAAAATATTCATATTCTCATCTGGAAAAAAATTCAACTTTGCATGTTGGCAGAGTTGCTTACCGACATAATAGAATTTAATGATTATCCATTTAAATACTTTTAAAATACAGTACCTGTTTTTGATTTTTAAATTATTACAGATTTATATACACAAAAATTTTAATCAGATGACTGTGTCTGATTCCTTTCACTTTTGAAAACTGGGGCTGAGAACGATCAAGCAGAAGTAGAGATGATTATTATTTATTAAAATACTCAAATATTGTATAATCATCCTGGGTTTTTTTTCCATTGAGGTTGGGAATACTGATAAATAGAATAGAAAGTAAAAACACAAAACCTGAATTTTCATTGAAAAACACAAGAGGTTCTGAGATTTGCAGTTGTGTAAAACAGAATTTCCCAAAAGATTAATACTTTTTTGGTTTACAGTATAGTAGATATTCTGACTTGGCTGTAATGATTTAAGCAATTTAGATCATAAAGACAAATGCTTTGATGCCACTGAGAGAGGTGCATTAGTAGTATCTCTTTATAATTCTATTGGTTCAGTAGCAGTCTATTGGCATCTTCTTGGCAAGACCAGTGCTAATGCAATATATTACAAAAACCAAACCTATTCCTGACTCTTCTGCATAGAAGGCAAGCTGAATGAGGCACCAGTTCAGAGCAAAGGAAAAATGAGGACATAAAATGACCCTGATGTCATTTCCAAGTCTTCTTCTGGAACCAGCCACATTATGAAGGTTTGTCTAAAAATTCTGTGCCTAAAACTGACTGTGTGCCCCTACAGAAAAGTCCATGGAGACATGTATCTATCAGTGTGACTGTCTACCTTAATAGCAACATCTTTTGCCTGAAGTCCAGCTAGAGGTGGATTAAGGGCACAGTAAAGACCATTCCATTCTCACCCTCTTAACTCTTTCTAATCTACTTCTAAATGTGGTTCACTTTCAGAGAATGTAGAAACCAGTTTAGGGTATGATAGTCACCTGTGAAATGTTGTGGCTCTTCAGGGATTTACACATTAAATGTTCAACTAGTAACATAACCATTCAAACATGAATGTAAAATATTTACTAATGAATCCAGCTGAAAGGAATTGTCAGTCTATGTGAGCTGCCATTTACAGAAAGATTCTGCTTCTACTAAATTTGTTTCTGGGTTGCAGCAATGCAGTCATACCCTGAGAAGGACTCAGATGTTTCTCTCAAAGAAAAACAGGAGACAGGGACTTTTGGCCCCTCTGATTTAATTTGGGTTTTTTCCACATGATCTAAGATTCGTTCCAGAAATTGTGCAGGAAACTGTTGAGGGCATCTTTTTATATAGGCCATACTACTATAGATTATGATCCATAACAGTATGTTTCACTTCGAGTAGGGGGAGTTTTCTGCGGTATTATCCCTGTAGTTTTCTCCTACTAAGTCAACTGGAAGTAATAAAGCTAACCTAAAGTTCTCATGGTAAAAGATACTAATGGAAATATTAAAACAGTTTCTTTATTAAAACAAAAATAAGAGTATTAGAAAATGTTATTGACATAAACTTCTTCCACGTCTTTGAAATTAGATGTTGAATAGTTTCTTTCCTTTTGACCTTAAAATAAAAACACACTTTAAATAAAAGTGGTTTTAAATGGAGATGTCTTCGAAAGACATGTATTGGATTTCATTTATTGATCCATTCCCTTAAGATTGGTTGTTTATCCTTTCAGCCAGTCAGCGTATGACAGCTAGAGATGAGGATGAGGGTCAGATGAATCTATGCAATAGCTTTCGAGCTCGCCGGCGGGGCCCCGCCGAGGACCAGCAGAGGGTGCGAGTGCCCTGCGCGGCCACCGCAGCGCGGGGAGCGCCTGGACCTGTCGGTGACATTGGCAGGGAACGACTTCTTTCTCTGTGAGACTGAGGAGAGCGGAGTGACTGAGGGCCGAGGACACGCGTCAAACGGGAGGGTCGCAGCCTCAGCGTGTTCCCCGCTGTTGGTGAGGTCAGGGATGTCAGCACCCGCGGTGTGCCTGCACGGGGGAACGTCCTCAGGGAAGAACTGCTGTTTCTGGGGTTTGTATCCCAGAGACCCACTATAAGGAGGCAGAGGGAGCTTTAGGGGTAGATGAGAACAGGAAAAAAAGGCTCGAACTGATCCTCTTTCTAGGGCTTTCTCGCGCTGGAGGCAGTGCTCAGCATATGTGCAAACATGCTGGAAATACATTTTGACCCGCAGCAGTAAAGGAGAGCTACCCTGCTGCCAGACAGCCAAAGCTAACACTGATGGGGAAAGCATTTCCTACTCAAGAGTCCAACAGTTTCTCAGTTATTTCTCAGTTTCTTGGGTGTTTCACTTATGTGAAACAACCAGGAGAAGCAACATCCAAGCCGGGAGACGCCTGTGCGCTCCTCCATCGGTTCCTGGCGCTTCAGCCACCGTCAGCAGCCACTGCGGCACCTGCCACACGATGAGCGTCAGAGCTGCCTTCCTGGCCTTACAGCAAACTAACCCAGGCATAAATTGTCTATTATCCCTATTTTTAAAGTTTTGGGACTTCTTTTTTTTTTTTCAAATTTTTTTCTCAAATTCTTTTTTATTGGAGTAGTTTTCCTACTGTACAAGCACTTCGCTTTCTCATGCCACCCTTCACTTCTAATTTCTTTTACAAAGTAAATTTCCAAGTTCACTCTTGCTGGACTTAATGTTGATAAAGCCAGGAATAAATCAAGTGGGAAGTCTGAGGGATAGGCAGGGATAAACCATGAGCTAGGGAACAAACTCTCAGCTTTTGTGTGCCACATTCTCAAATCCTGTCCTCACTGAAAGCAGAGCCAATATTCCTTCCCATCTTTTAATACATTGCATTTATTCACACATTTTTACATATTTCACAGAGGAGTTGCTTCATATCAGGTCTGTAGAAAGAGTTTTTCTCTATTCACTGTTAGACATCTCAGGACAATTTTTGCTTTTGGTGAAAGCTTCTGGAGTTTAGTAATCTAATATTGGAATCTATTTATATAAATGATTTTCTATCTAAAAATTGCATTTGAAGCAAAAGGATTAAAACCAATATAGATACAGAAGTCCTCTGAAATAGTGATAAATCAGTAAGTAAGAAATGTAGCTCTAAAGAAATATTCTTAATCTGTGAATCTAAACCCCATACAAGTGCAAGTCCTTAATGTGGCATGCATGAAAAGAACAAATTTTAATCCAGGCAGAAAATCAACTATTTAAGAGCTCTGATTGTAGTGGAGTGATTAAAATGTTTCTTAAAAAAACAAAGGGAGAGCTCTTGAAAGTGTTTGAAGATGGTTGCAGCTGACATTTCATCTGATGAGAAATCCTGCTGCTTAGTTTACTCAATAAATACATGGAAGGAAGGGGTTTTCCTTGTCACTACAAGGAAAGGTCAGAAAAATGAAGGAACTGTGTAATGCAGGTTCAGAAATGGCTAGTATTTCCTTTTAAACAAATGAAACAGTTCATTTCATTGTTGAAGTTTCTACATTAAATAAATATTGCATCCATCATAGACTTGATCATGGTCACTTGATCAGCCACAGAAATAGAAACATTACAACTATACTGTTTTAAATTCCATCCTGTTCATCAAAATGTTGTTACATGCATTCTATGGGCATTTTAATGTGAATATTGTAAATTCCTCTTTTTGGGGGGACTAAGAAGATCCTACAAAAGCAAGTGCTATCTGAAGTCAAGGTCTGTGTGTAAAATGATGAATAATGAACTTTCCAGAATTTGAAGGTTTTATAAATAGCTGAAATATAGTTTTAAATATTACAGTGATCTTTTCTCTCTAACATTGCATTTACCTCACTTTTAGTGCATATCTACCAGGACTTGCTGTTAATTTTTGTTATGATACTTTGCTTGTATTTCTTTGGCTGAGACTTTATTTTATTACCATTAATACAATACCCTTTTTAATGCTCCAGAATACCCTCAGGACTTGCAAAGTGATGAGATTCTCCATATTGACAAATACAGACCTCACTATATGTTTTTCACTAAATCACTCATAATCTTATGCATCAGGAAAATATTTGCTGGTTGAAGAAGAGTGGGGTAAGACTACATGCATAACCACCAAAAATGTACTGTTTTCCATGTGGAAATGATGATGAGGGTGATACAGTTCTTTTTTCAAACATGTTTTAGATATATGGCATAATTTTAACTGCCCATTAAAAAACAAAACAAAAAAATTGCATGACATAATGACTGCTTATTCCGAACTCACTAAAGAAATAATTAGATTCACCACAGAGGTCTCACTTAGCTAAGGTCAGTTAGACCTCTCCTACAGTCCAGTCTCAGATGACTGTGTGGCTGTGCACATGCACATGCACACATGTAACTTCATAACACCTGCTCTTCCTCCTTGTACCTCAGCTTCTCTGTTAGTTTGGGGTAATTTCTCCAACTGTTTTAAGATCTGCTTCAGTTCTTTTTAACATTTTCCAATGTTTTTGCTTCCTTCCTTCAGGTCACTCAATGCTTTTTGTCTTAATTTTGTTAGTGCTCTACCAGCTCTCCACCCCTATCATTTGTAGCCTCAATTTCCAATAGTGCTTTTTTAAAAGCCATTGAAGCAGGGGAAGCATAAAACCAGCAATCACTTTGTGAAAAGGAAGATATATTATAAATATTTCTAGAAATCTCTTACTTTCCTGTTGTTGCTTCAAAATGAACAAAAATTGATATATTCCTGTGTTACCAGGAATACCAGGAATCCTGGTGGATTTAAAAAAAATTCTGATGAGAATTTGTATACTGTGAGAAAGTGCTCTGGCCACCAGGTATATGATTTCTTACTGATAAACTTGAAAAAAAATAACAAAAAGGCTGAGAGTGGAAGAGTGATCCAAGTGATTTGAATCACTGAATTGAGAGAAGTCAGACATCTAGAAATATGGAACTCTGGCTTATGCACAGACAGAAATGGAAGGAATATGGAAGTGGTGGTAAGAGTGGGACCAAAAAATTGAGCTTGTGGTGAATCAGAAGCTCCTGGAGCATTGCAGTGGAGAAAGGATTAATGTAATCTTTAGATGTACAAGCAGGTGGATAATGCAGCATTTGGGAAGCTTTTTGACTTGCATTTGGCTTTTAGCATAACTGGCATTCTATCTCTGGTTTTGATATCCACATTCAAGGAAGGCTATTAGTAACTATAAGAATTATTAAAGAATTAGAAAACATGCTTTATAATGGTAAGTTTAACATGAGTCTGCCTATCAAGTTGTTCTTTCTCACTGAAAGAAAAAATACTTAAAAAGACGGATATAAAGGGAAGATCTTCGGAAAGTATACGAGGAATAGAAATTTAACAATGGTTTCTTCTGGCTAGCAGGTCAAACTGCAACAGGATCCAGCAGTGGGAAAAGGGAAGCAGTCTAATTCCAAATAGAAATAATTATTATACACCTTCAGAAGAGTTAAAAACAGTCAAAGTGGCCCAGACTTCAATTGCTTGTACAAGATAAAATTTTATGGTCACTATACCACCACCATGTTCAACAGTACTACTATTTTCTACAGTGCCCCAGAGTTTTGAAGAGTGCTGGGGCACGCCCAGAATACTCTTCTGAAGCTCACTCCACTGCCCCTTCGTGGCTGCAGTTGCTTATGGTCCTTTGGAGCAGCCTGTGCTTGGCAATCTTCCCTTATTCCAACTTCATTTATACCAGCAAAGCTGACAGCTTCTCGGAGGTCGCCACTCTGAGATGACAGCTTGATAAAATTATTAAGACCTGCCTCCTGTTTTAAAATAAAAAAAACCCAACATGTGCTCCATCTCTGTTTATTTTGATTTCATTTACTAGCTTTGTAACTTCTCAGGCTTTCTGAAAAGTAAAAATACTTTACACAAAAAAAGAGATTAATTTGGAAAAGGAAATAAACTCAGAGACATTTTCCATGTAATTCAGAACATTTGCTAAAATTTAAAACCTGCTTTGAATGAAACAAGAACTTTATACTAGCTCCTCAACAGTTATTTGGCACAGAGATATGGCTCAGGAGACAGTTCATATACATGTTACAATTGAGGGAACAAGCTTTTGGGAGTCTCAAAAGGCAGAAACAGGCTGATTAAACAAGTGAAAATAGAACACAGAAACAAGCAAATAGAAATTGAAGAAATGCATAATGAAAAAGTTTTACTTCCTGATTTCCCATTAAAAAACAAATTAAAAAAATCATTACCCTGCAGTCTTACCTGTATGGGCATGACTTCATCCAATATTTAAATGGCTATATATGACAGCCCACATTTTACTAATTTTGCACAATTAAATGGCAAAATCCACTAAGCTTTGACAAAACTGTTGAAAACAGTGGCAGTATCACAGTAGCAAGGTGAAAAATATGGATTCTAAAAAGTTTCAGGACTATGAATTTTGGAATTCTTCCCAAAGCCTTCATTGAGGCATATAAGAACTTAGAGCATTCATCTATTTGTTGCAGGTTCTCAGCATCAGACAAATCACTAGAGTGCTTTATGCAGCAAGAAATACTAAGGTTATTTTGTTGGGGTTTTTTTGAGTAGTCAAGTAAAACATCATAAATACCTCAAAATTTTAACAGACAACTCTGGAATGAGAAAATGTGTTACAATTTACTGTTAAATACTATTATCCTATCTTTAAGGAAGCATAGTAACAAAGCATGCAAAATAGGTCTTTTTTATAAATACTTGGGGGTGTTTCTTCCAATTAGGACATTTGAACATTCACTGAGGATATTCAGAATGTTGTTCATGAGGATGCTTCCTTGGGAAACATCTGGTGCTAACTACAGCTTGAAGCAGCTCTCTAGAACAGATGGACCACTGGTGTACAATGATGTCTTTGTTCTCAGTAAGTAAATTTCGGCAGATGAAACAGAGTGAACACAGGGTGAGGTCAGGAAGCAGCACATCTAAGAAAAGCGTCCTCTTGCTGGACAGAAAGTTGCTGTCGCAAGATATAAATCAAAGATAAATGAAAACACATAGAGGAGGTGCAGTCTCCAGTTTTGTACTAACATGTGTGAACAAAATTATTCCCATGCTATTCTCATGGATCCCTATCATCTGCTTTGCAGGGGATGATGCAACGTTCTGTCACTGATTCTCTTCCCAACACAAAATCTCATCCCATCTGTGACCACAAATTCAGCTACCACCTCTGTGTGGAAAACCTTTGGGCACACCTCTGTGTTGCAGCCTTGCTGTTGTCCATTGATGGATTTCTCCACCATTTCCATTGGCAGTTTGGCTGTCAGTCTGAGATCAGCGTGACTAACTAGGGCTCTCCATCATAGCCTAGACATATCTAACACACTCCTAGGGCCCTTTCCATCATGTTTATGGGCACAGTTTCATCCCCTCAGTTTTTTCCTTTGGAACTGTGCAGCACTTGTACTCATTTTTGGTGTTGCAGCCCTAGGCAGGTCTTAAACTTTATGTTAACTTGGGCATGCCATCAGTCTGGGCCAACTTATAGCTTATGGGGAGATGCAGAGAGGGGTTTAAACTTAGGGGCTTCAGTAGGAGGAAACATTTTAGCTTGTTATTACTACCCCTTGCACTTAGCTGCTGTCTTCCCTGAGAGCATAAACAGCATTGGCTGCAAACCTGTTCAATTCACTTTTCATAAAAATTGATGCAATTGCTGAAGAGTTTTGAAAGGTATTGCAGGTTAAAAAGTTGTTGGTTGAACTGCTGTAATGCAGGTTTAAAAGACAAACAGACTATGTTCAGGCAGTAATGAGGGAAAAATCTAGATCTGAGCTTACAGCTATCACAGACCTTTATTATATTAATGTACTGAGCAAGCATCAGAGAGAAGAGCTTCTCCAAGAGGGGAGAGGCCTCTGTATTTAAGTGCATGGTCTAGTCTGAGCTTGTGTTCAGTGGATCTGAGATTTCCACTTTCAAAAGTCCAATTGCTTTTGCTTTATATCGTCTTTTTGAAAAAATGCAATATTGTATATTTCTCAGTCAGCTTCCTTCATCACCTGGATCTCAAAATCCTTTCAGGGCTTACTGTCTACTCTGTTCTCCTTGGTCTTTTCTTTCCTTTCCTGCTGTCTAATCCACTGGCTCTTCTGTGGCATGCTTTTTTTCTGATGTTTTTGGCAAACAAAAAAGATAGGTATCCTTTTTATTCTTTTATGGGAGATGTTTTTGTGCTTCTGTACTAAATTGCCTTTAATTTAAGGAGAAAGAAACAACTTTATAAGAAATTATCTCTCTTTTTTTTTTTTTT
>VZTJ01004268.1:1820461-1911582 GCA_013397795.1 Orthonyx spaldingii
TTTGGTGCTGTTCTGCAATTATATAGATGCAGTTTATATTAAAAACTTTAGCTAAAGTGATTTTTTTCTTACAATATGCATTCTATTTTCTACAGAAATGGTTTTGGGGAAAATTTTTGATACCTTTGTTTTCATAACCAGTGATCATATAGGCAAATTGTCTCATTCTAAAACTTACACTATGCATTTTAAGAAAAAAAATAGTGCAGTGACAAATGAAGATCTTGATTTCTTAGCTGTTCAATTGTTCATTCAACAGCTTAGCACCAACCTGAAGCTGCAAATTTAGCAGTTGTCTTCTCTAGTAATTCTATTGCTGGTTAGTGTGAATAATAATACAGAATCTGTTTGCATTTTCAGAGAATATAGACATGAAATTTATGCTGTGGTTGTACCAAAGATCTGACAGAGGTAGTTACACTATAACTTCTTCTGCTTGGCATTTTTTTGTTTTTTAAAAACATATTTATGGCTAAAAGCAAAGCGCAGTCAGTGGCATTTAAGGTGGGATTCAGTAATATTATACTGTGCATACGTAGTACTGAGACTGTCTTCTCGATTTCCAAGGTGAACTGGAAGAAGCTGTCTTAATTTAAGTTGCCATTTAAAATACCTACTTTAAGACAAGATATTATGTCTAGAAGTACCTGTCTTTTGAGATGCCTGCTTTTGAGCAGATTAATCTTACACTGAATGTCTGATATTTTCAACAGCAGAAAAGATAATTTGTGAGATGACTACATACCTTACCTTCTGGGGGATTTTCTTTCTTTACATTCAATTTATGAAGAGGAACAGTTTCTTTACTATATGCTGTGGTGGGTTTCCCATGGCTGGATGTTCCTCCCTGCCACCAAAGCTGCTCTATCACTTTTTCCTTGTCTGGACAGGAGAGACTAAATATAAGAAACGCTCACAATTAGGATGGGGAGAGATCACTCAGCTACTACTTTCACAGGCAGAACAGACCTGACTTGGGGAAATTAATTAGTTTAATTTATTACAAATCAAATTAGAGTAGGGTAATGAGAAATAAAACTATTATGAACCTTGACAATTTCCTGGGTAGGGTGCTCCACTATGTCTCCTGAATCAGGTCTCTTTTAGACCATTGTTCACAAAACTTCTGCAGATAATGTTCTGTTCTCACACTGAAACGTCATAAATATTTAAAGGAAAATTTAAATGTCATTGTGTGATGCTATTCTTTGTTGGTGACAAGGAACTTTCAACTGATGTTTAATCAATTTTCGAATTCCCAGGTTCCAGGTGCTCTGTGAAACTCATTTTGCGGCAGTTGTTCCACGTATTGCATTACTAGAGACATTGTGTTGCAGTTTCCTATACAGTCATCCTATATTTTTAACTTAATATTTCCTCATGTTATTTTTATGTATATTATCAGATTACCTGAGAAATAATGCACATCCCAATACTAGTCCCGGAATCACATGGTCTAAGTTTGAAGCCATAAAAATTGCTGTCTCAATGATTCCATTAGGCACAGCAGCCATTAAGGAATGAAGACTCATTATGCCAAAATTTATTTAATGAAAATAATTGCCCATGATAATAAAAAAGCATCTCCTGTAAGTAACTCTGTTCACCAGCTGTATTCCCTTCTTGACACAATAAAATGGAGTAGACCAGAACACTTGATACTTAATAATGCTGAGCTAGATGGAGCTACCATTACGGTGTTCAATAAGATGGGAAATACATTCAGTATTTTGTTTCTGTTATCACTTCTTTTGATCCATTATATTGCATACCTTGATTAGGTCATGTTGGCATTTTTGTCTCCCACAGTCTTATGTTTAGAGGTATGGGAATAGTGGTATGGATTGATGATCTTGCATTTTAGAAGGCACTTTTTTGACATCAAAACAAGAAACAGTTTATAGAGTAAACTTCAAGTGTGGCAGAAGGAGGAAAGCTTAAAATCTGAGGTGGGTTACCAATCCTACATATCCACTAATAATTTGCTGCTAAATTAGCTGTTACTATCAAGTTACTTTTCTGATTATGCTTTTAGCTTGTGGGGTTTCCTTCATTCTCAGGATGACAGCTGACTTCTGCACGATTTATATTGCATATATATTTATATATATTTATATACTTCTCCACATTTTTATGCAAGGCAGTTGTGAGTCCCTGTCTGTGCTGTGTCTTCCTAACTCAGGATATTTCTTAGACTAAGAAAATTTACCATGGTAGTCAAAGACCTCAGGTTAGATCATGACTAAATTCAGGTTTCTCCCTAGGATAGATCAAAATGTAATTTAGTAACCTTGCAGGGTCTCAGAACCACTGCCTCTACCTAGACTGCATATTGTATATTGAAAAATTGGAAAATACCTAGCTGCACCTCTTTAATGCATATTTATCTATCTTTTATGTTCCTGCTGTGCAACTTAAGTCATAGAGTTTACATTTGCCTGTGTAGTTTTCAGCTTCCAGTTCTATCAGATTCTAATAGTGCCAGAACTCTAGGCTTCATAGTGATTAACAGCATTAATTAGTACAGCTCCTACGAAACCAGGGGTCTTTGGACAGGATGTAAGACTCTCAAAATAGAGCTTAGATATTCCAAGGGCATAGTCAGCAAAACAGGATTTTTAGATTTCACATGCATGATATTCAAAGCTAAAGCAAAGGAAATTGTCTACTAAAGATAACCCCGTGGCTAATATTGCAGCTGTATTAGTGCTGTGCTGCCTGACCAAACCTGATCTACTATTTAAAAAAAATTCCCTATGACTATTTTTATTATTATTTTGTAGGTAGGAATAGGAAAAAAAGAAATATATTCAGTGAAGTGGGAATTAGTATAGGGTATCTTTTCTTGTTAGTTTTATTAGATGTTATATGTATTATTGAAAAAACTCAAGGGGTCACCTGAAATGGAATTTTCTGTTCCTTAATATCCTGCTGCGGGGTCCCTGGGCTCTGGCAGGAAAAGGCTTGTCATAGAAGAGACGCATTCATTAGAATTTCATATTTTATTGTCCTGAAGGAGCTAAAGAGTTTTCCCTTTAAGCAAGATCCCTTCATCCCTTCATTGTTCCAGGGCCCGGTGCTGTTTAACATCTAACAGGACTGACAGTGGGACTGAGAGCACCCTCAGCAGGTTTGCACACGACACCAAGTGAGCGGTGCAGGGGATTCACTGGAGGGAAGGGATGGCATCCACAGGGACCTTGACAGGAGTGAAGGGTGGCCCCATGGAAATCTCATGAGGTTCAACAAGGCCAAGTGCAAGATCCTGCACGTGGGTCAGGGCAGTCCCCAATATCAGCACAGACAGGGGAATAAACGGATTGATTGCAGCCCTGTGGAGAAGGACTTGGGGATATCAGTGAATGAAAAACTGAATATGACCCAGCAATGTGCACTTGCAGCCCAGAAACCCATCTGTGCCCTGGGCTGCATCCAAAGCAGCATGGCCAGCAGGGTGAGGGAGGGGTTCTTTTTGTGTGGTAGGTTGTATGGCAGAGCAGTGCCTCTCAAATGCTTGAGGTGAAGTTCTTTTCCTTGAGTCTTGCTGCCAGTCTCTTGAGTATGAGACCCCTGAACTTAAATCCACATTGCACATGTTTCTTTTTAAAAACTTCTCTACAATTAAAAATAATGTTGATTTACAATTAGTAACTTTACTGTTCTCATGTAGCTTGAATTCCCATTCTCCATTTAAAAAAGTCAATTAAGCTGTCAGTTACCACTTCTCAGACAAGATGGCATCAGTTCAATTTTTTCAGGTCTGGGGAATATGCAATAGCTGTAATTGCTAGCTACAAGTGTTTACATCAGCCAAAGAACTATTAGCCTCCTTTAATTGCTAGTAGCAACTCAGTTTCCCCATTGCAGACAATTAATACAGTCTGTTCTCACCCCACAGCAGTCTGTGACCCACTTTGAACTTTTTCATGGGCCATTTGGGGCTGTGTTTGTGGAACACAGAGATTTAAAGGAGTGAAAATGTTGTTAGTGAAGAAAAAAGAAAATGCTCTACAGTGTGTTCATGCAAGGAAAGAGATATCCCAAGCTGCTGCAACCCTTGTCTCATTTTCACTAGCTAGAATTAGGACAGTCCAAATAAAAGCTTTAAAATCTCCTCCCTTGATGCAAGTAGAGGACCCAGGACCGTGTGTGATGTATCAGAAATTCTTTTCCCTCAGCTCTCATGCTAACTCCACCAGTGGTCATATTTGAATGATATTATGTTGTGAAATACATTGCTGCTTCTTCTTTTTTCTTTCTATTTTTCTTTTTTCTTCCTTTTTTCCCCCCTTTGTTTTCTTTTCCTATGTTGTCTGGACTGAAACACTTTGTGAAGGAAGTCAATAATGAAAGAGTAGACAGTGCTGACAGGATGATACAGGAGTAAGTTCTAGTCACACCAATGTATGTTTGACTTGTGCACATATACTGGAGAAGGGAGGGTGAAATCAAACTGACTTTACTGTTGTTTTCTTCATCTCCAGTCTGTCACTATGCTGTCCTCTCTAACACCTCAGCATCAGCAACATGCTAAGCATGACCTCTTATTTCCCAGACTATGACGTGCTTTTGTTCAGACTATATGGATGACATTTTTATCTGCAGTAGGGCACAAACTAAATTTTTACATACATGCTCCATTTATTCTAAGAACTAGAAATGTACTGTGATTATTTCTTGCTTTTTGATGTTGGTTTGGGGGGCAATGGAGGTAATGGGAATATATTGTGGTGTTTTTTAATGGCAATTTTGTGAATAATTTCTAATTCACAGTTTCTTTTTGAATTGGATTTACTTTTCTGGGACCTGTTTAAAAGTAATGGATATAAATGTAAAAAAACTAATATCCATATTCTTCTATATGTTATCCTGTCAGAAGCAGAATTCAATCTCTGCTCCTTAGCTCAAACCTTTGATAATAATGCAACATAGACATAAAAGTGGCTTGATCTCTTACAGCTTTCCTGTCTCTGTCTAGCTTTCCATCTGGAAAAATATTTAATAATTTTCAAAACAGTTGTTGAAAGTCTCCCTTGATTCCCTTCTACAGGTGAGACAACTTACAGATGAACTTGTCAGACTGAAATATCCTGGTGCAGCTATCAAAAAAATTAGTCTGATGCAGCAAAGTGCCAAAGTCTTTTGGCTACATATAGGGAGAAGATTTTTGTATTTTTCTTGTGAGTGTATAAGGGATTATTGGCCCAGGTTTGAAAACCTGGCAGGGAGAATTTCTATATTCTGGATAAATGTCAAAATAGAAGCAAATCTCCATACAACATACTGTAGATTCCTAGTTACTGCTGCTGGCTGCTACTGAAGCTCATTTTATTTCACTATGACCCAGAAATGATTCCAGCAATAACCTAATGCCTCCTCCTCCACCACATGTGCACCCTGGAACTCAAAGAAAATTGTTTGCTTTCTATGACACTAGACCATTTCCCATTGCATAGGCTTTTATCTAATGGTTCATGATGCATGAACCAGATTCTGAGTGGGAAAAATCTCCAGGGCAAATGAATTTTAGAATGCACATTTATATTCAGTTTAGAAATTCCTGTTAAACGTTTATTCGTTGGAATTGCTGTATTGTGAGTTAGTAGCAGGAATACACTCAAACTGCTGAGGAAAAACTCATGATGTACCTGGTGCTGTGCAGTTGTCTACTAAAAACAGTATTGTCACTGCTAGCAACAGACTGCAAGCTTAATACTAACTGTGCAAAGCCTCCATCCTGACCCAGAATCATAGAATCATGGAATGTCCTGAGTTGGAAGGGACCCACAAGGATCATAGAGTCCAGCTTCTGGGTCTTTTGTGTTCTTCTATAAACTTACATGGACTTACTCTGTGAGTCAAGAGCTTGATACAAAGTGTCTCCCATTATGATGTGGTGTTTAAATCTGGAGCAATAATAAAGGTCTTGAAAATATGAGCCAAGGATGGAAAAAGTTCTCAAGAAAATCAGTAACTTCCTTGTAGTCAAGCATTGCACACTGAGAGTATCCTTAAGGCTAGGACATAACAAGAGAAAAAATGCAGCAGTGAAACCAGAAAATGTAACTGAGCAGTAGGACAAGGCACCTGATGCAGTTTGGGAAAGCAACACCTTCAAGCATCAGGCAGCACATGGATACGTGGATCGAAGTGTCCAGAAGCTGAAACACTTCACAGAGAGACAAGACTTCAAATGGTGTGGGGAATGATTCTGCTTGGAGGGGTGAGCTGCCTACTCTGACTGCTTGTAGGATCCTGGGGCTCCTTCTGTCTGCCTGCCCACCCCAGAAACCCTGACTCATCAAGGTCCCTTTTGACCTGTCAGCTGATTCATTTGGGGCTGTGTACAACAGCATTATGGCACATCTGATTGGTTTTTTCCCACAGATTCTGCTCTGCAATGCTTTAACCCCTCAAAAGAGCATATAAACTTCATTTTGCTAGTGAAAGTGTTAATCATGCTTTACTGTTGACCATGATTTGGGATTGAATACTGAGTCCATATAAGGGAAATCACCATGGTGGTAGTACCTGTATAGTGCTATTCAAAGCACTATTCATTCTTTATGTTTTCTCCTTTTGTTTTCATAAACTCCAAGTGTGTGTCTTTGCCACTGTGAAAGGGACTTCTAAGAGCTTGGTTCTGACTCCTCTTGTCTGTGCCATCAGCTCTGCAGGCTTTACCCTGAACGTTGATTTGGTTAAGAGTCTGGAAAAGGTCAGCATTGGCAAGAAAGACAATATGATTAAACATATTTACACAAGCCTTATCGATTTTCAGTAGGGATGCTACAGCTATGAGCATCATTGCTCATTTTTACTTGATTTTTTGTGTGTGTGTTTTGTTGTACTTGTACTTGTGTCACAACCCAGCAGTATCTAATTAAAACCAGTGCTTACACAGGAAAAGTATCTGATTTCCCTAAAAGGAATTATGTGTTCTGAGACACCAGACAGTTTTGGAACCACAATTTTTTTATGCAAAACGAGATTGGTAGATAAGTCATTTGTATAAATAAGACAAATGTTCCAGTTTGAGAAATAAATTTCGTAAGAAAGTGTTTTAAAATAATTTTTAAAAAATAATACATTGTTCTAAAACTTTCATGAGTGGAAACAGTTTGGATGGCTACAATGCAAATTATTAAGATTAATATCTGACTACTTCAGTAGCTGCGAACAGTGGGCGTTGTTCCAGGTGGACAATATAGCAGATTTGGCATGTCTCTAATAAAAGGAAGTCATGAATAAATCTGAATAGCAGTTGTGGTAGAAATCTAAAGAGCAGGAAGGATAACTTTATTAATAGTTTTGGTTCACAGTTAAAAAACTTTGTAAGTTGGACAAAGGACTTGCTTTCCAATAATGTCCTATGCACTAACAGTGACCATCTCTGTTCATATTAAAAAAAAATGCCAAGAGGAAATTCAAAGTTATAGAACATCTTTTTGCCAGATTCTATTATTTGATTAGAAACTAAGACTTTACCTCCCCATGGCTCCCATCTGGATAAAATTTGGATCAGATAGATGATTAATGCTCATTTGTAACAGTCTTGGTGTTGTGATTATAAAAGCACAACTAAGTGCCCCACCATTCAAGGTTAGAGCAAAAACAAAACAAAAAAAAAAAGTAGATCTACTTGTCTATAAAGTGTCAGTTCAAAAGGAATTCTACTGTTTCACTCATGCTGGAAAACCTTTATGCAAGTGATAACACTACATAGACAAATTTGGTCTAACTTACAGAACTAGTTTCTTGGCTGATGATGAAAGGCATATGTATATAATGAAGATCACTTTTTGCTTCGTGAAGTTGACATGACATATTTGCCATATACAATATGCTTTGTACCTAATTGTTTTGAATTTCATTCAACCATTCCCATGCTGTGTAGCTTGTTGGCAGAGAGCTTAAGCAATGTGGTAAAACAATCATGTTCAATACCTAGGTACCAAAACTGGGGAAGTGCAGTCCAGATTTCATATGTTCAAGTATGGAAAAAGTGTGTGGCATTGTATACTCGGGTGTCTTCTAGCAAGATTGTGGTTTGGCTTCTACTTTCTCTTATGGCCGGCTCAGCCTTCTGATTTTAAGATTGTATTTAAAAATAGTTTTTACTATATTTTAATTAGGTTAGTTAAAGATGTTTTTACTTTGTGCTTGAACTTTTAGGTGGGCTTATTTTATAATAGTTTTACATTTTAGTTTCTCAGTATTTTTTTTTAGCTTGCATGCTATTAAGAATGCTGGTTTTCCAACAGCCAGGCCAAGTTTCCAGAAGTGTTCAATAGTTTCATGTGACACAATTTTTGAGTGACCTATCTGAGATACTTTGTTCTCAGAAACATTTAGGACCCTTAGCTGCTCTTGAAACCAAGTATTAAGGAAGTGTGTTAGACTCAAGTTTGTCAGCTCACTCTGGATGTCAGAGGGGTTCCTTTAATTTGTTGCTAAACACTAATCTACTCCAAATCCTGTTCCTTGGCTGGGTGACATTGATTCCAAGATCCTGATAATACTTGACTACTTATGAAGCTCCCAAATGTTTAGTCTTATGTCAACAGATCATCTCAGCAAATACAGAAGATTCATTGTTTGATTTGCTTCTCATCCTTCTATTTTTGCTTTCATGTGTGCACATACTCCCACCTCCATGCATATCTACTAGAGATCAGTAGGCACTGAACTATTAACTGTTACTTAGATTATGGAACAGACACTCACTTTTAAAATTCATTGCCAGTAGAAGTAAGGAATGTGCCAACATTGGGGACTTTTAAATCTAAATTTAGGAGCTACTTATTTCATTCACCATTTTTAAAATATTTGTTTTGGGTCTAGCCTGTGGCTTGGCAGTTGTACGTGGCATGCTTCAGTGTGAGGAAATCGAATCTCAGAAAGGCTAAAATTTACTGGATCCCCAGAATTCAGTTTAAGACCTGAACTTGGGTTCTAATTTAGGATCCCCAGCTTCCTCCTTTCTTGGATTGCAGAGAGCTCCTGCAAGCCTAGGGTCTGGAGACAGCTCTGGAGAGTGGCTTCTGAAGCCACCTTTCTCCCCTAAAGTAAGCAATACATTTCCAGAGTGTGTTAATCCTCACCTGTGGTCAGTTTTCTTGACAGCAGACTGAATGTGTAGTTTGATTTTGGGTAACTTGGACTGAATATACAAAAGAAGGGGGAGGCAGTAGAAAGGTGGAAAACTACCTTCTGGCTAATTCAGAAACAACCAAATCTTCCTACATCAAGCAACCCACCTTCTTGATTGTGAGCAGCTGCTGTATTAGGAGCAGTGATGTGTAAAAGGGACACTGTAAGACTAAATGCAAAGGCTACTTTAATAAGCTGTTAGAGGACACACTACAATGATCACAAAATGACAAGATATTTAATAGATGATTTTGAGCACAGTAAAACTGCCGTACTAAACCTATCTCTTCGAATATCCTTAATGCTACAAATACTAATATGTATGACATTATAAATGTATTTAACATGCAACATGCAATGTATCTTAATTAATATTACTACTAACTACTGAAAGTTTAATACAACTCTGGAATAAGTTCTGTTTTGCTGCTGCTGACTTTTCTTTTGATCTCTTTCTCTCCTAAAATTTTAGAAGTCAGTTCAATATAGGGTTGAATGCCCTTCATGAGGCTTTCCTGAGCAGTTGGAATAAGGTGGTGTTACGGCTCTTTGAATGCTCTCCTCAGTCCCTCCCATATTTAGCTGCATAGATGTGTCAGTGATCATGGGTAGGTAGGACAACGGTGCCCATATGTCATGACAGATGCTGAAATAGCCCAGGAAATAGAAGCAATTTCCAGAGTTTCAAAATGATGTAATGTTTTTTGTACAATGTACAATGTGCAATTTTGTACAAAGCTATTGTAATGTTTAGCACATGTTCTGTGATCACCCGCATTCACATCAGAGCGTATCACTGGCTAGGAAGGAAGCACATGCTTGTTTTCATTAGGCTTTGAAATGGTTTATTCCCAATGTGCTGTCAGGCTTTAATACAATGAAAAAGTCGTAGTCAGCTCTCCTGGGACACACACTGATCTCTTAGGTGAAAACAGGACATCTGGAAGAAGAACATCTGAACAAGCAGCAGGTGCTGTTTGACTGACACAGCAGGATTTTACTGGTCCATAGAGGCCTTGACACACTTCCCTCCTGGGCTGATGGGTTACGGCCTTGCTGCCGGATGCCACCAGATAACGTCACTCTTGGCTCTAGCTGCAGGTAAGGGTAAGAAGTCTGTCTGACAAAATCCATGAGCAACTGGGTGCGTGAGGGGGAGGGGAAGACATGACCAACCAGGTTACATCAATAACAATCCTTAAAAAAACCCAACCCAAACCAAAACCTTCATCACGGAAAGTGTGATTATCACTTTCTTAAATTCATGGTCTGTGAATCTATAATATTGAATTAATTGCTTGATATTTTTCACCAAGGACATTTTCATGTACTCCTGGAATTATTATTTTTTTAAAAAAACCCCACTCTTTAATAGCTGTGGTTTTCTAAGGAGAGTCATATTGAGAATTGAGTTGACAGATCTTGATTCTCTTCCTGAAGTCATCACCCATGTTCCAGAGGGAATTTCTACAGTTTGGCTAAACATTAGACATTAAATATTTAAAACAGAAAAGAAGCAATTCAGAAATACTTGGAAACAGTTTTGTACCTTATAGCAATTATGATGTCCCTGAGCTACCCTTAAACAAAGAGCTTTGTTCTTTTAAAGCAATTACCAGAAATTTTTAAAAAAACAAAACCAAGAGAAAAAATAATGCAACACAAGAGCAAACCTTCTAATGCCAGTTAACTTTAAAAGGGCACACATTTCTCCAGAAAGTTTCTGGTTTAGGCACTATATGATTATCTGGTTATCTTACATGTAATTCATATTACAAAAGGAATGGCAAGTTTTGAAGCACTTTTCTTGAACTTACAAAAAATATTTTTCTCTCACACGTAATAACAGAGGAAAAATAAAACAATATATGAGCATAATATGTTTTGCTCTGAAACAGAAGACACTTAGGTGTTTTTTTTTTTTTTTTTGTAAATACACCTAGGGTGAAATCACTGACAGATTTTGGTGCAGCAGGAAAGGAGTGTGTCAGTGGAGAGAAACAAAAGGAGAGATTCAATAGGTAAAGCTAAGTGGTCATTAAAACTGCTGTCTGAATAGCTGTCACATGAGGTTTTTCATTTGGTCAGGAAAGACAGCTGAAGAAGGGATCTGGGAGTCAAGTACAGTTAAATCTCTACTTGAATTTGTGGGTGTAAATATTTGCAAAATCAAGACCTTAATAGTTTCTATATTAAACAGATTGTTAATTTTGTTTATATTACACATCTGATCACTGAAGTTCCAATAGAAAATTAAAATGATTCAGTTTAACTTGTTGTTAGATTCAGATTTATTTATTTATTTATTTACTTACTTACTTATCCAAACCATGATGTTTCTGAAGTTACATTCTAGCAACAATTCACATTCATCCAAAATGATGTGCTATTGGGAGCAAAAATATTAACTTTATTTTTCATGGATGGGTGGATTATTATTGAGGTTTACTAAATATTCATATTCAGTCTATTTCCACAGTATAACAGTTACCTGTTTTGAATTGTTTTGGTTCATGCTTGTCAATGTAATCAAGTGTAATTAATTATGTAGAAACATTAACTTTTGCAGTGTTGACTGTACAGTTCTGAATTCCCACCTCTCACACCAACATTATGTCCATGTTTCTATAATTTCCTCATGTTTTCTAACCTGCTGAGCACTCCCTTTCATATATTTAAACATGAGGTAGACACCAAATTATCCAATTATACGACTAAAGTTAGATGTCAGGCATGCTGATTAGAGGTATGCAGAATCATATAAAGAATAGAAGAAAAAATTACAGACAGCAGTGAGGAAAAGCCAGTCATAAAATGAAGTGAGACCACACAAGTAATTGAAGAGGAAACCTGTTTTCTCCTTCACCATTATAATCCCTTGGCCTGGACTTTTCAGAATGGCTTGGTGGACTAAATCTAAACTGATACTGCTTCTTTAAGAGCAGAGCAGAAAATTTGACTAGAACAGTGACCTTTACCTACAACATAGACTCAACTACCTTCTGGGGATTTAGTAAAGGGAAACTGTATTGATTATGACATTTACAGGCAGAACTCTCTGTAAGACTTTAACACTGACAGTTTACCTCTAAGTGGCTACCAAAGAATGATCTACTTACCAACTGCTTCCAGGAGGACAGCAGTGTTATTTTTGAGCACACTGCCCTGCATCAGGACCAAGGGTTCATCTTATCATTGCAAGGTAAGCTGAAGATGGATAGACTGAGAACTTCAAAAATAAGAGGTATTTCTGAGCTCCTTCTTTAGAGGAGTCCTATGAAATATTACACTATTTATGCTGCAAAAAAGTGTGGTAACTTTATTGGAAAAGCTGAGCTGCGGCACAATTGCTCTTGCAGTTTATAAATGTGGGACTCTACAAGTTGTGTATGAAACCAAAAGGGAGACAGCCAACCCAAATGAGGAGAATAGCGGCAACTCAAGAGTTTTCCAAAAAGCATTTCAGTGATGTTCACAGAGAACTTTTCCCAGAATTGCTGGCTTATATATCACTGCTATGAAGGAGCAATAGTAACTTCCAATAGCATGTTGCTGGCACAACTTTAATATATTCTGATTTTGTAATGATATCCACAGTGCATTACATCTTCATTTTGAAAACCCATTATGCCCACTGGAACAGAGAGTCAGGACAAGTGAAGAATAAGATATTAGTGATTTTCCATTATATCTGTAAGTATACTTTGAAACAAAGCACTTGAAAACTTTCAGCACTTTCTTACAATAAAAATAAAAACTTCTCTACTTTAAACTTGCCACAAAAAATGGGGAGATATTGAGAGTAAGTGCTCTCATCAGTATCAAAACCTGGAGCGTCCACATTTGTGATATATATCAGTGTTCATGGCAAAAAAATATGGGACCAAGGCACTGACCTATCAAAGCCATAGTGAAGTTTCTCAGGTAGAAGAGAATGGATTTCCTCTTTTCCCCACTCTGTCCCTGAAGAGAGAAGGCTGTGAGTGGGAGAGAAGTTGGGAGGAGACACAGCTGGGACAGCTGATCCAAGCTGACTCAAAGGTTGTTTCAGGCTGAGTAACACCATGCTCAGCAACAAAAACTCAGGGCTTTGGGGGAAGTAGCCATTGCTTTGAATGAGTGCCTTTGCATTTATTCCCCCCCTCCCCTTTTGTCTTTCCTTCACTTATTGAAGTGTCTTTATCTTGTCACACGAGTTTCTTTACATTTGTTATTGCTTTTGGCCTGCTGGGACATTGAACTATTGCCTAAAAAGCAGGAGGAGTCTTCCAGGAGACAACAGTAGCTCTCACAGTATTTTTGTCATTATGTAAAGGATGAAATTTGTCAGGAGCATCACATACTCTGAGCTGTCAATTGGTGAAGTGAATAAGACCTTACAGACATGGGTAGCCTATGTATTTTCCTTTCAGAAATGAGTTTTAATATATAGTTTCCCTACTGGCTTAATAGATCTCTCTTGCAAATTCAAACCAGTTCAACTGTATTCAAGACACATTCCATTTACACAGGCTCTGGAGCCATCTTTGCAACTGGAATATCAGCACAGATTCTCAGGATGGATTACTGCATGCCCACTGTGGGTTTTTAGTGGTCTCACTTCCCCATAGGCCAGAAGTGGGTGCAGAACAGTGCGTTGTTTTAATGCTTGTAAAATGCCAGGATATGTCAGGTGATGCCCAGCTCTGTACTTGCTTCACATCCTCTTTGCAGAAGACAATCAGCTGTATTAAAAGTCTGTCTCTAATCAGCCAGGGAAGGCAATGTTATATGAATCACTATAAAAATCATATGCAATGTGCTAGGATTCTGTTCTGCTGGATTATTTTCTAATCAAAGCAAGCTAAACCCCAATTTTTTGCGGTCAATTTACTTGACATGACATGACAATTTTGTTAGTATTTTATGGTTAAATTCTTAGCATTAGATTTGATTTCTTTGTTACTTTAACGTCACATTGAATCACAGTTCTGTCTTTATTTTTTTTTTTTTTTGACCATTGAGCCTGGGGCTTCTGGTCCTGTTCTACTGCAAACTGCAGAGGCAAACCTCATTACACTACTGTTTTTCAGTAAAAAATATTTTTAACAGAGTCATTAAAAAGTTACTTTTATGGAAAAAGCCATCAAACAGTTTATATGTTGTAAAGAAACAGAAGTATTACATGGTGTCTGAATGTTCCATATGTAACTATCTGGCTCTTCAAAAGAAAACACACAGGCACCAAAGTTTTTATGTTCAAATTACTATGTCTTGTGAATACTAGAAATAATAAGTTTTCTAATAACCTCTTCACTATCACATTGTGTCCCAGCCATGGCGAGCTCTGATACTTTCACTATCTCTTAAAATCAGACAAAATCCCATATTTAAATTGTATTTTGTCACCAGGTCCTGATTCTGGAAAGTACATTAACTTCTATTCTGCTCCATGCCTCTCATTAGACAACTTATCCTTTATCTGTTAGTCATAGGCTTTTTGTAGATTATTTTACCAATACAAGAGTTTTCCAGATACTCTGTAACAGCCTTGTTTCTGGCATGAAGAACATAAACCTTGAAAAAATTGCTCTGCTATGGAATTGAGTGAATGGATTTTGTATGGAAGGAAGAACAAATGCCTTAATAATAAAAAAAAGTACTATTTTGTTGTCCAATGTTTGAGGAATTCTGGAAACATAAGTACTATTTTATGTTTGAAAAGTGCAAATATAATTGAACTTGCCAGCAGAGTATGCAGGATGTCCAAGTTCTTCATTCACCCCTGGCAATAGTATGTAACAGTAGGAAAATTACAACCTCAAAACCAGAAGTGAACTTGGGTTTGAGCTTCAAATTCTAATTTTCCAATTTTCAGTGTGATTTTGGATAGAAAGCTATGTGCTGACTGACAGAACCTTGTCCTCTGTGAGAAACAGGTGGCTGATGTGCAGCTATGCCTCTTGCTATCACACCCTGCTGCTTCCAGTCATGACTAGCCATGATCCATACATCCAACACTCCCTGCTATAACAGGCTAGAAACAATTTTTTCCTGTAGTGCTTTCTCTTTGCACACTTTCCATGTAAAATTTTCAATCCTGTCCTGAAACAAATTTTATCCTTTTTAATGTCCTTCAGTGAGATTTTCTTTTCCTTGTACGTGTGAATGCTATCAGACAATGAAATGCCTGCCTTGCCTTCCTCTGTGTGATATCTAGGAATGGTCAATCAGTGTTTGGCTAAAAAGTGTTCCAACTAGCTCATGTTCCACCATTAACTCTGAAACTTTGCTCTTCAAATTTAATGTTCCACAATTTAACACAATATAAAAGTTGTATTTTAATAACATGGTCTTTATGAGGTCTGCCTCTGAAATGGCTGCTTTCTGTGGGAAAAGCTGAGTCACTCAATATGTTGTCTCTGTCCCTTCACCTGCATGACTGAAATTGATTTTTCTACTCATGTAGAGCCCTAGAAACAAGACACGTCATGCTGGTAACCTTCAGTAACATTCAGTTTCTTCTTATGCCTGTCACTCTGTTCCGTATGGCAAAGGCCTGTTTCTGCATTCTGAATAGTTTGAAAACTTAAATATAAATACTTTTAGTAAAAAATAGAAGTCATCATAGTCAAAATAGTGCAAGGAAAATGTGAAGATAGTGAATATATATATGTTATAGTGAATGTCTGCCTGTATAAAACATATGGCAAGAATGTAAACATCTCTTGAATAAATACAAAAAATTGTTACTATTATTTTAGCATTCGCATTTGAGTCCTCTCATTTTTAGCAAAATTAATGTTCACTTGTCCTTTGAAAGAACACTCAATAACATCCTTTATAACCATTCATTATTTTACATTTGGACCCAAACTAACCTTTGTAAACATGCTTGTTACTTTGCTAAAATATGGAACTCAAACAGGTAGAGTTTCAATAACTCGACAATGAGGACAATGCTGGGAGTTAGAATGGAGAAAATAGCTCTCCTTGAAACCAACGGTGTAACAAGAAATGCCAATGAAGGCAACTGAGTTATGGGACACAGTTTGGAAGGACCTCTTTATCTGACTGAGACAGTTTATATGGTTGTGTAAGTATGCACTGGTGAGGAGAACTTGTAAGTCTGTTCATCCTGTCATATTTTACATCAGCTAATATTATGTTGGGACATCTCTTAGTCTCAATTTAATGAAATGGTTTTCCTACAATAACTGTGCCTCAGCTTAACAAGCTTTGGAGAATTTGAAGGATTCAACATTGTTCACCGATCACAGGATGGAAACATTTTCTGGGACAGCAGAAATTCTACAGAAGTATTTAATATAATCCTTAGCTATCTATTTTCAAGGCTGAAGAGACCTCATCTTATTTTGCTTAAAACTTGTCCAAATCACACCTTCTTCACCAAACTTTCTATTTCTACTATCCATTATGTGCTTCCTTCTGGTAATTGTGACTGGTATTGAAGAAATGGCCACACTAGTCATAATACTAATTTTAAACCCATCATCTTTATTTAGAAACACTTCTTTCATGTGCAATACTTTGCATCTATCAACACTAAATTCCATCTGCCTTTTTATCTCCCAACCACTCAGCACAACTCTGCAACTCCTTGCAGTCTGTTTTTGGCTATCCTGAATAAGTTTGTGGCAATCAACAGGAAACTGCCACTTTTCTATTCATCTTGTTCAGGGCATTCAGCAAAACCAATCCCTCAATATAGGAAAATGCATTTGGTAATTGAACACCAAACTATTTTTGGTCAAGAGCATTTATTGTTGAATCTACAACTTATTGGAAGTCAGCCTTTTTTGGAATACAGAGATACAGTAAGCATCACAGGATATACTCAGATCCTCTCCCTTCCTGGATCTTTTGGACTATGGGAGAAGAACTGGAACAGGGTATGTCTGCTGATCGGGAAATGCACTGAGATTTCTCTTACAGACTTAGATTCTAATTTCATTTCTAATTTGGAATGGCTCCCAGTACTCTCCAAGGCCTGTCTAAATGACTACAAGGTAAGTCTTTAAAATAATAAACCAAATTAGGGATTTAATAGTCTAAGATGTTAACTTTGAAATGACAGCTGTGATATCTCCTTAGAGGCATTGCATGGGATATTGTCTGCATCACAGAGAGAAGGAAATTACTCAGGTAACTCACTGCATTCCTGGAAGCATTAATGAATACTTAGCTAATTTTGCCTTCAAACTGTGGAGAAAAGCAATCTTTGGTGCAGCCCCTCAACCAGATAATAATGATATGTGTTTGTGGCATAGACTGAATATGTGGAATAGACTGAATATGTGTCATATCTGAGGAACACCACAGAGATTTTAGATCTTAGTGGGATTTTTTCTTTCTGCAGCATTCTGATTCCAGGCAAGTGTGGGGTTTTATTCTCTTGTAGGCAAGCCTCTTCTACCCCTAAGGGATACTTTGCATGCCAAGCAACTCCAAGTCTGGTTGTGCATTCAAGCCAATTTGCATAATCATGTATTCTGTAGGTAAATATGCCCTCCTGCTCTGAACTGTGCCACACAAAGCGAGGATCACGGACACCTCAAAGATCAGAACTCCCAAGCTCCCAGCTCTCGGCCATATGCTTATGTTATGTCAGCAAATTGTACACCAAGACCAGGAACTCAAGGTTTTGTGTCTGACACAGCGTTGAATTTGCGAGAGAGAAAGAATGTTTAAATTAGTGCTCTTGTCAGATGTGTGTGCAGAGGTGAACAGCAGCACTGGCCCCTTTAGCAGATTAGGGTTTGCCCTGTGGAGTGATGGCAAAGCAACCAGCTGGGTTGCTCTTGAATGAAGCTGGACTAAGTGAATATAACGTGTTCCAGTGATTAATGATAAGTTGTTTAGAGCTAGTCTGAAGTAGAATGCCTGAAATACATATGGAGCAGATGTTGGCTCTGCACCAGCTATTTCACCTCACAGGTCTGCTTCTCTTACACTGGACTACTTGTTTATATAGACATACTCAAAGGCTTAAAGGAGCTGTTATGAAAGTGCTCCATTGTATATGTCCCTTTCTGGGTTTTGGAGTAATTATGAAGAGAACAGAGAGAAGTTAGGTCTGACTTTAACACAAATGAATCAATCTGCTTTCTAAACAAAAGGGTATTTTCTAGGTACTTACTATAAAAGTGCACTAAACCTCCTCTTTAGTGTAGGCAAGCAGACTGTAACTACTATTCAAAATGTCAATGGGTTAAGTTTGAAATACAATGGAAGCTTAGTGAAAATCACATCTCTGTTCAGTAACACTCTGCATTGTGTCTCTTTTCTCTCTTTTCATTCCCTTTCTTATTATTTACTTTCTGAGATACATTCAAAATGTATTTTCCAGTTTAGTCTGGAAGGAATGTGTGATATGAGTTTGGTAGTTGGCTCAGCCATGTATTTCCTCTGTGGTTTGGTCATTCATCTGTGAAATGAGAGTATTACTTTATAAAGGTGTCATGAAGATAAATTTAGTTAATTTATTGTGAAGCTCTCAGAAGTAGAACCCCTGGCTAAATTGTTCCGCTCATCTTCTGCCTCTCTAGATTTGCTTTTTCTATCAATTTCCCCTCTGTGAAAATTAAATAGCTGCCTTTTCTGTTTCTAATAGTGTAGCTTACCCTAATTCAAATAATGTAAAACACTGTTGGTTTATCTTGTTTATTCATTTGTCAGATGGTCTTGTCTACCTTGTACTATTTCCTTCTATGTGGATATTGTTCTAGTAAGTTTCTGTTGTCTCTGCTGTCTACCTGAATTTCTTTTGTGCAATGACATATCTGACACATCTGACACAATGTCCTTGACTGATCAATGAATTTGAGGAGTAGAGATCATTACATAATGTGTTAAGAAGTGGATTTTCAAGGTAAAGGCCTGTCTGCATCCAAGATTTTTTTTTTCCTGAATGCTTCATGTCCTTTAAAATACACAAGTACACACTTTTTTCTAGTCTCACTTTTTACTGGGCTCATTGATCTGTTTAGAGTCTACCTTGTAGACAGCTGAATCAGCAAAACTGGAAGTGCAGCAAACTGAATATATCTGGAGCTAGTTTTGCCACCAGAGAAATCACAAAGTGCCATTGTGTCTCCTGTCAGATTGGCAGCTTTAAATCTGCATTCAGACTATTTTAGGGCTGACACCAATATGTTTGCTAGCTTGCCTCCCTTCAACAGTATGAAAGAAACTGCAGATTGTCTCTGTGGAAAACAAAAGCAAGAATAAGCTTGTTCTGTAGGAGGATTCTGTGCAACCAGTAGGCAAGTAACAAGAAAAGAACAAGGTGAAGAGTAAGGCAATTCCAAAGAGATAACAGACTTATTGGAATACCTACCTTGGTGTACCAGGACACTGTGTCAAAAGAGGTCTGTGAAGACTGAGGATAGAATAAAAACAACTTCTTCCCTCTCATATGAGGAGCAGAAATAAAAACAGTACTTCCTGTATTTAATGTTTAAGAGCCTTCTCAGTGTTTACTAGGTAACTTATTTTACTTTTCACACCTATTTTTAAACACCTATTAAGTCTCACTTAGTCCCTTGGCATTAACAAGGTATGCTGCAAATAAGCAAGACTAATAGGACGCAAAATTAATCATTGTGTTTGTTAAGCCTCATATTTTCATGTTAAATACTTCTATGAAGAAAATTATTTTTTATTCTCTAGAAATAAGAAATTTTTGAAAGAAAAATTAGAAAAATTTAAAGAAAAATGTCTTTCTTTAAAAAAATTCTTAAATGGAAAAGTAAAAGACAGTTGAAAATATTTCGTATATTTAGAGCCATATATATTTACACAGTTTTAAATCTACACTTATGCCATAGCTTTTTGAAACATTTTATGGTTGTGTATCTGCCTTTTACAGTAGATATTTCATGACTTCAGTTGTCCTGCAGAACAAGTTATGCAAGTATTTATGCAACAGCTTCCCTTGACATGCAGTGAGAAGTACAACAGTGAATCACTCAACAGTGTATGCTTCAGCAATCCGAATGCTCAAAGCCATAAATCAGATCCTACAGGCTCTGATGTTCACCCAGACATTTTAAAAGACAGATTATACTGTACTCGTTGGGTGTTTTTGGTGACTTCTGTCTCTCAAACATGATGTGTCTGAGAGCAGAGCTGTACTCCTGGGATTGCCCTGTTGCCTGCTGGGGTTGCCATATTTGTTCCAACATCCTGAAAATTGAAAGCTTGCTTTCTGTCAGCCTGGGACACGTTGCAGGGCATTGGTGACTGCTGGAAGGAACTCAGTTCTCCAAGGGCCGATAAAATCAAGACCATACAGTAGAGGATCTTCCAGTGGCTCTGGCTCCAAATTTGGTCTATCATCTGTCTCAGATGTGAGTGAGCATGACAGGCAGTTTGTGGGGGAAAACAGAAAAGGATTTTGAAATAGGCTGTTGCAAAGCTGCCTCCAGATCTAACCAGACTCGGATCACGTTCCAGAAAAGATCTCAAGAGCTGGAAACACTCAACACATGTTAAGCCTTTGGCAGAGGTTTTCAGGAGAAACGATTGCCTCTCCTGCTGCTGAGAAGCCAAACTGTATGTTCTGATAAATGTCACAAAAGATCAGCATCTGCAAACAGGGCAGGGTGTATGTGTGTGTTATCCTTCATCTCATAACGGGAAATAAAGACTCATGGAAGAAAAATCATTACTTTATCAAAATTTATTCACTACACAGCCATCATTTTCATTTATATGACCATACAGACACCTCTTGCAGTTTTGTACCTTCCTCTTCCATGTTTTAACAGGTTTAGAAAATACTTGGTGGCTGCTGGGACTGTGGAAAAATGACAGTCTGAAGAAAAAAATCTCTAAAAGGGTTGGAATTGTAACCATGAGATGATAATTCTCCATTTGTGATGCCCAGCTACACAGAGTATGTAACTTCTGTTGCATAAATTAACTAGGAAAGAACACCAATGGTGTCATACCAAGAAGGATTATGTTGAAAATATATTTATGTAACCTGACATGCAAACGTTACAAAATGCTAATTGCAAAGTGCTATTCAAAAACTTAATTCAGTTGTCTTTTTTTTGTTTTGTTTTGTTGTTGGTGTTTTATATTACTTCGAACTCTGAAAAAGAATATCCTTTATCTAGTAGAATTGAAGTTTGTTACAACTCTCATGAAATACTAGTGACTCAGAAAATGGCCATGGTAAGAGAACTCAGCTGTAATAATTAATTTTGTATATACTAAAGTGGGTTATGCTTTTCTAGTATTAAATCAGAAATTTCAAATAGATTTTTTTAACTACATGAAAGCATAAAAATATTGCTGGGCTAGCCAGGAAGAAATTATATTTACAGAGAATGCTTACCTTTCTATATAGAACAAATTTTTATATAACCTTTCCTCTAGAGTGTGAAATATGACCAGTTTTCCTAAAGAGATAGAAAAGTAGAAATAAAAGAATAGAATAAAGCAAATAATATTGTGCATTGATTACTTTGTGCTTACTTCTGTTTTCAACCATACTCCGACTGTAAAAGTCATAAACAGATACTTGAAAAATCCCACTGTTACATATGAAAACAAAACAAAGAGCTCTTTCACTTACAGTGCTTTCAAATAAAGTTTAAAATCAATAGGGCTTTTCTGTACTGACATTATGAGTTTTGTTTTCAAAGCTGAGTCCCAAAAGAATTGTGAAACTCACATGGTAGCTTACCTTCCATAAAGCTTTAAATGTTTTTTTCTCAGGCGTATACTTTCTGCTGGCAACTTCTTGTGGTTTAGCAGAGGCATAGTCAAGCATCTGTGAAGCTTTTTGGTTTTTCTTAGCCAAGCTTTTAAAGACATAAAGAATTGACTCTGTTCCACTGCTCACACTTTTGCTTTCTGGAAGAATGATGCCTTTGAAATGTCTACTGTTATCTCCTTCATCCCATTGTTTCCTAAGAGAAAGATGACATCTGTCATGAATAAATTTTAGCCTTAGTAAAGGATACTTCAGATCCACAAAGATTCTGTACCAAAACACTGTTACATGAAACAGTAAAATGGGTATAGCCCCTATAGCAAAGATCAACATCCACATATGAAGGTTAGGACACTTCAAAGGATTTTGTTTGTCAATAACATATTCAGTCTTTAATATTTTCCTCTTAGTACATTGGAAATTTTCTTTTTCAAAGTGTATCTCCTATTTCTTCTCATCTCTTTGCCCTCCTAGATTCTCCTGTGATGGACTAGTATTTCAGCAGGACCAAAGAGACTTTCCTTATTCCTGTGCTGGGAAAATGTAGTGATACACACATGCACATAGTTGTATACAATCTTTGTTAAAGTCCTTTGCTTCAAGGTTTTTGTTTTCAAGCCCTTTTGTTTTTGGAATAAGACCAAGCCTCATCTATGAAAAAATTTCCTTAAAACTTGCTAAAGTTTTGGACAACGAAGATAATAGTTGCTTCTCTACCATTTCATGTGATTAACTGAGCTCCCTCATTATTCCCTGCAGAGTATGTGTAGGCATTATTCTTGATTGCCATCTAAAAACTATGTACTATTGCTGACATACAATATACTCTTTTGCATATACTCTTTTGTATACTCATCCTATTTCCTGATGGATCAAATGACACACAGAGAAGTTGATGATTGCATTATGGGTATTTGCTGTAAGCAAAATCTTTTTTTAGAATTGTAGTTGGGAGGAGTTGTCTTCTCTTTACTCACCAGTCACTCAGTTTCACCTGAACATAAACCAGAAGAAAATGTGTGTTAAACCAGAAATCAAGAAATTTTGTATATGCTCAAGGAAACATAACAAAAATGTATTTTTTTCTAGAGACACCTAATGTTCTACAATGTTAAAGTCAAGGCTACACAGCAGGGTAGCCTTTCAGGTAAGACAGGCTGCATCAATAAAATATTTAATGCAGAATAAACAATGCAGAAAGAATGGAGCATGTTTAATCATTCCTGATTGTGGATGACACAACAAATTCCATATAGATAATTAGAGAAGAGATTATTTGATTATTTGTAGTCATAAGGGTTACTGTGGAGAGATAATATTTAAAGTATATTTTCATAGCTAATTATTCTATGTTTCTTTTTCAATTTACTTGAACTCCTACTGACATACAAATTTCTAATATAATTATTTTCGTGGAGAGGGCTCAAGAAGTACTATTCAAGAAGTAGAAGATAAAATTTATAGGAAAATTTGTTTGTGTGGTTCACAGATCAAAGAGCTTTGATAAATAGCTGAAGGTTCTTGCTATTATTTACTAAGGTTTAAATTCTGTACCCCAGCATTCATACTCCTGTACTAGCAACAACTTCCACAAAGGCAAATCACCCATAGAGCTGCATCAAAACTGTTGCCTTGAAACCACTGTTGCTTTTACACCATGGCTGTCAGTTTAGGTGTCTTCCGTCCTCACTAGCCCCCATTAATTACCCATCTTGCAGTTCTTGTGGGTGTTTAAATTCCAAGGTGAAATTGATTTTTCTTAATACTTTCTAGTTTGGATATCTGAATAAGACTGTAAGTCTTATTGGGAAAATAATATAAATAAAATATTGTCTTCAATTTTAAGGTGTTACCTAATGTGAAAATTTTGCTTGGGAATATGTTCATAAGAAATTCTGGCACTTCCTAGGTTGAATAACAGAAATAAAATAGTTTATTAAAAAGGTTTCACAAAAGAACATGTTAATTTGTAAATATTTCTGCAAATACATAATCATTAATTTTCCTGGTAAAATAGTTCCTGCATTCAATCTACACTTGTAAACAAAGCCATTCCAGCAAATTTGCCTTTTTAAGTGCATGAAGAATCAAGAAAAAAAAAAATCCTTTGCTCCTCATTTACCTTTACACCTACTTTATACCAATAATTGTTGTTTTTTAACAGGAGCTTCCTTCAACTTCCATGAGTACCTAGTGGTGAGAAAGGCTGTTTGATCAAAGTGGTCTCTAATTTTAATGGGAAAAGAGTGGTTTGTAGAAGGAGGATTTAAAAAACCCCCATGAATCACTTAAAAGTCTCTATCTCTTCCACTGTATGGGATCCATGTTTGTATTTGGTGAATGTCAGTGTCATTACCACTAAACCTTTACTTGACATCTGTCAATGCCTCTGACAAAAACTGCCATCTTATCTGAATAGAGTCTGTTTTTCTCTGTCTCCTGTGGTTGGCTAAAAGTTGAAATGATACATAGTTCTAGGCTGAAAACTTGTAATGTTTTGTGTGTTCATTATTCTCAGGTGGGTCATTTTCTTCTAAATTCATTCAAATGTTTCTTGAGTTATCTTTTCTAAAATCATTGTCCTCCAAAATTACCCTACAGTTGTAAAATAACTGATATGAGCGGTAAATGTTCAAGCTGCTGAGACTGAAGAAGGTAAACCAAACTTAAACTCCCTCTCCAACTGCATGCTGAGTTACAACCCTCCAAAGGGCTTGCACACATTGTTATCACTCCCCAGATTTTTCACTATTGCACAGCAAAGGATTTTACGTCACTTTTGCAGAGTGTGAGAGATGAGACCAAAGACATTAAGAAATCTTGCATAGCAGGCTGCTGGACTGATGAGACTAGCTTGAGCTTTGTCATTCCAGATTTGGTTTGCACAGTTCATGGTCATACCTTATGCTCTATTGATAAAACATATGTTTGTTTCTTCTACATTATCATCAAGCACTTAAATATTGAGACATTATTGAATGCTTTCAGGTCTGCCCTCTGTGGCCCGTCAAATTGAAAGTCTGATAGCGTAATGATTCAAAACATTAGTATATGCCTCTTAATGTAGTTTAAAACGTCCATGGTAAAACACAGTGAAAGGGATTATATATTTAAGCCCTTCTGGGCCCCGTTTGGGCGTATGGTCGGGCCGTGCAGGCCCACAGGCAGTGGCAGCCATGGTAGCTCTGCTCTGCATCTGGTGTCCTTCGAGGGGGTCCCCTCCCTAGCCCAGAGCTGTCACCCACAGCCGACACTCGAGATTTTTCAGCTCTTTTCCTGCTTTCTCGTTTTTTAATCGTGCCATTAGGTGTGGTGTGTAAAGCATCCACTGGCCTTTTCAGAGAACTGTGGGGAGAGAGCAGTAAATGGAGGAGTGCGCTAAATGCAGAGGTGAGCTCCGTCTCTCCTGGCTGCAGAGGAATCTCTGCTCCGGCGCCAGGAGCAGCTCCTCCCCCTCCTCCTCCTCTGCCTTCACTGTTTCTAACACCTTCCTCCCCTCAGTTCATCTCTTCCAGGCAGTGTTTTGCCCTTTGTTTAGCTGTGTTTTCCAGTGGTCTCCGTCCCGGCTGTGGGGCTCAACCGTGTCCACTGGAGCCAGCTGGAAGGGCTGTAAGCAGCGTGGGGCAGCCCTGGCTCCCCCTCGCAGAGGCTGCCCCTGCAGCCCCGGTGCCTGGGCACCAGTGCCCAGCACAAAAAAGGACAATAAACTGGTGAATGAAGAGGCCGTCACTGTGAACTGTAAGTAAAATGAAAGAAAACACCAATTTTCTCTGTTTCAGCTAACAGACCCTTGAGTCTTTCGCTGCTGTTATTTTGTTCAGCATTGTAATTAAAACCCCCTGAAACTGAAGGTTGTAGTTATGGCCCTAAAAGCTCTACAGTAAACGTGATTTGCAATGATAAGGACCCTTTCAAGCACTGCAAGCTCTCCCCTTCCCCTCTGTAGAGGAATGATTACTATCTTTTTATGTCTATGGTTCTTGTACACCCAAATCCAGGATCTTGCACAGAACTATTCGTTTCCTTTTGTCCGGAGTGAGGCCTGAACCTCACATGGGATAATATCATGTTCTCTGCTGGAATATGGAGCGGGTTTTTTGGGGTTTTTTTGGTTTTTTTTGTTTTTTGTTTTTCTCCAACATTGATATCTGACTATTTAGCAGATCATATTTTGATTTTTAGCTTGCTTCTCCAGCAGCTCAGGAGCAAGGGCAGCAAGGGCAGCAAATGATAGCATGTCCAGGCAATCTACAATTCTAAGCTTAGAAAGAGTTAGGAAAAGACAAAATCCTATTCCTATAACTATGCCCAAAGTACTCACATAGTGTGCTCATTGGTGCAGAACTGATTGCAAGAAACGTGAAATGCACTGAACAGTGGCTGGCACTGTTGTATCATTCCTGTATTTTAAAATCATCATTCCTGATGCTGTAATATTTAGGGATGGGTGAGTTGGTTAAGACCACATAAGCATCTAACCTAAACATTTGAGGTTTGAAATAGTTTGGTTAGCTTCCCAGCTCCACTCCCAGTTTTCATATGCTCCAGCACTTCCCTGTTGGGACAAATCCAGAAGGGGAAATATCAAAATACCATGAGAGAGGCTGTTCTCTGAAATTTGGTGGCTCCATGCCAGTGACCTGTTAACCCAGCAGCCAGATGAGCCATGGTCATAGGTAATGCATCAGTACAATCCACAATGCACACCTTGTTCCATGGCTCTGCCTGATTTTTCTGCAGTGTGCAACTGTTGGAACCTAGAAATGAAGCTTTACTTAGAAAATATTCCTGAATTGCAAACAGAAAAATGTGTACTTTAAAGTAGGCATGATATTGATTATTATAGAAAAATCCAAGAGTTGAAAACTAGTGAAAATGAAAGTTTTTACTCAGAATGCAAACATATCTATGTCAGAGAAAAATACTTAATACACTAAGACAAGTAATGTCATTCTTCAAAACAAAACTCTTTTTATTAGAGACACATGATGGAAAATTGAAGCATTTTCTTAACTGTTCAGGGGAACTAGAACAAACTAAGATGACTCAGAGGCTGTTTCCCAGTAATTCCCAATTAAAAAATTTCATAAATTAGCATTGAAACAAAGAGAATTCTCAGAAGAATTTCTTCTTTTATAGGTTAAAAAGCAGAACATGGCTAAAGTATCTTGCTTAATCCTGGGTTTAGAATAAGTGAATAAGAATAAACACTACTCATAGCTGAGTACTTTATCACCAATCATCTATATTTTTGTATTTCTATCTCTGTATAAATATTACATGAAAATATGGAGAACATCAACTGCTCAATAAAATTTTATATAATTTTAAAGAACAAGGGATGAACTTATCACAGTTTTGGTGCTTTTGGGACATTAGGTAGAGGTTAGTTGATGATTTTGCTTTTTTTCTTTTTTTTTTCCTGTTTGGTAGATTTCCATGGTGCTAGTAAAGGGTTGTGTCACTGAACTCCTGCTTTAGGACAAACATGAACTTGAACTCAATGGATTCCTTTCTTCCGGACTTTGAAAGTTTTTGGGCTTTTGCTCAGCAGAAAAATCTCTAGATCTCCTAGTGAAGTTTTGTGTCTTTGTATGCCTGATTTTGTGTGTGATATTACTGTTAATCAACTAGGTTGTGTATAACAAAAATTCTGTGTAACTCTTGTAATATCTACATCCCAGAGCAACATCTTGCAGCTTCCTAAGAGAGAGGTGAAGGTGAGAACCTGTAAGATCTAATACCACTGTCGTTAACTAAGCAGGACATGTTCCCAGTGCATTTAAGAGAGGTGACTCACACTTGTCGCTTGTGGTGTGTCCTTGTCTATAGGCTTGTTTATTACTTAGAAATTCTCTTCTGTTTGTTCTAAAATGTCTGTCTTGCTTTGTTGGAGAGGATACGTGTTTATAAAAAACACACTTTGTGTGTGATGAAAGGTTTGTGCTGGTCCTCAGTTCTGTAATTACAATACTTGTCGCTATTGCTACTCTGTGGCAATGCAGGATGGTGAATTATCACACCTCAGTTCTGTAAAGTGAGAACTGGGAGTGTCTTCAAGTGGACTGATGAATGGGAGAGGAAAAATGGAGAAGATGAGCAATGTATGGCAAAGAAACACTGTTGCCTTCCATATACCTCAGACCAGAAAAGAGTGTTTTTAAAAGTCAGAGGCTTAAAAACTGAAAAGCATTCTGTTGTTTCCATTGAAAATTCAAAGCAGAACTGAGAAATCCTGATGCTATTTTTCATATGGTCCAAGGCTGATGTTTTCTAACCACACATGTCTAAAATTAGGCGTCGAAATGCATGAATAAGTAACAGATTTAAACTGAAGTGGGAAGTACTCATCACTTGCAAGAGTCAGTCCTTTTGGAAAAAATATAAATGGAAGATGTCGATACCCAGCATGTAGAAAAAGGTAATTTGGAACAGGTCTAACTGGGGTCCACATTTCATCCTTGTTTTTTTATCCTGTCTTCAGGAACCTGCTATCTCAGAGGTGGAGATGGTTATGATTACTTTTTACATTTTTTTCCCTGAATTGACTTTCGTAACTAAGAACTCGTTATGTCTGGACACTTCTGTTTATGCTTTCTAGCCTCTCTGAAACTAAATATGCAGCTGGAGGTGAAAGCCAAAACGCAAACTGTCTCAATAGTTGTTTATGTTTTCTTTTCCTTTTATCTGTTCTTTCTACCTCCATCTTCTGTACTAAAGTTTACAAATCCTTATATGAGTTCGTCTGTCAAGGGTTATCCTGTTCCTGTTCTACAGGAGCACATTTGATCTAAACACATTTGATCTAAAGTCACTGCTCAGTTCATGAAAAACCTTGTTGTTTGCTGTTAAAAATAAATAAATATTGAGGCTGTGGTTATAGGATTTTCATTACTTTCTGGGGATGCAGATTGAAAACAGATGTGAATGGGCAGTCAGCCAGGTCTTGTCATCCAAGACATGGCACATGGGCACTTTTTGGTATGAACCCTTTTAAATGTCAAATCATTCTGGCAGCAAACCAGGTTGAATCATGCTACAAAATGACTTTTTAAAAAGACTCTTCTCCATTACAAAATTATACTGTTGTTGTGGGTTAATCCTGACAGGCAGCTAAGAACCACACAGCCACTTGCTCACTCACCCCACCCTTGCAGTAGGGTGAGGGAAGAGGAAAGTAAGAATAGAAGCAAGAAAACTCATGGGTCAAGATCAAAATTGTTAAATAAGTAAAGGAGAAGTGGAAGAAAAGAAAAAGAAAAGAAAAGAAGTGATACAAATATAATCATGCATCAACTCCTGTGTTTAGACTGTTGCCCAGTCAGTTCCCTAACACAGTATGGCTCACCTACCAAAATCCTACTCCTCTCTGTTTTATTGCTGAGCATGAAGTCATCAGTTGTGGTCAGCTGTCCTGGCTGTGCCCCCTCCCAGCCTCTTGGGCATCCCTAGCCTACTTGCAGGTGTGGCAGTGTGAGAAACAGAGAAAGCCTTGACACTGTTCAGAAATAACCAAAACACTGGTTTTGATCACAAATTCAACACGTATCAGTGACTATAAAGAAAATTATCTCAATCTCAGCAAGACCCAGGACTGTTGTTTTGCACATGTCTACAAACTACAAATGTTTCCTTCACTATTTACTTGAGAAATGACATATAGGGCCATTTCAGGCCACTGCTCTTTTAATGTTGTTTCTAACCTTTACTGATTCTAGAAACTGATATTTTCACTTTTCTACTTCAGGGTAAAATTCTGTGACGAGTATAAATTTCTTGCTGATTTCCTGTTATGTTTTTTTGCAGAAAAATTATCTGCTGCTGCAAAGATTCAACATACTATACCATGTAACATACATTGCGTCACTAATGAGGGTTCAGAGTGGTGTCTTCAGGCAGTGGAGTGCAACCAAGGCTTAATAATGGGTTCCTATAGTGTATGTATCATTAATCAAGACAATATGTCTATGTACTAGTGGTTTATGTCCCACAGGAAAAGTAGATTATAGATTTTAAAAAAAGTTTTTAAAGGTTCCCCAGTGTTTTCTATTAATTTTTATAAAATTTGATTAATTCATTACAGTTGGTACGAGAGAATTTTGAAAAGCATGTCTTGCTGGAAACAGTAATTCTTCATTTCCAAAATGGCCCACCCTCTGACTTTTTGTTGAAAAATAAGTTCAATATTCAACTTCTTTTGTTACAAAACCAGTATGTGATATCCCAAAATGCAATATTGAAATACATTCTAAGACTGCTTTGGATTGATGGGTTCCTGTTCTTTTGTAGTTCTATGTGAATGTAGTGTTCATTCACATGTGATATTTCTTTCTTAAATTCTGGTAGTAAAATTCACTCACAAAAAACCCAACCCAACCAAAAAAACACCAATCAAAAAAATCCCCTGGACAGATAAGGACATCTCTAAAGCCCTGCTTTTGTGCTTTAAACAGGACCTTGTCCTTGTTTTAGATATTGCAAGCATATGATGCATCAAAATATGTGTCAGCATTACTGCTTAATTTTGATAGTGTTATCTTTACCATTTGGTTTGTAATATTCCACATTTTAACATGTGTTCCATTCATTTTTGTGAGCACTTTCATTATCATTCTAAGTTCCCTTAACTGTTCTCTTTTGTTAGCTATATAGGTATGACAGGAATTGTTCTGATGATTGTGTGTATGATTCTGATGATGTCAGCCCCTCTATGATTGTACTCACAGTAGAAGGAAAGTGAGTCCCAAGATCTTTAAGTTGGTTTAATTTTGAGTACTTTTAAGTAAAACTTTCAAGAATCTGATTTCCAATTAATCATTAAGCTAATGTCAATCCTTTTGGTAGCTTATGAGCCTCCTCAAGTACATTTTCTGGTTTTATCTAACCTAGTGTTTCTCATCCAAAGGGAAGAGACTGACTTTCCACTTAATTTGTCTGCATTCAACCACACCTTAAAAAAAATTATATGTTCTAATTTTTCCTTTGGGTCTGCTTAATAAATGCCCTACTTTGTTTCCTTGGTATTACATTGCCTTTTTTTCTTGAATAAGTGATGAAAAGGGAGGTATTGTCAGTATTTTTTTTCTCTTTCTACCCTCACCTGTTGCCCATCAAAGTCACTGCACATGCTTCATGATGTAATTGTCTGCCAAGTCTTAACTTTTTATGCTTTTGTAGCACTCAGCTGTTTTTCCTTCTGCTGCCACCCTTCCTTGAGGTACGTATTCTTGGACATTTAAAGAGAAAGATGTCTCCCTCTTTTTTTCCTCACATTTTTATGGGACTTAGTCCATCTGCCATCAATTGCAATTGGGGTTGCTTGACTCAAAGTGTTGTAGAAGTGCTGAGGTTAATGGCAATCAGGCAATGAGAAGATGCCTTTAGCCAAGTATGACTTTATAAACATTCAAGTTCCCCTCATGTAGCATTGCGAACAAGCACTAACACGTAACAAACTTGTTTAAATCAGTTCAGCAACTGGAAAAAGCTTCTCAGTTGGCAAATCAGCAGTGTTTGTTTCAGTGCTACAGTGCCAGGGTGCTTGCACAGGCGGGCCCCTCCTCTCTCACATCGCACGTAGCCTCTCATCTAAACTCAAGAACCTTGTCTTCCTTCAGTGCGGTCCTGTTGGCACCAAGTGCCCACAAGGATTCATGGGAGTGGATCTCTTCAGCTAGAAGTTGTTCATCTAGAACCCTCTGACTTTACCCTTTGCCGGTTTTTTCTTTGCCTTTTTCATGGCAGTCTGCAGCCTGGATGCCCGCCAAACTTGTACTTCAAATAAAAAGTTGACTTGAAAGTGCTGCCTGCCATAGGGGTTTGCTGGAAACAACAAAAATAAATGCCAGGGCCTACTTCATTACTAATTCACAGCACATAACCTATTTGTATGCAAGTTTATATGGAAGAAGACATAACTTAGAGTATGCATTTCGCCTTAAAATTAGGGAAGAAACAGGCATAATCTTGTTAACTTGTTGAGATACTTTCTTTAAAAGCACAATTCATTAATTAAAAAAAATTAAATGCCATTGTGATGTAGGGTTGTACATCAACCAAACAAAACCTTAATGACCAACTGAAGGAGATTTTACATGTCATATGGTGAAGTGACAGTTTGCTCTGCGTGTTGATAGCAGTCTGGTGATGCTGCCAAGATACATGGTAGTACAAGTATATTAGAAAATCTATATTTGTCCTACAAATTAAATAGGAGATAAAATAAGTGATAAACTTTGGCAGTAGAAACAAAGAATTTGTAGCAGAGCAAGGCATTCATCTGAAGGACCGGAGGCAATGAACACACGGTGAAACACAGGAGGTTCCCACTGAACCTCAACAAACACTTTTTTTAATATGAGAGTGACTGAGCACTGGCACAGGTTGCCACAGAGGTCATGGAGTCTCTCAGACTCCATCCATGGACATATTCAAAAGCCATCTGGACCTGACCCTAGGCTACCAGCTGTGGGTAGCCCTGCTTGAGCAAGAGAGTTGGACAAGATGACCTCCAGAGGTCCCATCCAACCCCAATATTCTGTAGTCCTTTGTTAAAGGAATAAATAGTGTGTAGCAGCAGCACAGTCTATTTCATGCATGTGGTTCATATAGAGCTGGTGAGGTATACTGATACATTCATTCTTTGTGAAAAGCATAATATTATCTGATCAGAAAAGAATTATTTAATCACATAGAGCAAATGCTAATGTACTTCTCTAAAAGAGTTGATACTCACATTGGTTTCACATACCTGTTTCTGAAAATATTTTTTTGTTTTGAGGCCTTTTCAACTTTTCGTATATCTCAGTGAAGAGTAACTATATGATGGTTGAAAATAAGAAATGCTTGAGAGACCAGAATTTAACACAGAAGGGCACTGAGATATTCAGTTTGTTATTTTGCAGATCAGATATAACACTGGAATTTGGATGCCTCCTGTATTAGCTCTGATGTGGTAACATATACTTATTTTTACTGCTAACGTTGTAGTACCTTGCAACCCAGGACCCTCCAATTGTCCAGTGCTTGTTGTGGATTATTATGACCTTTCAGGTTGTCACAGGTCAAGCACATTTCTTGTCTGAATTTGTATTTTTTTGCTGGTATAGTTTTTGTCTGCATTTAAACAGACATTGCAGGCACTGGGCAGGATACTGTAGAGAAATACTGAAAGAGTAAGCACACACACAATGACTTATGAAGTCATTGAGGTTGTCTGGCTGCTGTGCTTCCACTAATTGTTTAGAGCACAGATGGTTCAGTGTGAAAGATCTGTTATCCTTTGTGGAAGGGGACAGTATGGATGACAAGCAGCAGAAGTTCTTTGTAATTGTTGGAGTATTAGGATTCATTGTTGTATTCATGAAAATGATCCGTTTCAGTTCTGTCAGAATAGGGCATTAAAATGTACTTGGTATGGATTTGGGGGCACAGATAGTTTGTGAAGTAGCCACTGAGCTGCTAGGATTCAATAAAAATGGGGATTTAATAGGGACTAGGAAATGCTGTTTATAAATAGGAAGAAGAGAAAGTTCACACAAGCTTCCTATTCTCACAAGAGTGAGCCCACTATAGGGTCAGCCCAAAGGCTGTCTAAGGAGAGAAGCCCAGTCTGGATGCTTTAAGTTAGCCTTTGGAAGAGTTTCTCTTTTCCAGTGGATTACAGGTGAAATCCAGAGAAAGCAGTACCCTGTGCCACTACATTGAAAGTTGTAATGTAGCACCTGACACCAATGTCCTTTACACTCAGTGTTTAAATTTTCTGTAGGATGTGTAATTAGTTTATTTTATTCATCCCACTCAGTAAAGACCTGGATTTTGGATCAAAATCTAATATTGTGTCATGTGTCAGGCATTAGGAAAAGTATTTTAGTATTTATCACATTTGCTAAGTCCCTTGTCTTATTCTGTGTGCTAGTTGTTGTAGAGAAAATTGACTCTACCCCAGCCAAAACCAGCACATAGTATAGAAAATGTTTAATTAACACAATTTCAGTTTTGAACATTCTTCTCCTTTTGATTCATCTTGTAGAAATGCTAAATCAGGGTTTGATTATACCTCACTTGCACAGCTAATAGTCCTGCCAGGGTATTTTGAGTCTATGTGAAGGAGAAATGGGCATAGGTGGATTAGTATACCTTTAGACTATTTCAAATACTGTCATTGCTGACCTGTCAGTGATCTTTTTTGTTTGTTTGCATTGTGCTACAGTGCTTTCTACCACAATCTTACTGCCAAATTCCCTCTCATTTTCCTTTACTGACTTCTCCAGTGCAGGTTGCTTATGCCTGAGTTCATTATCACCAACTCTTTCAACTCTTGTCAGCAATCCAATCATCTGCTAATAAAGGATCTAGAGTTTCAGTTGCAGCAAGCATAAGGTATTTTCATTTTTCAGGTGCTTGCAAATCCCATTACAGCTCAATGTACCCAGTGGATTCCCTTCAGTCTGTCTCTGGATGAAAAAATGCTCAAACTTGTGAGACCACCTAGAACAGAAAATGGCTGTTTCAGCTGGTCATCACCTTTGCAATGTAAACACACACAGTGAGGCAGATTCCTTCATAAAATGTAAGAGTTATCAGGCTCTGCCCAGACACCAGCCAGACTAGACCAAAGTTTCAAGTAGTTCTTCTTTTATCGTTCTTTAGGGTGAAGTATTTCAGCAGATTTGTGCCCCAAGCCAGAAAAGATTTTGTAGGGTAGTCCCACCTGCTATTCACTGGGAAAACTTATTTTTAAACTGTTTCCATGAAGTATGCCTGGTATGGGATCAGACTTTACAAGCTGAATGAGGGTTCTGCTGGATACATACGCAGTACAGTGCCTCAGTGTATGCACCGGAAAAGGTTCAATGCTGGACTCTCTCCCTCCACACCTCATTTTTAAACTGTTAACTATAAGCTCTCATGGTAGCAAAGCTACCTCTGTACCTCAGGGGCCACTTTCAGGTGCCAGTAACCTCCTAAAATGTACCCTTTGTGTACATTCCTTATATAGAAGTTCTCAGGCCAGAAGGGAAATGTCGTGGAAGGTTCTTGATCCTGTTCTTCTAGACTGCCTGCACTATGAAAGTGTTAACATATTATGGAATCATTTTATGGAAAGCAAAATCTTTCTTTTAGGGATCAGATCCCTAACAATGATGTTTTAAGTATTTCCAACTTGTCTCTGTACTATTAGTCAATAAAGATTGATTGATTTATTTGACAAATTTATTTATTTTAAAAATCGATTGCAATACAGCATGAGATCATTTACAGAGAACGGGCTTTCTGAACTGAATCAGAAAACAACTCTGAAATGTCCTTAAAATTTTATTCTTGAAAAAATACTTATTTACAGGGGTCAGTGTGATTGCACAAAGATTTCGCCAATGGTTTCAGAAAATTAAATGTCTTTACTATCTGGTTGTTTGAAATCTTCACAATGAGTTGATGGACTGAAAAACCAAAATGTCTAAATTGATCTTAAATTTTTGCCTTTTATAACATTATTTTCACAATTTTTTTTCTGCTGCAGTCTTTTACTATTTGGTAAGAAATAATCTTTTCCTAACATAAGGAATGTATTTTGCACATTAGTAGAGGATCTTCCCTGTATTTCTGTTTATTTTACACTCTTTTCTGGCTTCAATTTTCAGATTGTGCTCCACGACGCTATTACTAAGTATATTGCCTTTGTATGTTTCATATTGGGAATATAAACTGCTAAGTAAATAATTATGTGAAATAATCTATAGAACTGTAATCTAAATTGTATAGGGTTCTTGTTTGCACTTTATAGAACACAGCAGTTTGAATTGCAATTACTAATACTTTAGTCTGTGTCTTAAATAGTGCAATAATGCTGATGGTATCTAAAAAGCAGTCTATGTGGTGAATGGTGTGGTTTATGTTTTCAAGCTTGTTGTTTTGTGCTCTTAATACTTTTTGCATTTTTATTAACAAGAGCTGCTACTTAATGCTGTAAGGCTCTGAAATCCATCCTAACGTAATTTAACTTACAGAAGAAAAATTTTTTTTTGTTTAGAAATCAGCAGACATTTTCAGTCCAGTGCCTTCCTGTGTGTATCACTGTCAGTTTTTTTGGCATACCTTCAATACTGTGCCTGCAAGCAGACATTGCCTGTTTGCAAAAATACGAATTTCTTCTGGAGTTGCTCTTTTTTTAGTATAGTTTGAAGTTATGTAAGGTCTAAGACTTCACAGTTGTATCATACTGCTGAAAGAATGGAATTATTCAAGTGCTGAACCTGTAGTTTGTATTCTTTCAGTCTGAAAGCCTCCTCTCAATTCCAGGCAAAACATGGATGTGGTATCACAGCCGTTCAAACTTGGGTGGCCCTTAGGATTTCAGGTTGTATTGTTTGGGCAAGTGCTGAAAGTTCTGGGGTGTATTCCAGAGGGCTCTGTGGCATAAAATCCTAAGTGTTAGAAAAATGTAATGGAAAATTGTAACGTAATAAGGTGCTCATATGTATATCTGGAGTTCTGTATGTATACATCTGGAACTCTGCTCTCTGGAATAAACACAGCTGCATTTATTTGAATGTGTGAAATAGATTTATATACACAGGAGAATAAATCTTGTATTGCACACCCAAATACACTAGAGTACAAAATTTTAGTTGGCTATATATCACTGTTGTGAACTTTCTCTTTTTCTGTCTTTTTTTTTTTTTTTTTGAAATTATGTAAGAATTACTTTAAAATTTGTCCTCTGATTTCAAGTTCAGAAATTAATAAATCAAAATCCAGGTACTTTAGCTGTATACTTATCCACACAGTTTTTCTAGGCCACAGCGGATAACATTGTCTTTATAACATCGCAGAGACTACTGTCCCTTGTAGATTTCACCACTGCCGTGCATGTCAGGGAAGATATTACAATGGTAAAGTTCAACTTGAGATCTCAACTTAAACAAACTGTTGGCAATTCAGTGTGATACAAATTTTAATCTGTTATGATCAGAACTGAGTTGCGGATGTTACATCTGCCTCTATGCCCCTCTTATTCATATTACAACAATATTTCCAAATATAAGCATTTATCTGTTTACTGTTGCTTTGAAAGAACTGTGCAGGGGGCATTTAGTTGTGCATTAAGAGTGAGTTTTAGACAATGTGGGTGAGTTTTATCTGCACTTCCTTCTGCTCAGAGCTCTTTGTTCTGAGGTCAGCCAGGAAGGCCAAGGATGAGTGCCCCTCTTTCCTCCCAGACAAACATGGAGACAGGATGAGTATTCCCACAGGGACAGAGTGCAGATCTGTGGTCTGCTGCCACTGCATAGGAAGCAGCTGGTGACAATAGTTCTCTCAACAACTGCTTAACAAAAAGAAGTAGTTCTTGTTAAAACTCTTCAGCTTTTCATTTAATAAGGCACATTAAGAGGGAATACAAAGAAAAGACACCAGAGAACTCAATCTACACATTTATTTTCTAGGAGACAGCCTGAATCACATTTCTTAAATGTGGTTGTGGATCCACGATGAAAGACAAATAAATCAACATTATCCTTGAAATAGATTAACACTTCCTATGCATAACCCAGTGCTGTGTCCTGCCTGGAAACAGACACACGTGTATTAGAAGGCCAATGTGTTGTGTAGAGGATATAAGGGAAGTATACTTTTTTGCCAAGACTTCTTCCTTTCCTTTCTTGGACAATTAATGTACAGTGTAACAGCCCATATGCAGGAAGGTGACTTTCTGATGCTGTTTTCTCACAACATTAGGACAGCAGAATGATGATGAATGATTGTGACAGAACTGGTGTTTCAAGGTTTCAAGGTAGTGACATAAATGGTTTGCTCAAAGGTTTAATCTGAGGGAAGGAAAAAAACTGGGGGAAGATACTTTGCTATCAAGTTTTCACTTAATCAAAAAATATGTATATGAGATTGGTAGCTTGTCTCTTTTGCTCACATTAAAAGAAATATGTGCATCTCTACTGCATAAAACTGAGAAGAGATAAAAAGCTTTGAAGAACTGAAAATTCTGAAGTAAGGAACGAGACCATTCACAGAAAGGAGTTAAGGTGGAGTTTTTGGCTTTAAAGAACGTAATGTTTTCTCTTGGACAGGATGTCCTTCCATGAGGCTTGTATTAGCTCTCTGGGACTTATTGGAAGCACTCAGGTGCCATATGTGCCATTAGGTCTGAGTTAACAGGGAGGAGATTCTGCAGCAGAGCATACAGAACCAGTGAGTGATGTGTTTAGTGGACCATGACTAATCGGCAAAAAAAAAGAGGAATATGTTACAAATCCATATTTGTTGCAATTACTGGATGACTAAACTGGTATTCCACTGTCCTTAGAGAAGGAAATTCCTCCATCCGTTAGGGAGTGTCTGTAACTAATCCAGCCGCATTTTTTTTGGTCCAAACTTCTTTATGAGACTGGAATATGAACATTTCCTTGCTGTACTTGTCAGAGCAAAGCACTTTACCTTTTCAGACTTCTCTTTTAGAGAAATAGTTTGCACGCTGTTGAGATAACGATCCTTATTTTTGTAGGCTAACCACACTTACAGACCAGATTGCAAATGACTATAGCCAAATTGTGGACAACTTTTCTAACACTCATTTACTCATTTTTCTCATGCTGAGGTAGAGACTTGCTTGAGAAGATCCTGTGTTATTCTACTGCCTGTGAACTATAGTCTGTGCTAGTGGAGTTCTGAAGCTACTCAGTAATTAGAATCACATCTGCCAATCTATTTTTCCTGTATTTATGGTACATATTATCATGGTATTTGAGGATATCTAAGTATAGATATTGAGCAGAATGTCTAATGTAAACCAAGTGAAAATATGTTTATATTAAAATCTCTAGAAAGCATTGTTGACTAGATCTGGAATTAATTATTAGAGTACAATATTTTTTTATTAAAAAAGCTTTCTTTTTTTCCCTATCAGGGACACCTAAAGTATTAAAAATTATTCTGTATATATTGACTTAGAAACAAAGTTTACTTTTCTGGCTAATTGCATTTGTCCTGCGCTTCCTACTTAAAGAAGAACTGGCAAAAAGTTGTCTGGAAAATCGCCACCTCAGATTACTTTATTCTGCCCTATTTCTGTTAATTTCAGCTGTGTACTCAAAATATACTCTGGTGGTTTTAACAGCAAGAAAGAAAGCTGTTAACTATCCTTGTACTGGTCACATTTATGTTCCCGTTATAAATGTTCCAACAGAGCCAAAATACTTGCATTCAGAGCAACGTTTTACCTTGTACATACAGCAGAAGGAGAAAGCAGTCTCTCTCCTCCCATTAGCAATTGGCCAATGTATTTTTGGTTTTGGTTATGTTCTTCTGTGGCCTATAGTCTGGAAAAGAATAGATTAACCACAGTTTTTTTCTGCTCAGTGGGTAAGATCTATGACTGATTTAAATCAGACACATATACATTTTCATTCCTGAATATCTGGCCCATTGTGTGATGCTCAGGGAAAAAATATTCTTGGAGTATTTAGGTCATTCTTAGCTGGAAATACAGGAAATGTTGCAGAAAGATCACTCTTGTCAGTTTGTAAAATAGCATGGACTGGTTTGAGTTGAAAGAAACCTTAAAGATCATTGAGTTCCAAACCCCTGCTGCCATGGGCTAGGGCACCTTCCACTAGATCAGGTTGCTCAGGACCCTATCCGACCTGGTCTTAAAAAGTTTTCAGGGGTGGGACATCTACAACTTCCCTGGGCAGCCTATTCTAGTGCTTCACTACTCTCATAGGGAAGAATCTCTTCCTTGCATCTAATCCAAATCTACCATTTTTCAGTTTAAAGCCATTACCCTTGGTTCTGCCATTACCTGCCTGTGCAAAAGTTCTTTCTCTGCCTTTCTTGTAGTACCTTTAGGTACTGGAAGGCTGCTACAAGGTCTCTCTGAAGCCTTCTCTTCTCCAAGATGAACACCCAGCTCTCTCAGCCTGTCCGCATAGGAGATGTGCTCCAGCCTTCTGATCAGCTTGGTGGCCTCCTCTGGATCTGCTCTAACAGGTCCATGGCTTTGTTCTGTTGGGGACCCCAGGGCTGGATGCAGCACTGCAGGTGGGATCTCACCAGAGCAGAGCAGAGGGGCAGAATCCCCTCCCTCGCCCTGCTGGCCACGCTGCTTCGGGTGCAGCCCAGGATACGTTTGGCTTTCTGTGCCGTGAGAACACACTGCTGAGTCATATTCAGTTTTTCATCCACCAGTACCCCAAGTCTTTCTCCTTATGACTGTTCTCAATCCCTTCACCTCCCAGCCTGAATTCCATGTTTGGAGTTGCCCTGACGCAGGTGCAGAACCTTGCACTCGACCCTGTTGACCTTCTTGAGGCTCCCATGGGCCCACTCCTCCGGCTTGTCTTAGGATCATCTGGATGGCGTCCCTTGCCACTGCACCACTTCCCTGCACAATTCAGCTTGGTGCTGTCTTGCAAACTGGCTGAGGATGGACTCAGTCCCACTGTCCATGTCTCTGACAATGGTTTTAAAAAATTACATCATTGTTACTGGTCCCAGTATGGACTCCTGAAGGATGCCACTGGTCACTGGTCCCCACTGGAACAGCAAATCGTTGACTGCTCCTCTTTGAATGCGACCAATGCATGTTGTGAAGCCCAAATGAAGACATCTTGTATCCTTTCCTAATACAATTTGAATTTACAGGATTCATCAGTGTTTATCACTCCATGATTGAGAATATAAGTTTCAACATGATGGACAGATGTAGTATAATTGTTGAGATGTAGTATAATTGTTGAGGTGCTCAACAATTGTTCTGAGGTCAATTTTTCTGATGTTGTTACTGTGCTCACTAGGAGCAGGAGTAGATCTTACATGCTTGGTTCTTTTGCAGGCTGGGAAGGTTGAAAGGTCAAACCACTCTTTTTCCAGTGCCTTTTCAGTGTTTTCACCTGAGGAAGCAGAGGAATGTGCAATGCTGTGAGTCCCCAGGGTGTAAAATGCATTGGCACTGGATGAAGGCTGAATAGGTTGGCTATATGTATGGAAGCCAGCACTTAGCAACTACTCAAGGGATAGTGGAAAGCATTCCAGTCCATCAGACAGCTTCACATGAGTGTGTGCACTGTCCCATAAGCTCTTTTTACAATGGTGTAACTCCATATGGCAAATGAACACCACAGATTTTAGAGTACCTGAGAGCCATCAAAGCATTTTAACTAGGGCCTCTTTTTGTAATAGACTAAATGGTTTCCTGATAAATTTCAGCTGCTTTGTCTGTAGGTAGTACCATCCACCAATGTATCTCCAAAATGTTATTTCCTAAATACCAGGAGTAGTTTAATACAAGATAATCGTGTATGATAAAGCTAACTCTAGCATTTGGTGACACTTCACATTTAGTAATAAAACATGATGAAAGACATTGAAAAAATCACCCGTTGAATTTTTATATTTATTTTGACAGAGCTTTTTGGTGTGAGAAGCTTCACAGGAATGTCAAGACAATGCCCTTTGTGAGTAAACAGTGAGTAGCTGGTCCTCATACACTCTGAATAGTTTTTTAGTTCTCCACAATATTTAAGTATAGCATATGCTCCAGATGTCTTAAAAGTAGAAATCTAAAAATGTGCATTTGACTTCTGTTACTGAATTTATATTGACAAACAGGGCAAATAATAGGATTTCATTTGACTGATGAATTAGATAAGTTTACAGTGTTTTGATTTGAATAATTTGCAGCATATCTTGATTTTTTGCTTGTATTAAAAAGTATCATTTGTTAGAATGGATTTTTTAAAATATCTAAACTGACCTGGTAAATTTTTGTTGTGTTGTTGATTGTTTTAAACACCAAAGCTGCAAGCTTTCAAGTATAACGGTCACACAAAACACTGCAAGTTTGAAGAGAATGCAGAGGTTACAAATGATTTCTCTCCTGGTTAGTTAGGCCTTTATAATTTAGCTTCTACTTGAACAAACTGCTTACCCTATGGTAGGTTTTCATAATTATTTTACTTTTTTAATACTAAACACAGTTTTTATTACAGAATAAGCATTATTCCACAAGTGCATTTCTTAGATATGTCAAGGAAATAGAAATTTTTTAAAAAAGATTTCCTTTGCTTTACATTGTTCCTATAAACCATTTTATTACTTTGAAGCAGCAGAAGCAAGTGCATTTTGTATTTATGCATGTATTAGGAAACCAGGTGTTCTGATTTAAGTGCTGAATATTTTACAATATATAACAATTGTCTAAAAGGCATACTCAAAAAATGCTTCAGATTTCATTGTTTGAATAAAAATAATATCACAAACTCGATTCTCTCAAAGTACAATTTAAAACTTATAGTATAGTTGGGTACAAAAATTCCTTTTATCTACAAGCTGTTTTCTATAAATAATGTAACAATTATTTTATATATAAAACACTTGCCTTGGATGACTTCTCAGAAGAAAATAAATGAGCTTTTTACCACAGTGTTATTGATGACTTTTTAAGTGGCTGAACTTGATGTGAATGGAAGACTCTGATGGACTTGAGTAATGAGGAGAAGAGGGGTGATCAGGAGAATAACCTAACAGAGTCAACCAGGAAGGGATAAGTTAGGCAAGAAAAGTTGCTTTACTATGTTGTTAATGCTATGTGTCTGCATGGAATGTGAAATGGGTGAGGGTACTTTCACTGTCACCTTGATTGTCTGACATAAAGCAGTGAAGGTGTATCTGAGCTAAAGGTGCAAGAACTTCCTGTGGGAATCAAAACTACTGCATACAGAGCTAAAGGGAAGCTGATGGCATTGGCAATGAAGTGCTTGTAAATGCAGAAATTTACCTGTTGATAAAATGTGAGTGTACTTTCTGTTCTTTTTGCATCAGATGGAGCGTGAAATTCATTTGCAAGGCCTGGCTGGAGGAAGATTATAAATAAAGGAGCTTTTTTCTGTGTTTCTGTGCAAAAAACAAAACAAAACAACAAAACAAACCTGTACGATGTGCACTGCAGCAAAGTTGCATATAGCTTTACAGCTCCAGAACTTTAAAGTACTTTAATATGTAAAGACTGTTTATAAAAACTGCTTTTTGAACTGTGTTTGCGGTGCTAACTAGTGTACATTTCTCCTGGCAAAACAGCTTACCAAGATCTGTTATTCTCACTCTTCATTCAGCTCTATGGGGCACATAATGGCATGTCATGTCTTGAAAGTGAGAAGCTTGACAGTTGTTTCAAATCTGTATTAAGGAAATGAGGTGTAAATCTGATTCTTACTTTTTCATCAAAATAGGTTGTATTTTTTTTCAGATCTCTTTGAGTTCTAGGGATGCCAGGTAGTGGGAAATTCAGAGTGCTCCAAACATGAACATGGCTCCAGATAAGTGAGAGACAGGGGAGGAGGAAGAAGGAGAGGGGTTGGTATTTCAGCTAAAAATCTCTGCACTTGACTGACTTATCCAAAGACATTCTAGAAATCAGCAGCAGATCTAGAAAAAGAATGCAATTACATTGGTTTCCAGTCTCAATACTGCCCCTTGCCATCCCTTACTCCACTCACAGTAAATCTTTCACTTGGAAATATGTATTTTGTGTTCATACAGTGGATTAATTTTGCTTTTGCAAAATTATTCCTGTTCCATTTGTATTTTAATGCAAGCTATTTGGATCACATTTTATTCATATCATAATTGTTCTTAGTGTGGTGTTATTTTGAATAGGACTAGAGTAAACGATATTTTGTCAGTGTATACATTTTTGTAGCACAGTTTGTGAGACAAGCAGGCAACAATTACTCTGCCTTGGTTTAGCCTCTTTTAAAGAAAGAAAAATATCAGTCATTTTCTGTCCCATTTCCTTTCTCTTTTTCTATCCCACTGAACTTGTTTCACTTGTTTGCATTTGCAATATGCAGACATTTTGTGCACATAAAAGGAAACTTGTAGCTGTTGTACGTTGGCTAATGCCACAAAAAAATATTGAGAGCAACAACTTAACAGCAATCTGTGAATCCACAACAGCAAAGGAACAACTAATGAGAGCTGGTGAACTCAATTGCCAGTATGGTTGAATTTGGGATAAAGCAACTAATTCAACATACTCATCTGCTGGAAGAGTTCAGTTGAGTAAGAAGCATGACCAGAAAAAGCATGTGTAGGTCAGCAACCTAGGTGCAATAGGATTAAAACCAGGACTTCTTTTTAGTCTCTCTCTTAAAAAAAAAAAAAAAAAAAATCAGATATGTGAAAGGAAATGAAAGTCATGTCCACAAAAAGTTAGAGTTGAATATTTTTCTGACCCCATGAAGAAGGCTCCTGTAGAGAAATCCTTGGTCATGGGACATTGAGAGAGAAATATCTTGGAAGAGAGGTTCAGATGTCACACTGTGAAACAATGCTTAGCATGGTAGTGTTTCAGACTGTGTGGTTTGGGCTCTGATGAACAATCCTTGCTGTAAAATGGAAAGTGCTAAATGATTTGTGCTCAGAGCACTGGGTTGAAGTTGGCAGCCCTCTGTTGTCCTGCTCTTAACCCAAGGAGCTGTTCCCCTGGGGCGGCTGTTCTGGACATACTTTGTGTGGCATCTCCCACCACTGCAGACTCACAGTGTCTTTAGCAATAGTAATGAGTTAAGAGGGTAAGACAGGCTGTAGGTAACGGCATAGAGTCAGGACAAAATTTGTTTTGGAGGATGGTGCTACAACATTGTCTCTTGTGGAGTTTATTACTTCTTTCTCTCAAATGTCTGATCCTGGTCATAGCTGGAGGGCAGTACTGGAGCAGGCCGTGGATCTGGTTCAGTTTAGTGGTTCTGTAGTCCTACTGAGAATAAACTGATGCACTATGAGGAACTTACTGCAATGTAGTTTTTTTTTTTATTATTCCCAACTTCATAACAGTAGTCATTGTACTTAAGACACTGATTTTTTTTAGCACTGTTCAAATGAAGCCCAAATAAAATGCACAGGGGCTCAACAGCATTATGAACAGACCTTGTTGTACATTAGGGAGTTCAGTCAGATTCTTAAATTCTTAAACTGTATTGATTAACTTTATGGCATGTACTTATGCTCTGAGCTCCTGAAAACTAACTCTCTCCAGAAAGGAAGTTCTTTGTAGTGATAGGAATTCTTCAATACTTCAGCATAATCAACACTATTTCTATTGTAATACCTATCTTACTTCTTAAAGCAGATTTTTCTTTTCAAGTGATGCTGTCTTCTCTTGATGTCTGTGCACCCATGTCTCTTCTATTAATGACCCATTTGCCTGTTCCTGGTGCTGCCTTCACACTGGTTCTCATCTAACCTCATTAACCTCTATTCTGTCTTCCAGGTTTTTTTCAGGGGTAGCTACTACATCAAAATCCAGGAATTGGCATGGAGGTCTTGCACAAATTGTAAACTGGGGATTAAATACCATATTTCTTGTCTGAAAAGGTCTTTAGAGTATACATATAGAGTGAATGTCCCCCTTTGAAGCTGTAAATTCATGTTTATCCCCTGTTAGTTGGGACAGACCTCCAAGTCTGTTCTGTGTGGGCTTGAGGAGTTTAGGGGCATTGAGGTGAAAGAGAGACAGTGCAGGTTTCTTTCTGGATGTCAATAAGAAAGTCTCAACCAAAAAAAAGTTTTAACTCCCTTAATGAGACAGAATAAGAACATGAATATAGATACAAAATAAATCTTGGATCCTTTCAGATACTGGGTACTCCACATTTGTGCAGCATCAGCTGGAGTCCAGATGCCTTTTCCCCTGGTGCATTGCACAGAGGAGACCCAAACCTATCTGTGGAGAGAACCTCTCCCTTTTGGTCCTTCAAGGTAATACATAATTTTTTTACAAGAAAACAGCTGTATCCCTAAGGGATGTTATCACGAGAACTTCTTGCCACACTTTCAGATAAGGCAAGACCTCCCAGGTAGCATAACTGCTGGTACCCAGTGGGAGCTACCTGCAGGCTCCTCTGTTTCTGTCAGCTGAGTGAGTTTGTTCTGCAGACAGGGAATCTGAGCAACACTGCACAGACTCACACCCCCTCAGGTTAACTGTTCTGTGGGTTGCTGACTCCACAGAAAGTGGACAGTTTCTCAGTCAGGACCAAGATAAAGACCTAGAGTGAGAATCAAAGAAAGACTTGGTGCATCATGGATTCTGTTTTTTTCTGCTTGTTCAGTTGCTCAGTACTAAGCCCATCACTTCTTTGTGACCGCTCCCACATCAGTAGCTTTTCATTGCCAGCTTGTGAGCTGAAACTGGTGGCAGAGAGCACTGGTGCCCAGTCTTTCACAGGCCTAAAACTACAACTGACTTTCCTGTCTCTGGGCTGCAATGTCATCTGCACAATTTATGAGTATCCCATACTTCTGTCTTCTGATAACTGTGCAAGGGATATTTGTGTCTGCTGCTTCCCTTTTGGTTTCCCCTCGGTTTCATTTCCTGATGCTTCATGAGACTCTGGGCAGATTCTTACTTCTATCTCAGTGTTAAAATTTCTGTGAACAATCTAAAATGGCAGGGGGAGAGATGGCTCACACTGGGAGTTTCCACTGTGTACCTGTAAGAGTAACCATGGAGGAGTAACACCACTTGTAAATGAATGCAGAACATGAGGTTATATCCTCTGAGAGTAACCTTTGAGACTGCTTATTTCCTTAATTTATGAAAGCACAGGCTTGTAGAAAGGGTCCCACTTTATCTGAAGATGAAGAAAAGGGAATCTGAGACCATTTTAGATAAGGTGAGATCACTTATTTTCAGTAACTTAGATAAGCTGAGGAGTATCAAAGCGCCATGCTGCCTGGCAAAGATTACACATTCTTATATTATTGAGGAGACAGTTGTGACTCCATCTTGTGAGCCTTGGCTGAAAATGCCTTTAAAGAGCAAATATGTCTGTGTTTAATGTGGTTTTGCATTGTTAGACTTGACATACAAACAATGAAATGAGAGCAGTGTTAAATATAACTGTGCTTGGAATGCCATGCTTATGCAAGAAACCACACCAAACTGTGAGGGAAACAAGGAGAAAAAAAAAAAAATTTGCAAGTATTAGTGGGAAACAAATGTGCTTTGGGGTTGCCAGGCAAAGCATACAGGGTAATAAAACAAAAGGGATTTTGGAAAAGGAAAAAAGGCAGAGTTGCAACTCAGAGTCTATGTTCTCTTGTTTCCCTCACCTTTCATTTTAGGTGTAGAACAACGTAACATTCACATCTGAAATGCTTCACAGATGTTCTGCTGGTGGAATGGGATGGGCATGTGTCAAGAGTAAAATCCACATCCTGTTTATACTCTGACTGCTGTTTGTTTTAACAGCTTTCTGTGGGCTTTAAGACAGCAACAAGACTCATCTCCAAGTTGAGTTATTTTAAAAATTTTGTATAAGCACAATGATGCCTAATTAGGAATGGAAGTCCCCTAAACATGCTTTTTTCGCTACAGCACACAAAACCCATCACAAACATTTACCTAGCTATTGGGGACTTCAGAAAAATCACTTTCTCTCTCTTCCCTCTGCTGTCTACTTAGAAGTTGTAACTTTCCCTTCTAACACAAGTGTGGTTTTGTCATCCTAAATTCGCCTCTGCAATTAAGGTCCTTCTAAGCAGGGCCAGCCTTTTGCCATGGAAATAGTGCCTGTAGAATAGCTCTCAACAGGTCTCTTCCCAGCTCTTCCCAAAGCTGTGGAGCTGCACGAGGCTTAGTGTAAGAAGTCATGCATGGGAGGTTACCTAACCCCAACTCTTCTGGATTTTGTCCATAAGACAGGTGGTGATAATTTGTTGTATAGGTCTGTGTTTCACACTTCCATTTTAAAAAGATGTTTCACTAAGGTGTTCTTGCAGTACAGAGTCCTCATACTTTTGTGTATGGGCACAGAAGCCCCCTTTGGTGGGACTTTCACAGGCTATGTGCAAGCTATCATGCAGCATCTCAGGCTCAGTGTGCAGGGGAAAGATGCAAGGCCATTGATCCTGTTTTCCACTACATAAAAAGCTGTTATTCTTCCCTCGTTAGTATTAGCTTGACAATGAATACCAGTACTGTTCTGGCTCTTAAGGTGCTTTCCTCAAATTTCTCTTGTTTTATATGTGTGCCTAGAGGAACACGTCTACTGTGAAGTTTCTGGGGAGAAATCCACCAGCTGCAAAGCATTATACTGCCAACTGCTTTTAACTATTTATTTAGCAGCATTTAATTGGTAGAAAACAACTTCTCTGATTGCACTTAACAATAATGAAACACTTACTGGATTCCCTCTAATAACATTTTAAATAGGGAAGAAACCACTGCCCACACATATTCTAATCAGGAGCTTCCATCAAGTTTAATTAAATCACACAAATGAGAGTCCTATTTTCTTATCCTACTCAGCCTCTCATTTCATAAGTACCAGAAGAGCTCAGTTTTAAACAATCTCTTGCAAGTTAATAAATCCAGGCTGTGATAACTAGAGTTGAGAAAAGTGTCAGAGACTTTCAGAGACACTGTCCTGGCAGTAGATTATTTTCCTTAGTGGCTGCATAAGATGATGTGTGGTGAATTCATTTTTCTGCAGTCAATGAATGGTACCAAAACCCAACTATTCCATTCCCTTCATTTTACATTATGCCATGACTTCTGAGGAGGAGGGATGTTGTGCCTCTTCTGTCCCCTGAAACAGGTGGGGTATGGAGAAATTTGTGAAGAAAACAGCTATTGCACATGGGTCGTGGGACTCTCTTTTATTTAATTCCATTCTGTGCTTCTGTAATGTTGGGAGAAAAATAATGAGGAATTTGTTTCTTTTGAATGGTATGTATTAGAGAAAAGGTGAAATGACATGAGGTTTTAATGGTTTCTGAAAAGCAACTGCCGTGTGGAGAAGAATAAAAGAGTTAGAGACACTCCCAGGATAGGAAGCTCTATTCCAGAGCTTCGCTTTTGTGCCCTTGCATACCTGGAATCCATTGTTTTCCAGAAAAAGGGACACAGCTAGATCCTTGTTTTGTGGAATCAGGTGTTCTGGTTAAGGCCTATACTTTCTAGTAAAATTTAGAGATCTTTTCCTCTGTGACCTTTTATCTGAGCTGAGTGGGAGCCATGGCCATGCACTGATGATATTAGTGAGAGAAATTTTGTCACTGGCCTTTATATTTTTCCTTTTCCATGAGTTCTCCTGTTTTCTATTCATGACTTTATCTTTCTGAGCCAAGTAATAATCTGCAGAGCTCTCTGTTACTAAACAAATGTGGGAAGCAGACCTTATGATGTAAGATGTATAAAGAACACAGAGTTGACAGCTATGCACACAACTTTAGTGCTTTGTTACTATGACCAGAAAGGGTACCTAGAAATAATAAAATATTCATTTTCTTCTGATTTTTTTCCTTGTAAAGAAGAATTATTGGGGATAGAAGAAAAACATTTAGTTCAACACTAATGCTTCAATTAGAGTAGGTTGCTGGGGGCCTTCTCCAGTTTGGTTTTGATTATATCAAATAATAGAGACACCACAACCTCTCTAGGTAACCTATTTTGGTCATCAACCACCCTTGCAGTAATAAAGGTTCTGCTATATTTAAACTTAGTTTTGTGGATTTCCATTTGTGCCCATTGCCTCTTGTCCTGTTATTGGGCCCCATGGAGCAGAGTCTGGCTTTGTCTTCTTTATTGTCTCCCATCAGATATTTATATGCATTGATGAGACTACCCCTGAGTCTTACCCCCTACCCCTGCTCTCCAGGGTAAACAGTCTCAGGTCTCTTCTTGTACGTCAGATCCTCCATGTCCTTTAACTACCTGAATGACACTTTTCTGGACTGACTCACACCTCTCTCTTGTACCAGTGAGCCCAGAACTGGACCCAGCACTCCAGATGCAGGCTCACCAAGGGCTGAGTAGTCTATAAATCCATGATGACTTGTCTCAATTTTCTTCTTGTTCATAGCATATTTCAAAATTGTTTATAGGACTACTTGCTTCATCACCTTTCTGGACACTGAGGTGTGGCTGCTTGCCTTTCTTGAAGAGAGCAGTGATGGTTGCTTTCTGCCAGCCCTCAGGAACGTTCCCCAAGTGGCTGTGACCTTTCAAAGATAATTGAGAGTGACCTTCATAAATGGGAGGAAGTATGAACACAAATCTAGCTGCTGTGGTTATGAGTTGTCTATCTGCCTGCTCGTCTTGAACTTAAGTCAGCCATTTCAAACATAATCACTTGGGCTGGAAAGAGACACAGTTTTTATATGCAGTTTTCAAGGTATGTTATTCACTTGTGTCAAAACTTGAAGTGGTAGAGTTTGATTCTGCCTCTAAGATTGAATTCTTGCTGGTGCTGATCAGTATTGTCTTCAGCAGCATTATGAAAATGAGAATACGTTAGATGGGACAGTTATTTATGTGATTATAATTATTCACTGTAGAAATTTCAGATTCTCTGGCAACAAGCAAAACCAATCATCTATTTCTCCCTGTCCAGTTGTATAAACACAGAATATGTTCATCCTTTGTGAGAAGAGTGATGCAATGAAAATCCCCATCTGTGGTATTAATGCTTAGCAGCTGTGATCTTTTTGTGCATAAATAAAAGTTCATGTGCCCATCCATGATATCTGATATTTTTGATACCTGGTTCTTTCAACACGACTGTACAATGGGAATCTATTTAAGAAACGCAGTTGCAGCCCAATCAACAACACATTATGTTTACAACTTTAAATGGCTGATTTTTCCCCCTAACACTGCCTTCCCCTGCCTGGGCACTTACAGAATTAAAAAAGACTATAGGAGAGTTCTCTTTTTCTTCTCATACAAGCTTTTAAGCCTGTGATATGTAATTGCAAACTTATAAATTGCTTTTGGGAGTGTTAAGCATCTACAACTTCAGATAGCACTTCTTATGATTAAAATACCTTTAAACTAAACCTGAAGATCTCTGATTTGATAGGAAGCAAAGATATTTAAAATTAGTGACATTTCAGCAACTTTTTGATTAAACTTTATTGTGTGTAATTTCCTAAATTGTGGATTTAACCTAGAAATGTTTTATTCATTAGGAAGTATGGCAAGTTGAACATGAGTCAGCAGTGCCCTGGCAGCTGGGAGGGCCAACCGTGTCCTGGGGCGCATCAGGCACAGCATCGCCAGCTGGGCAAGGGAGGGGATTGTCCTGCTCTGCTCTGCACTGGGGTGCCTCACCTCGAGTGCTGGGGGCAGTTTTGGGCACTGCAGTATAAGGAAGATAATAAACTATCAGGGAGTGTCCACAGGAGGGTCACGAGGATAGTGGAGAGCCTTGAGGGGAAGCCTTAGGAGGAGTGGCTGAGATCACTTGGTCTGTTCAGCCTAGAGGAGGTTGAGGGGAGACCTCATTGCAGTTACAACTTCCTCATGAGGGGAAGAGGAGGGACAGGCACTGATCTCTGCTCTATGGTACCCAGTGACAGGACCCAAGGGAATGGCCTGAAGTTGTGTCAGGGGAGGCTTAGGTTATACACGAGGAAAAGGTTCTTCACACAGAGGGTGGTTGGGCAGTGGAAGATGCTTCCAGGAAAGTGGTCACAGCATCAAGCCTGACAGAATTCAAGAAATGTTTGGACAACCATGTCCCAGCTTCAGACCCCATGCTTTAGATGTCTTTTACAAAATGACTTCTCTAGAATCAGTCATAGAATATCCTGAGTTGGAAGAGACCCACAACTCCTATCTCTGCACAGGACAACCCAGACACAGAATCACACCATGCACCTGAGAGCATTACCCAGATGCTTCTTGAACTCTCTCTTGACTACTATTAAAATCTGAACATGCTGCTCAGTTTTCACTTACTTTGGCCAAAATACTTTTTTACCCTCATGCTTTTGTATGAAGAACAGCTATGGGGTGCATTTCTGTGTCTTGGATTTAACATAAACAATAATAGCATAATTTTCTTCATTTCAGTTCTCTCCTATTCCTTGGAGTTAACTTTTAGACACTCTTGTTATTTAATTTGATTTTCCATTTTAAAAAGCAAGTTAAAAAAGGATTTACTAGAATTTCTGATATCATCCAGCCTGAGACTCTTCAGAAAATTCATCAATTTATTTTCTGAGGCCAAACAGTGATACGAATCTCTTAAGAATGGTTGATACTGTGAAAACTCTAAATTACTGTAGTTGAGATTTCTCTTGCACAAGGCTTTTAGTTATTAGGCTGTGAAACTGCTCTAATATCTATTTCAAAGAAGCTGTAGTTTCAAGTGTTTGAGTCACCTTCTAACATAAGCAAATATTCATAAAAATTTCTGTCAAATGTATGTTGTGTGCATAGTGGTCAGGCTGGACAAGCTCTGCTGATGGTCAGCTTATTATCAAATGAAATAAATCTCCTGAGATCTCATGTGCAAGTAATGTACATTCAGGACATGAAGTGCTGAAACAAAGCAGTGAAGCATGAGATTTACAAAAGTGAAGATTAAGCCAAAGCTATGATGGATGATCTGATTTTCCCAAATCTTCTGGTCTTACTACAGTAAAGAAGAATGTATGAATCTGAGGATAACAGTAAAGTAGCTGTGTTACAGGGATGAAAACTATGAGGGGTAAGCTAGAAGAAAACAATGACCTGTTTGAATACAATGACTGTGAAGGATGCTTAAGTCATGGTCCAGGCAGTTGGAGGTTTGATAATCTAGGATGGAGTGTGCTGGGTAGGCAGAGTGCCCCTTGCAGCCTGCAGTAAGGTAAGCCAGGATGAATGTTGCCACTGCCTATTTCCCTTCTTTGTCAGCCTGGTTAAAAAACTGGTGAGTTGTAGGAAGGGGCAGGATTCTTTTTGTTGTTATTCATACACTTCTTGCTGAATACAAGTGAGTCAATTGGCCCTACTTGATCAGAGGGGGATGCACAAGACAACCCCAGAGGTACCTTCCAATCTAAACCACTTTGTGATTCTGAGAACAATGGATTTGGCAAGGTCAGAAAAAAGATGTTTCAATAAGAACTCTGCATATGAGTCTGCTGAAGAATTGCAGCCTTTCCTGTAAATCTGAAATGTCATTTTCAGATGCTGTGTGGGAATGACTGTCTATGGTGTCTCAAGAATCATATTCTGATGTCTCTGGGATGAGACCACAGTTAATGCCCATCAGCTAGTGGCAAGATGGTACTTTTTTTTTCTGAGTCAAAATAGATGTGATCTAGGCAGAAACTGATCGTATATAAGATAGCAACACTGTGCAGAAAGTACTGATGTGCTGATGATAAACTATGTAGGATAATGCCCAGGGCATCAGATTACATTATTAATGCTACACTGAAAGGGATATCAAAGGGCTTTTGTGGTTTATGAAGTAAACTGTTTTCACATGGTAGTAAACACAGGATGCAGGCAAATAGTAATCATGAAACAACAACAAAGAAGCTTTGAAAATGCCAATGCATTTTTAAATGAAATCAGAAGTGAAGTTAGGGTGAAAAGTACTAATTTCCAGAACCCTGTATTTTATTTTTCATACAAAATAAAGCTTTGATCAAAAATGTGTCTGGCTATGAGATAAGGAGACTATTGCCCCAAATGATTGGTCACTTGTGGCTTTCTTTATTGGAAGAACCGACCCTTTTAGAATGATGTCACCTGCAGAAATGAATAGGTACATTGCAGCCGTTAGTCTCTGCCCACATGGGACAAGGGGCATACTTTTCCCCAGGAAATGAGACCTAGCACTTATTCCTTATGACTACTAATCAAAACCCTTTTAAGCAAAGAAAAGGAGGATAAAACACAGACACATACATTTTCTGTTCTGCTTCTGTGGTCTAGGTAAGAACTTGATAGTAGTCCAAACATTTTCTCTGTGAAGGATGTTATGATAGCAGTGCATCTTCTTTGACTGTCTATTTCTGAGCATTTCTGAGCATTGTCTGAATCTTCTGTTGGAAGATTCAAAGGAAAACTACTTTTACTGGTTTTGAAAAACTCCTTCTCTAGAAATAAAAAGGAATTATCTTTATAGTAGAGAAAGCTATTCTTTTATCCCTAAACTCTGGTGCTGGTGTTTCTGTGTATTGAAGCCAAAGGACTTCTTGGAACAAATTCAGACTTGCTCCTTTGAGTGTCTTTGGTGTCATTTACACAGACATCAGGATTATCTTGATTTGTGAAGAAACCACTTTAAAGGTGACTATGCCTTTATCACTCTGCTAACTTTTTTTTTTTTAAGTCAAAGATAAAAATAATAAGTAAAATAAACTCCTTGACTTCATTTAGAATTGAAACTCAAAACTCCCAAAACTTGAAAAAACACAGTATCATGACTTTACTTACCTTGGAGGCCATTCTTGAAAGCTACTTTTATTTGTAAGGGAAAAAAAACCTGATACTTTATGCTCTGGAGCTCTGGAAACATTCACATTTTGCTACTTAGTGTCTAAACTACCCAATAAATGTTCTAAAATGCCTAAAAAGTTTGAAATACATTTTAAGAAGGAATAATGGAAAGTGTTTTGAACATGCTAATTATTTAGGAACTAGATTAATAGTTGAATTTGCAAGGATCATATTGGTGCTGTTCTTTTACATGTACTTTAGGTAGACCATATATGCTACATACTTTCTCTACTTAGTGAAAACAATCTCTTATTTTCTTGTCTTATTTTTTTTCCAATGTTGACTCAAAATACTCATCTTTCTTACTACAGAAAGGATAGCCACTTTCTGGGTCTTGTTTTACTTGAAAGTATTCCAGAACAAGCTATTAGAATGATATTCCTGTGGATACACAAAAGTCAGCAGCTCACTGGAGTAGAGAGCTTCTGACATTCTCCCTGCCTCTCCATACAGCACAACTTCCCCTTTGTATCAATCTGCCGATCTTCCTTGTGCACCTATTGTCCCTGGATCACCTTGCCTGTAAACTTGTTCAAAAGTTCTCAGCTACTCATAAATAATTTTGTATCTTTGTACTACATGCTTTAGTACAGGAAGGGAGCCAGCCTCCTGCTGTATGTACTGAGAGAAAGTGACTGAACCTGTGCAAGAGATGTTGCTACCCCATTCTGTTGCAGAGATTTGAGCTGATGGGGTCAGGACCTTGAATCCACTTAACTTGCCTTTCTGTGCCAGTGTATGCCTTCTAAGAAGGCACAGGTCTGCCAGACATCAGACTCTTGTCTGCCACATTACATGTCAAAGGAAAGACAGGAAATCCAGGCAGAGATTGCTGTGTGGCTGTCCTACTGGAAAATATAAGAGAAATTACAACAAAATCCAGTAGGTGCTTTAATAAGCTATTTTCAAATGATGGCCAAGCCCTTCTGTTTCTGGTGTGTTGGTCTATGTGCCTCTTTACGTGCTCAGTTTCTTAACAATGCCAGATGCTTAATGTTTGCTTGTTAAAACAACATCAACTGTGTAGCTGTACCAAGTACACTGCTCATTCCTCTTCTTGATGGAAGGCTTATTTCTTTCTGTTTGGCTGGCTGCTTATCTCAGGGTAAAGAAAGCCATCAGTATTAAATGCAATGAATGGCATCACTGCTTGGTTTCTAGAACTGCTTTTACAGCACACAAGAAGGCAAGGGAGGGAAAGTACTCTGGCACACAGTTTGATTAGTGTTTTGAGCTCTTAGTTATGCTCTGTGCTTAATTCTGGCAGCTTGCCGTGCGACGGTGAATAAAACTCTCTGCATATTAAAAGCTAATATTAACCAATAATTTTGTTACTAAAGAAGAATCCTATGGGAAAAAAAAGGTAAGGGAAATGTTCACTACCTCTTGTCTGCTTCCCTTTTTTGCCTTCTCACTTTCCTATTGGGTGTGGTCAGACAGAGTGAGGGTAAAGCATAGCTTTTCCTTCTGATGAACAGCTACGTGACATTTCTTACAGTGTAAGTACTCCAAGCATCATGGTCCTTGGCCATGCTGGTGTAACAGCAAAACAGTAGATTTTTATGTATTTGGAAACTTTGTTCCATTGAAAGAATTGTGATTTCTTGGGCTAAAAGAATGCTGAGAGCTCTTCCCTGATCCTGAAACAGCCAATAGTTGTATCCAGAGCAGAGTGTCCCCGGGTGGTATCTCTTACATCAGGTATGCCCTGCAGCAATAGACTCTTCTATGATGAGGGGAATATTTCCAGATTTTCATGATGCTTCACAGCATCTCTTATATCTCCTGATAAAGAGTGGGGTAGGGAGTTGGGGGAAAGAGGAAAAGGTCAAATAACAATTTCTTGTGAGATTAAACTTGTTCTCTCTTTAATTCATCAGCCCTCATTGGCTGCTTAATTTTGTAATTAATCAAAAGAACAAGCTTTTATTAGAGCATTTTTTCAGTGTGCTCAGCAATCAGGATAAGAGATACAATAAGGGCTCCTAGAAAAGGCAGGGGGCTATCAGGAGAATATTTACATTGAGGGGTGGTGATTTTAACTGACATAGAATGCAACAGCTTGTGAACATTCAGACAATATTTATGTGCCAGCTGTCCTCTTTTTCCATCTCTCTAGGATAGTTGGCTGCTGGTGCTGTAAAATGCCTCCTTTGGAAAAAGAAGAGCCTCCCAAGATTTTCTCAACGCAAACTTTGTGAACCCAGTGACTTGTGTATGTCACTGTCATGTTCTAAGTACATATGTCTACTCACCTTGTTTAACCTCTCCAGCTTCCTGTGTTTTAAATCCATCCTGTTGTGTTGGATCTCAGTACAAACCAACAATGACTAATAAATATTTATACAAATACAGTTAATTTACTTCTTGGCAGGATGCCTTCTGTCTTCTTATAGCCAGCATTTAAGACGTGAGAACACGTTCTCATCAGTTTTGGAGATTTTTAGATGCATCATTTTCATATGACTGGTATGTCTATAAAACTTCTTTCTTTCCTACATCTAACTACTTGGATTGGAAGTACCATGGCAAAAATTGTTTTTTTCAGGGAAGACAAAATTCTCAACAACTCTTTTGCTAGAGAACTTTTTTACTTCTTCAAAAAGAATTTGTGCAAAGTGGGAGCTATTCTTCAAGAAGCAGGAAGCAGGTACTTCTTTTTTTCTCGTAGGAGACCCACAATGCCTTTCGAACCCACAGGGTAATTTTCAGCTAGTTTAGTTAGGTTTTGGATAAACTTCTCTCTCTTATCTGTCATCTAGAAAAATGCAAAGCATGCTAAATGTCATGCAATGACAAAATTACCTCCACTGTCCTTAGTGAACACTGTGGATCAGGAAGCAAAATGCTCTTCCACTGCCATCAAGCATTCCTGTCTTTATTCTTTACACTTACTATTCAGGAACTATTGATTATGCTTACTGTTCAATAAATTTCCACAGCTGTGAAATGGGCCTTAAAACAACCAGAAATGCCCTGTAGGATGTGTGACTTGATGCAATAGAAAAATTAGGGGCTAGATACATCAGTTATGTTATTTAAATGTGATTCAAATTTTAGAGATGAGTTCCCTACACAGTTCACACAGAGAGTTAAGTCTGAAAAAGAAGAAAAGGAATTCTGAAGTCCTTTACTGTATACCTGAAGCAGACAGTCTGAATAGCACTTCTAATGCAGTTCACTATCTAAATGTTGCCTGCTTCTAGAAGAACTTGAAGATTGTTCTAGTACACAAAACTGGCTAGCTGTCAATTAGTGGAAGCTGTGGTAGTGAACTTCCAAATTGTAATGGCCAGTTTTTTTGTTCTGCTAAATAAGCCTTGATATTTGTCTTCAGCTTCTGTTGCTCAGAGTGAGTTTGCAGTGGTTTTTAGAAAAATGGCTCTGTCATCACTCCATTCCATGCAGGTCATGCCAGGTCTGCATTACAATTGTGTCCAAGCTGAAACCAGATGTAGTGTTCCACTGAATAATGCTGCTCTGAAAAAAAGTTTTGTGCATTTTGCTTAGTCTTGTCTTCTGCTACCTCACTTTTGAAGTCCCTCAACTCATCTGCCGTCTGCTGGACTCATGGCTCCTAAGACCTATAAAACAGATGATGATAGTGAATTTTAACACCCAACAGCATCTTCCACATGTTGCTTTACTGTTATCTAAAACCTGGAGTGCATTTTTGAAGCAGATGGTTAATGGGATATACTGGTAGATTTGAGTGAGTGTATTGTTTCCTTTATCCCTTTGTTAAGTCCTAGAATCCAATTAGACATTATGTGGCTGCAAAATAATGACAGTGTGAATGCTGTTAACTGGAATGCTTTGCATCATGCAATCCTCCCTGCCTCCCCTCCCCAAATGCTATGCAGCTGTTCTAAAAGAGCACTGAGCTGTGTGGGAACATGGAGATTAGCTTATGCCAAAACACAGTCAGACATGGCTGTAATAGAGAAAGATGGGCTTAGAAGTAAGATACTTATAGATTTACGTTTTGCTGCTAGATTATATTTTGCTGTGCTTTCATTAATGAGATACTTCAATACCTAAATAGCTTTTGAGAACTCTGGTCTAACTTAATTGCAAATTAATTCCTTAACTCCTACACATTTAGTAAAAAAAAAAAAAACCTCAAAAAGGAACATGAAGAAATAAAAACCCCAAGCTCAAAGTTTTATGCAATCCCACATATATACAGCAGCAGTTCCTGGAAAGCACAATGGAGCCAAAATATTGCCAGTGCTGTAACTGTTGAAATGGTGTCTTTGTCTTAAGGCACGTAAACTGCAGACAGAACTTGGTGTGTTTGTCCTGGCTTTTGGTCCAGGCAGTTGTTTGCAAACCATGCCTCTGCAGTCAGAGCAGATGTGGCAGCACAGCTGTAACACAGGAAATTTTGCTCAATTCTTCTTTTCCACTCTTTATAACAGAGAGGCAGAGGATTTGGCCCAGGAAGAAGAATTGCAAAGCTTGGACCATATGCTGAGAGAGGAAACACTGAAGATGTTGGATGGACAGTAATGGACTTCAGTTATTCTCATTGCCAATCCTATTGTATTCCTTTTAAACCAATTGGATTGGATGTACCATGGCAAGAATAGTTTTTTTCAGGAAAGAGAAAATTCTCAAGACTCCACAATGACAGTGTCAGGCAGGGAAGTCCAGAGACTACCCCTATGAGGGGCAGAGAGTATTAGCCACATCTTGAATGTCACAAAATTCCTTAGTGACAGAAGGAAACTGAGTTGAGGTTATTGCAACTAGGTAATCACTGTCTCTAAGCCTGGAGAAAAGATGTGACTAAAAAGATACAATGAAAGGGGAAAAGTAGTGTTTCAGTATTTCTTGGGTTTTTTGGTGCGTCTCATCCATGCCCTCCCCTCTCCTAACTATTTAATTGGTTTTTTACATTTAAAAGTCTATTATTTTTTGGGAAAGTCACTGAGAGAGATCAAGGCAAACCTACCTCCCTGCTCTGGCTGACTTGTAACCTCATCCCAGATGCCTGGCAGGAACAGAGACGTTATACTTTCTGAGGATACTGTTTTTCATGCCAGGAATCAACTTCAAGCAGTTTTGCTTACATGGGGCATTTTTATTTTATAACTTTTTTCATCTTGTGCTGTTGTGAGTTGTTTGTTTTTGGCATGCATAACAGCCAATGGTAACTGCAATTTTGTTGACCCTGCTCTATGATGATACCTAAACTCCAATATGAGGACACCTGGAGAAGTTCAGGGTTCAGCTAGAATTTCATACAACATGCTGATGGATGATGCTGAACTTTTGATAAACCTGTGCCTCCCCTGAAATAATGATGAGAAGTTCTTTACATAGAGAATCATGTTGCAATTCAGATTCAGTTTCAAGTAAATAAACCAAAAATGGTTAAAATACAGTACAGCAGGAACAGATATGTTCCATTCTTCTAGGTCTTGTATTTTGGTCTCTTTGCAGTAGCCTTTGTTAGGTTGTTTTAGGTTGAGCATCTTTTCAAATAATTATCTCATCTGAGTGGTGATTACAAAGAATTTTAGTAGTCATCCCAGTTAAACAAGAAGTACATGACAGAACTGATACATTCATCTGAAAACACTTGAGTTTCACAGTGTGGTTTTTTTAATGTGGTTTTTCTGGTACTTTCTGCTGTGCAGTATCCTTCGTGGGAAATATTTCCATGCTCTCTGGGGAACATATTCCAGCTTCCTCTTTAAACCAGAAGACTATGTGTATGTGAAACCAGATCCTTATTATTTTTATTAATTTTTTTATTTTTATTCAATTATGGTAATTATGCTAGAAAAAAAATTTACTATGCCTTTTGGGAGATATGTGTTATGTGAACTAGATGTTTCCTGATATGGGCTGAACATTACACTTGTATATGTCAAACATTGAGTAAAGTTATTCTATGGTGTCCTGTTTCTCCTGAAAAATAAGTAACACTCAGAAAAGATTTCTAGTAGGTGAATCTGAATTGGCAAGTAATTCAAATCCGTACAATTTTCTCAGGGCTATTACTTTCTTCCTTTCCTCCCCTCTCCTTGGGAAAAGCAGTCCTCAAGGATCTGTCTGAGAAAAGACTAATATGAGGTGCTATGCAGAAGGCTGCTTAAATTTACAGGAATCGTAAGATTAGCGTCATGATCTGAAGGAGTTCACTTGGTATGCTCTTCACTTGTATCTCATTTATACTCCCTTGATGATTACTGAATAATTATATTAATTATATCTAGTGGAGGTGAATAATCACCTGAGATACAGGTCACTCAGTTTCCTTTTGTGTGTGTCCTTAGGAAGCACCTATTTAAAGGGCTTGCACAAAACCTGATTTTCTGTAGAAAAATGCCGTTAGATGGTTTTTTTTCCTTAAAATGCCTGTAAACATCAAGAATGGAGCATGGCACATTGGAAGAATATGTTTTCTTTCCTCTCTACGTAGACATTCTATAAACAAAGTTCTTACCTGTTGGTGTGCCATCTGTGGACAATATTCTTGCTACATTCTGTTGAGATACAGAGCACTTGTAAATCTGTCATTTTAATTTATAGCTGATCTAATCCATCGCTTTGTTTTTACGAAGAATAAATTATCAAGTGGGCTGGAAATTTGATAATGTCACTTTATTCTCTTCTATGTTTGCCTACATATATGACAAATGGATCATGTTCAAATTCATAAATATATGCACATTGAAAGAAGAAAAGTTTGGTCATTCTGGCTTCATCTCAAGATGTTTGCAGCTGAATATATACTCAGTTTGTCATCTTTCCCAATTATTTATTTGTTTAGAGTGAGTTGCCTTGTTTTCAGAACTTCTCATAAAGAGGAGGACTGGAGTGTTAGTGTTGAATAGGAATGGCTTCTTTACTTTCATTCATAAAATTCTATGGTGTCCTGTCCCCTGCTGCAGTTTTAAGTAAAAACATTTCTTCCATTTTCTTTCCACTGTTCATTGTGTGACTGGGAAAGCAGTGTTTCATAGGATAAGGATTTCTTAGAACTCTCCTTCCTCAGAGGAAATAATGAGTGCTGTTGCCAGCTGTAGCTATCAGCGTGGTAGCATGGTTACAGCTTGACGCTTCCTACTGGGAAATCTCCCCTTTGATTTCTGAAGGATTCTGTTGGGGATCTGTTAAATTTCCCTTGCAGACATAGTGTGAGACCTCCATAGGTTTTGTGGAAGGTAAATAGAGGTCCATCAGGGTCTGAACCAGTTCTGAATGCTGCTTACAGATGTGCTATAATAATGACTTTTTTTCTTTTTGCTGTGCAAGCCTGTTTAGATGAGTTTCCTAATCCCAATTCTGCATTGGAGTATCCTATTTTTCAGTATTGATGAAACAAAATATTGTACCTTTTCAGCTCTCAATCCTCATTTTATGTCCTAATGTGTTTACAGAAAGAAAGACCAAACCATGAACAAGAATATTGCATTTTTTCTTCCAGGCAAAAGCCATTTGATGAGAACTCAGGAAAAGCCTACTGTGCTGTCATTTTCCATCCATTCTTTCTTCCTATGCCTTCCCAACAACTTCTTTTTTGTGTATTGTAGTCTGAAGGCTCTGGTGGGCTGCATAATGATATTGTCTCCGTCAAATTATTTTACCCAACCTCAACGAAATGGTACAGCACTGTGCTTTAATCTCTCAGTACCTAGAGGGAATGAATTTGCAGATTTCTGCATGGTTATTGAAAAGAAAAAATCTTTATGGGAATGATTGGTAAGGTCATGCTCCCACAGGATAATCCATAAGATTTTGATGTCTATCTGCATGTTATATCATTTTTAGAAGACTGGCCACCAGATCAAAAAATGAAACCTGTAGAGAGGTTTTCAGGAACATTTTCAAGCTAGACAAGAGACATTGGAATGCAAGTAGGCAGTTTGCAGGTCAAACTTCAAGTTCTTTCTTTCCTTTGAAAATGCTGCAATTATAGCTGGGGGGGTTGTTTGTACATGCACATTTGTAAGCTTCTTTCAAAAAAGAGTTGTAATGATAAAATTAAAAGTTGATCAGAAGCAGAATTACTTAGGTCCAAAACTCATTACCAGAAGTTTTACTAAAACCAGCTGTGTGTAATATTGATATGAGACAGAACAGAATGGCTTGTTCATAGCAGGCAAAGTTTCACTGCTTAATAACGACTACTTTGGATTCAGTCCAGTGAATAGTTTAACTCTATAAATAATGCAATCTTGCTACAATTTCCTTTCTCAAGATTTGGTCTCCTTAATGATTTCAAACCTGCCCTGTCCCATGATATTATTACACTGCTTTAAATGGCTCTGAATTGCTGACTTCTGGTAGCTGGACATTTTTCTGCTCTCTTTTTCAAATTGACCGTTCAGTTAAAAGTAAATTATCAAAAAATAAAAGAAAAAAGGGTCATACTGTCTCTGAGTGGCTCATTCTACTGGAGACAACCACAAAATGAGACTTCTTTTCAGCTCTAGTATCACTTTATTCGTTACTCTTGGGGACTACTTATTTAACTTTGGTAACTTACTTAATTTCAGTATCTTTCAATGTCAGGGAAAATGCATTTCTATTTCATGCAGTCAAGAGAGTTGAGAAGGTGTGGAGATGACTGGCTGCCCATCTCCACTGGTTGAAGGAAGACAGGTTCTGGATGTGCACCTTCATGTCAGGTATTGCCCAGAAGAATGTCTCGCTACCTGTGAAGTTTTTGGACACTCTGCTGTAAAAGTATTTTTCTGTGATCATACTTGGTCTTCTCTGTAAAAAACATTCCCCATATCCTCAGAATATATTGTTGCAAATCAGGAATCATAACCCTCCAGTTCCTTAGGGTTGTAGAAAAAGTGATGACCCCATGTTTTGGGTTTGAATCTGTGTGGTTTGTATAGTGTTATTTCAGATTTTCCTATATGTGAGTGATGAAAGGCAAATTATTGCAGAGGGGAGCTAAAATTTCACCAGTCATCTCAGAGTTCACATTTGTGTGTGTGCATGCTTTTGTGTGTTTGACTTTTGGTTTTGTTACTTTCATTTGCTTACAGATGGCTAAGCAGTAATCAGATGTCAGCTTCCTCTTACTCCTACACCATAAAAATGTATCTTGACTCGTGTTTTCTATGTGTTTTAAATTCATTCTGCCTAATTTCTGTTCACTTGTATAAATAAGGCTGCTAACAAGTATTACAATTTCTAAAAGTATTGAAAGGATTGACTAGAAAATTAATGGCTGTGTCAGACTGTACCATCTGTCATCCACTGAACCTGACGACAAGGTTTTGAAGACTTGAGGCAACGGAACTGAATTTCAAAAGTACTGGAAAGTTACTTGCTGCAGCAACCTCCATCAGGAATCAGTGGAGAGGTTAGGGACCTAAACTCTTCAGGAGGACAGGAAATGGGCAGTGGATTTATTCTGTATCAATGCCAGCTGTGTGAAAATGTAGTGGAAATAGTGGCTGCATCAGGTCTGCCAGCCTTCCTGATCTTATTGCAGGGCTCGCTGCTGTTTCCCTTACTCCATCCCAACAACTGTAGTCCTATGATTGCTCAAGAATTTTGGCTTTTATTTAGTAAGAAAGAATTGCTAAACCCCAGGTCAGGGAGGGAAAGCATAAGAAAGTGAGACTACAAAGTATGAGATACTCAGAGTTAGATAAGAATAAATTTTAAATTAAAATTTTTTTGCTGCTACTTACTAATTTTGGAAGCTTCCTCAAGATTTACTCACTTAGAGTGTAAAGCCAATTTAAAAATTACATTTTTCCTGTAGTTTCAGCCTATATTCATAACTAATTGTAATACAGATTCTATCATCTGCCTTACAAATTTAATTTCAAAGTCCCTAATCTGCTTCACTCTCTAGATAGCACATCAGAAAATTAAAGTTTTGAGATCCTCCCCCGAAACTATCCTAATTAAAATTGCTTACCACATACACTGTCTACCTTCTATCATGCTCTGTCTTGCTGCTCAGGTAGAATCAATTTTAATTACAAATGGACTCTTTGTATTTCATCCTCTCTGTAGAAGCCACAATACAGATGACAGGAAATAAGAATTTAACTGAAATAACAAAGTTAACGAAGTAGTTTTACTGTTTGTTTGAGTCCCAACAGTAGAAAGCGTGAGGGAAAAAAATCAACTAATCACCATGGAAGAACTCTTGATTCTTTTTATAACTTCATTGTTCTCTATGATTTACATTCTTGAGATGCTGAATTCAGAAATATAAATTATGAAGCACAGATTTTTATCTTGAATACCAACACAAACAATTTCACTGGCTTTTTAGAGTAAATCTTTCCTTTTAAAGATGCATAGATAGCCTCTTCATATCAAAGAAACAATCTCACATCTAATTGGAAAGATTTTATGCTTGTGATCTATTTGCTGAAAAATGCAACATTATTTTATAGGCAGTGCTTCTTTTTTTGCGCCATCTTTTCCCATCCCAATCCATCCCAGCCTATCTCATCCCACCCTATCCCTAAATGAAACATGATGTATTTTCAAAAAAAGAGAAAGCATTCTAAAACTGAAATCCAGCCCATAAAATTCACCAGTTCAAATCAGTGCTGTATAAAATTTGTTGAAAACAGTCCTTAAATAATCTTTTTTGAATTCATTCCATGAACAATGTTTGCAGCTTTTAATCTTTGTTTTTCCCATGTTAACTTTTATCTCATATATTATTTCTCAAATGTGCACACATGATTCTTGTAATGGTTTATTCATTTGCAGAAAATGACAGAAGTATATAATCATGTCTATTTGGGCCAGACATTCCTAAAACAATTGTCGTAGGCATATCCTGAACACCCAGTGTACAAAAACACACTCAATCTGCAAGTGATTACTAGAGATGATTGCAAGCAATACAAAGGTTGTTTTTACATATCTTCTTCATATCTCATTTCTGTCTTTCTGAGACAGAATTACACCAGTAATTCTCTGAAGAGGAAGAGTGCAACTGGCTGATAATGCTTTTGGGAAGACCATCCCTGTATTTTGCTGTCCACCAGCTCTTGATGTTGCAGAGCACAGAGGAATACAGTCTATGGAACAAGTACTACTAGAATGTACTTCCAACTATCCTTTCTACATTTTCTATACATTTCTTCTGTACCCCACAATAAAATCTTAGATACTGGAAGAAGGTGACAGGTTGACCATTGTCCATGGAAAGATGGGTGTCTGATTCTTAGAGTAGAGAAATAGTTCAGGATAGAAGCATGTTGAAGAAACTCTAGGTTAGTCCTGGTAAATTGATTTTTGGCCAGATATTGGTGTAGTTTATGACTAAAAATATGATCACCAGCAGCAGTGAGGTTCCTTGCTTCTGTGGCTAATTCACACTACAGGAACAATATCCACAGAATCCCCCTTTCTCTGAACCTTGCAAGCAGACATTTTTTGCACAAATACAATAAAAACCAGAGTTGGAGGTCTCACAAATCAAGTTCAAATCCACTCGTGTAACTTCCAACATATTTCTTCTTGTAGTGGGGTCAGAAACTCTAAAGAGGTCCCTCCTGCAAAGTGTGTGTCAGCAAAATATATGGATATTCACTCCTTTTCCCTGTTAAACATCTGAAAACTTGCTTGAAAGACCACACAGTATCATTTACTGATGTACTCCAGATACAGTTCTACTCTAAAATATAAATAAATTGACTGGCTTTCAAGCAGACAGATGTTACAAATAATAAACACAGGGGGTTAAAGAAATCACACCTTCAAGTTCTTTTGTATAACCATGAGGACAAGAAGTGTATTCTTGTTATCATAATAAAGCTGAGTATCATTTATACTCACAAGAGTCTAGGCACTTGCTATTTTGGAAAGAAATGCCCGGCATCAGTATGTAGCTACCATAACTGGCTTGCCATACACTTTTTAAAATGGCACTTCCTCCAACTAAAGATCAGTCTTTTTAAAGGCAACCCAAGGCCATATTGAGGTCTCATTTAAAGTGATATCAATCTAGGAGAAATCCATCAAGCAAATTTAACCTTATCCCTGTTTTCTCTTGCATTCATAAAAATAAATGGTTGGATTTTCCATACAACCATGAAGTACTATTTGATTTTGGGAGATTAGGCTGTGGGACTTGGATGCATTGTGCTGCAGTGTCTTTTACAACATTCAGCCTAGGAGAAATAAAGACAAAATCATCTAAGAGGTTATATCCCTTCCAGTATCAGTCTCACTGAATGAAAAGAACCTCAGTTTTGTCAATTCAGTTATAAGGTGCTTTTGCACTATGAATATGTGGAGATGAAATCTGAAAGTAGTTACAACAGTAATTATCAAAATAATTCCTACAACAAGTTTAGAGGTCTATTTTTAGTTAACCAGACCTTGACTCTTTCAGAGATGATTAGTAAATGGGATAAAAGACAGATATGTTCAACTTTGACTCAAAATTAGAATTAATAATGAATGTAAATCTCGTGAGACTCAAAAATAGTTGGCTAATGGAAAGCAAGATGTATACAAATATTTGGTGAGATTAATTTGAAATTTACCGGTCACTTTTTCAGTATTAAGAGTTTGGCAAATAAGAAAGCAACAGTGGTGAAAAATTATCTACTGCTTGCTTCAGAAAACTGGCAGTTCTTACTCTTGTTATGTTAATGAAACTTCAGAAGGATGAAAACAATTCCACTTTATTTAAAAAAGTTGTTTCACTTCTGTCCTTAGTATAAGCTTCATTGATTTCTATATCATTCAGACATGAAATAAGAATGTTAAGTTATTCCTTAAAGGGCATAGTAGACTTTGTATTATATTCTGACATAGGAATTATTTAAAAATTTCTCCAGTGTTTTCTTTGTCCTTGCCCCTTGTTGCAGTAATTGTCTGGGTATGTTTGTAAGGCACAAGCAGTAAGGGCTGTTATCTGAATCGTAGCTCTTGCACAGTGTTGATAAGGGGAGATAACAAGACTTGGAAATTTGGACTCCCTGTCCTGGTGCAGGGCTGGAGTTTGTTGGTAGCACACTCCCACAGATTCTCTCCAGTTCCTCTGCTGAGTGTGAGATGCAGGTGGGAAATTGCAGCCCCTCAAGGAGACCCTGCTGTGTGATGTGATGCAGAGCTGTGCCTGCACCCGTGAGGTGTGTGTTATGATTGGGGACAAACTTGTCCACACTCAGGCATGAACAATATGTTGTACCATGCTTAGACAAAGCAAAACCACTTCTCAGCATATTCTGATGGAACTGAAAATTTGCTGCAGTTTGCCTGCCTGGATCAGTGGATTGGAAACCAGGGACGATTTTGGGACTGGCTGGAACTCAGCCGTTTTATAAGGAGAAAATATCTTATGAGTACTGAGGGCTTTCTTCGGGCTCCCACACCTCAGCAGCAGATACCGTCTTTCCCAGATGAAGTAATTGCCTGGGAAATTATCTTAAGGAGCACTGAAACAAGTAATTCTGGCTGTGTGTCCAGACACCCACAGACAAGTTCAGAAACAACCCACTAAAATAATGCCTTTGGAAGTGCTCTGCCAGACTGTGCCAATATACTTGTAGGGATTCCAGTACCATTTGCCCAGGTTAACAGTTTGTTTACAGGCATAACCAGAGGAGGGTTTAGGGACATTACCACAGGCACAGACTTACTGCCTATACCATTAAAACAGTTATGGCATCACAGCAGGAGTTGCGGCAGAAAAACCTGGGTTTTTTTTCCTCATCTCCTTGCAAATTCTAGTAAAATATGTCCAGAAAAATGGTTATGAAAGTTTTGAACTCCTGCCCTACAAGCTATTTCAAAGAAACATTGTTTTATAACTTGTTCACATTTTATTTTTCTCAGAAATTCATGGGAGACGTGACAACCTGTGTTAGAACTAAAATGCAACACAAAAAATAAAATGACTATTCAAGCTAATAGAGGAATCCAGCAGTAATTTAGGAGATGTATAAAAGTTTTTTAGATAAATAATTTGAATTGGATTACCCATGACTGGAGAAAGCATTTCAAAGGTATCCGTCTGTATTTGGGTGACTAAGGGCAGTAATAGTCACCAGTACTGAGGATATGGCTTTGGGATTTAAAATGTGACTTTTCAGTGTTAACAAGGCAGTAAGGAAGACTGGGGTCGTACTGATACATAGCTGGCAGAAAAGATATTTATCCTGATGTTATCCAGGGTTGATCTAGTCTTAAAAATTGTTCTTATGTGAAGACTGGGAATCATGCACTGGGTGTTATGAGACTCTAATGCATCATATACTTTATCTCTTACTACAGTGCTTTCAGCACCACTTAAGATTGCACTTAGAAACCAGACTGAACAGACTCCATAAAAATTAACTATTCCCATCAATGAATGTCCTCTTCCCAACATTTTTGAAGCAAGAGTATTCTTCCTTCCAGTAGCCTTTTCCTAAGCAATAACTATCATCCTAATTGGTCATAATTTATACCCATATTATTAGGAAATCCTGGGAATGAAAGCTAAGAGACAACCACAAGATCTGCTGAATCTGAGACCCACATGTAATGGTGGATAAATGCTTGAAGATATCTGCAGAGCTGTGCTTACACACTTGGCCTCCCTGCTGTAGACATAAAGGATTTGGCTTTAAAAGAGCTAAGTCTGTGAGGAGTAGGTGCACCACAGAATTCAGCATGCCTACTGCTTTTCACCACAATAATACTTATGATGACAATACTGCCCTTTAGATGAATTTGTTCTGCCTCCAACAAAGAGAAAACAGCATAAGAGTTGCCAACATGGAACTCTCTTTCATGAAGAATATGTTTCAAGGAGCTTTCCAGAAATACTAAGGAGTTTGAAGATAAGACTGTCACTGGAGAAGAGATAACTACATGATTAGTAAGAAGAAGCAATTGCCACCTACTGCCGCTCTAAGAGGAATTAAATGATACTGAAAGAAGCTAATAAGAAAGGGTGTGGAAGATCTTTATAAAATACCAGAAGATGGGAAAATATCTGTAAAGATTTTATGAGGACAAAGGGATCAATGAGGCAGATGTGGGAGAAGGTTTGGTCAAAAGAATAACATTTCTAGTATTTAATGTGAAAAATCCACAGTTTGTATGTGATCTGCCAGTTGACAGTGGGCATTTGCATGTGTATGCATATAGAAAAATGATAAAATTTAGTAAAATGTGACACTTCACATTCACATACCAAAAAGTATTGTAGCCAAGAACATTCTTGATTTCACGGACAAGAGCTCAGTTAGACATGAACTGGAGTAGCCTGACTGCATTCCAAGGAGATCCATGGTTGTGTACCCCTGATAATCTGTTGGACACATCACGGGGTCAAAAGCAACCATCTGCATTTTTTTCTTCCAGCTCATATTTTGTTTACACTGTTTAGAGCACTGATGTTTTGCTTTCTCTTTAGGCACTTCCACTTCATGATCGGCTTTCCTTTCCCATACCTAACTGATTTTTAAGCTATTAGGAAAATATTTGGACCATGATTATAAGCCATTAACTTCCTATGATGAAGATGTATATATAAGAATGCATTATCTTATTAGATAAAAGAATTATCAGGAACTGCACAAATTTCTCTTCAACCAGTAGATTATACCTAGAGTGCTCTGAACTTCTGCACCTGTCATGTTTGATCAGCAGGCAGCTCTTGATTTGTTCAAAATCATCATGCTGCTGTTTCTGGAGGAGTTTGACATCAGGAAGAGAGCCTGCAGAATTATTTGAAATATACAACAAAGATCCTTAATAATGATTCTTTTTAAAACACTGGTGCAGTTACTAGCTAGCTGTGTAGTTGCTGATCTTGTCTGCATTTCAGGCTGTTGTTGGCCACTGTGATTTCTTAGGATTTTACAAGATGTGGGTGTAAGATTTTGCCTCTGGGCCAAAAGTAAGAGTCTGCATAACAAACTTTTATCCTTGAGCAACAAACTTTTATACTTGAGCCTTACTGTAACTGTGAAGACTGGGAAAGGAAAGAGCTATCTTCAAGGACTTTTGAGCAGGAGAAGGGTCATAGCTGGAGAAAAGGGCCAAACAACTCTGCACTCAATAAACTGAAGCAGGAAACCACAGCATGACTCATTTCTTATGTGTAATGTATCATCAGATCTCTCCTGTTACAGTTCACTGGTGGAAATGAAGTTCATCTTTCTCTGGCTTTCAGGAAACTGCTGAGAGAAAACTCCTTTAGGGAAGCCACAGCGCCAGCACTGGGTGTTTTGCAAGCAGAAGGGCAGTGCTGACACCTGACTGCTGTTAGATCCAAGCTGATACTTTCTATTATCTTACCCCCGACTGAAGTTTCAGGTTCTCTTCAAACCACCTTTGCTTGTTGAGAACTTCAGTATCCTGGTATCCATAGCCTCAATGTGGGAGCACTAGCATTGTGGGCTGGGAGGATCAACTCCTTTCTTCTTATTCTCCACCATAATAACTTGAACAGCAAGCAAAACAACTCTGATAATGAAAATAAGCTAAAACAATGAAGTTTTTTATTGGGTTTTTTTTTGGACAATGGTTGGCAGTTAAATCAAGTCTTGAAAGAGAACCAACTTAGATTCCATCCCTATTCTGGTTTAATAACTGTTTTTTGCGGGGCTGTGATATGGGACTTACTGAACTTCACAACAAAAACAAGTGATTCTGCTTCCAGGTTTCCTGCAGCATTTTAGATTGGGGATAAAAAGCACCAAGGATGTATTGAAAATACCCAGTGATTTGGGGCAATAAAACAGGGAGTAGAGACACACACATAGAAAATGGGCAATGCTGACCTAGAGCCATCTTGCTTTTTTTTTTAAACCAAAATGTCCACGACAGAAAACTCCTGTCCTGAAATATTAAACCATAGAGCTACAGGCTGTATTTTAAAACTGTTTTTGCTTTCATAAAAAACTACATTAATAATATCTTGGCATGGTACTGAGCACCATCAATTGTGTAAAATTCTGTTGCCTGCTGTTCTCTTCTGTCATTAATAATGCATCCTAAGATGGGAGTGAGAACAGAGTCTTGCAATGGTAGCTGATAAGATAGCTGAAAATGCTTCTTTCATTCCAACTGAGATGATAAAAATAAGGAGGAACCTTTCAGACTGTAGATGACAGATTCAAAGCTGAACTTGGAGCATCTAACCCTGTTCAAAGTTGTGGAACTTCAATGCCTTGGAGGGAACAAAAACGGAACTGAGATTTAAAAAAAAGGGAAAAAAATTCCACCCTGGAGACAGTTATATTCCCCAAGCCTGAAGTTTAGCCTTGAAAGTATCAGCATGATCTTCTCTATGCTCTAATGATCTGTCAGTGTACTGTAAATTAAACTAGTGCAATTGAAAAAACCAATATTTTTAGTCTACTTTTTTTCTCCTCAGTTTTTGAAGGCTTTATGCTTCCCATCTCCTGAAAATGTTGCCTTTATCCTGATCTGAAAATGAAAAAAAAAATGTTCCTAGAAATCCTATTGTTCTTCCAGGCATGTTGTTTTTGAGAACAGTGCCTATAAAAACAATGATGATATGCTCTTTCTTAGGAGGTGGGTCAAGAACTCCAAATTTGAGCCCATGAACAAGATCTTAGAATTCATGCTTTTCAAATCAATCATCTTGGAAATCTGTTTTTCATTCAAATTTATCTTGTTCAGATGTAGCATTAGACTTTTGTTCTGCCTTTATGCAGTAAAAACACATGTGGTTTTTGCTAATGAAGAAATTTGTTCTTTGCTTACTTTTGTTCTGCTTTTCTCTTGCAGAGGGCAGTTCAGGTAGACCTGGGAGGACTGGAATGCTATTTTTCGTGTTGTGGTAACAGAGAGGAGGCAGCTGATTTCATTTCAAATGAAGTCTGGATCTGTCCCTTGCATGTCCCTTTATAGTTAGGGAGGCCAGCAAGCTACTTTGAAAGTAAATAAAGATATGTTGTTTCAACTCTTCAACCTGAAGAATAATTTGGCACGAGAAAAACATCTGGCCTGATCATGAACAAAAGAATGCAAAAAATTTGGAAAGGGCTTACAGTCACAGAAACACTGAGGTTCTGAAACAGTCTTCCTGTGGAACCAGTTAGACTTGCTGGGGGTTTCTTTTGTATTATCTTGTTTTCAGATTATAGTTTGATAATTCTGAATGGAATTGTACAGTGTGGTTGCCAGTTTCTGCAGACAAACAAAATTATATATTTTGATACCTATTCCTAACGTATTTGGTAATCAGATTTCGAAAGAGAAGAGAACAGATTACTTCTCTGATTCTGTTTTGTTTCTTTAGTCCATAAAATTTCTTGTTGAAGCACTAATAGAGAGAAATTATATTTTTTTGGTAACCAAATACTTTTCATGAACATTTTGACACTGACAACTAATACTGCGGAACCAAATGTAATTTATGAAATGCAGATTTGAAAGGGAATTTTGCAAAGTAGTTTGCTGCTATGCTTAGAAAATATTTTGGTTATGTGTTACTGTCAAATAAATCTGCTTATATGGTAGAGGTTAAGAAGTCACTGAAACTTCTTGTCAAAGTATACAGTGAAATAAAGAACTCCTCCTTCTGGGAAAGAAGAATGGTTAGTAAGAGTGAGAGTGTGGGGTCACAAGCACTGTGAGCCAATCTAAATGCAGGGTACTACCCAAAGGGGCCTTCCTGTTCTCCCTGGGACTATTTTTCCACCCACCTTCTCCCTAATGTTTGAACTCATATATTAGTATTTTTTTTTAAAGTTAAATTGGGAATTTAAAGTAAAACATGATATTGTAAGACAAAAAGAATCTTTGGAAAGATAGCAAGACCCTGAGACAGAGAGCACTTTCTTGTTTTCTGATAGATTATTAAGTGCCAATATTAGCTGTAAACTGAACGTGATGGTAGCTGTGGGTGCCACATGCAGCTCCAGCAGCGAGTAGGGAGAGAGTGTGGTGGGAAGTATTCCTCCATGTCACACAGCAAGGGCAGCACTTGCTGCAGTGCCACTCCTATTTCCCTTGGATTTCCCAGCTGTCCTTCATCCTTCTGGGCAGAATAAGCGCTACTGACTGACAACATGGCATGGCATACCCTTTACACTCTAGAGTGTTGTGTTCAGGTACAAACTGGACAGAATGCCCTCTTTCCTTCTTCATCTGCTATACCGTAATCCCACAGATTTGATTTTTCCAGGTAGGGAGGAAGAGGATGATATTAGGAAAGGGACCAGAACAGTCTTGTGTTATTTTCCAAGGTGATGACTAGACCAGCATATGATGAAGTGAAATAGAGTGCTCTGCAACTCTAATCAAAGCTTCCATCCTGATCTCTTCAAGCTGCCTTGTTTTTGGAACTTTTCTGGTTTCTGGTGGCTCCTCTGTGTTGCTGTGGGTGCCAATCCCAGCATTTGTCTGCTTCCTGAGACAGTCATTTACCTCAGTTCTCTAATTTTATCAGCTCTCAACTTTTAATGATCTTTTCAACTTTTCTGAAAAGCTAAACTGTAAACCACACATACCTAGTCTTCAAATGACAGATGATTTCCTAGATAAATAAAAAAAGCTCCCAGGGATCTAATAAATATATTTTTCAATGCCCGGGACCATTCTGTGCTTATTTATCATTGTCTGTACAGATTCTTACAGGTTTGAAAGATGAACACTTCAATTCAGTTTCTCACTGGCAATTAAATTCCACTCTCTAGTTTTGTCTGATACTACAGTAACACTCTATTACTGGCATTCTTAAAATCCTTGTCTCTTTTCCACTGTGTTCTGCATCCTGCTGCTCTTTTAAAAATGCTTTTTGTATCCTTCAGACTCTTTGTGCTACACTAGAAGGTATTTTACAGAGGGGTCGTTTTCTGTGATAAGTTCAAAATGCCCCACTCTTATATGCAACGTCCTGAGTGGGGGAGAAATTTTCTGAGGCATGACATATTTATTCCACTGCTCTTCTAGGATATTTGATACTTGACAAATCCATGCCTTTGGGCAGTTTGTTATACATTAGATGATCGGTTACGCAGTCAGAACTCAACAGTAAAGCAAGGTCAGCAGGGGACCATCATGGCAGGTATGGGCTGGAGCACATGGCATTTAAGGAGAGATGGAGAGAATTGGTTTGCTGTGTGTGGAAAAGACTAAAAGTGGATCTTATGACTCTTCTCAACATCAATTAAGTGGATGCCAAGGAAATGCAGCTACATGGTTCTAGTAGGCACACAATGACAGGACAAGGAGAACAGGTAAAAGTTGCAACTTGGGAAATTTGTAGTAGGTGTTAGGAAAGAATTTTTTCACTCTGAGGGTAGTCAGACCCTGGAAAACATTGCCTGAAGAGGCTGTGAAATCTCTATACTTCAAGATATTAAAAATTCAACTGAACAAGGGCCTGAGCAGTCTGACATATCTTCAAAGGTGAATCTGATTCTGAAATAGTCTGTTTTGAGTGGAGGATTGGACTGGATGACCTCCAGACGTCCCTTCCTGAATAATTCTCTGTATCTGTGATTACACACACTGTTATAAATAGCAGACTACACACCAATAGATCACCCCTTCTATAGCAATGTTTTAACATGATACTTTTTATTTTAAAGTTTTGGTGAGATCTGGTTCAACAAGATTCAACATGCAAGTGATTTGCATATCCTGTTGAATATGGCCCTAAATCATTAAAGCTATTTAGCATTTTTCTTTCTTGTGCTTCCTCACTAGGAAAGTCTGAAAGCATTATTTTCAGAGTAGATTCAAAAGGGAAAAGAAAATTATGTAAATCCTGCAAAATGCAATCAGAAGTTTCTGGTTGTATTAGAAGACTTTATAGAAGTCTTACTTCCAACTATTATGTATTGTCTCAGTCTATAGCTATTGTAGTGGCTTTTCTACCTGCTAACATAATTCTGGAAGTATTCTCGAAGATGGATACCAACTAGATATTTTATGCCATTATCTGCTAGCAAACTCCATGGTGATGACTTAGTAGGTTCCTTACCTGGTGTTTCTCCAGCTTTTGTAAAATTTTAAAAATGTGAAATTTTAATCTGCAACAATTTCACATCTTTCAGTTTGTTATGCTCAAAATCTTATTTATGGGCAAAGACAAATCACACCTTGTACACAGTAAAGCCAAAAATTTATTGTTAGTCTTGAATTTATTGTTAGTCTTGTTGAAATCTTAAGGGTCAAATCCTTATCAGGGCATATCTAATTGTTACAGAAAAAGAAGGAATAATAATGCAACCAAGATCGGTATACCCTCACTTCATGGTTTCTCTTTCCCAGTTTCATGTTCACCCTTCCACTGCTCCTTTGGGTCCTAAAGTGAGCAGTTTCACTGCTGGAATTTTACAGACAGTTGTCGTTATCTGAAGTTGTTTGTCAGAAGAAATGTGATCTACATGTTGGTGGATTCTTCTTTCCCCCAGTGTAGTATACTGCAGTCACTTTTATATAGTCAATAAAACATATTCACAACTTTCTTCATTGGCCTGCAGCATCATGTTACACCTGAGTTCATGACATATGTTGCCCTCTACATGATAGATATTTTGTCTTTGTTCTCATTGTAAACCAAATTTTGTCCAGGTCCAGGTAGACATTTTTTGACTGATCATTAGTGGGTGTTTTACAGCCATGAGCTCTCCCATGTCAAACCTGTGCCCCATCTCTCATCTTGCCTGAGCTCCTGTAATTGCACCTTTGTTTCCCCCTTTTCAAAGCCTTGCTTATTGTGCCAGACCTATATTTCTCTCCACTGCATCTTTGATTTGGCTATGAAATATCTCACAGAATAACTGTTTGCTACTGCTATCTGTATAAAACTGTGGTTCTAGCATACACAGTTAAAAAGAAAGTAAACTAAATGAATCAGATAAACATGGTTGATTAGGGAAATGGCTGTTGCAACTAAATTGAGTAACAAAGCAACAGGTAAGCCAAGGAAATTTCAGATAGTAAAAGCCCTAAAAGCCCCAGTCCAGAGGCCTTGCAAACTCAGACAAAGCTTACAGCCTGTCCCTAGCAGTTGTGGCACATGCTAGGGGACTAAATGGGAGGTTCCATGTGAAACGCATCTGCTTGGCAACTTCCATCCACAGGTCTCAGGTCAGCAAGTCCAATGGTGCTACCTTCCATCACCTGAGCTTGCAATTTCCTCTCAAAATGACGCCAGTTTGGTTCATCAAGAGTTGCTTTATATAAATTATGTTAATATCCATTGGCTATATTACTCTTCTGTGGTTCGCTGACAAGTTCCGTATCAGCCATTTTTGCTGCTTTTGTCCATCTTCAGTGCCTTGCTTACAAGCTTATTGTTACTTGAATTATATCTGAATTATCCTTTTTGAAACACTCCGGCTTCCTTCCAGTTCTTTGAAACACCCCTGGTTAAAAAAAACCCTTTTAAAAATCAATGTTCTCTACTGATAGAACTCTTTAGGTGAATAGTTTTTAAATCCTGGATTCAAAGCATCCAGATTTGGTTTTGACACATATGATTTTAGTAGAGGAGAGATGGGTGTCATCTACCAGATACTATATATCTTCATTCTGTTTATAACATACCCCTCCAAAAATACCCCCAAAATATCCAAAATCTGGTTTCCAACTGATACTATGAAGTTCCAATCTGGCATGGACAAACCTGGAAACCAGTATCTGTGGAAAGGCCAAAACCTTATCATTGGTGAATTTATTCATGGGATAAGCTAACCATTTTGAGTCCAAGGGAAAAGGTGGATGACTCTCTAAAAGTGGTTTATTGGTGGACTTTATAGTTAGAGATTTCTCATGAAGCTACCCTGGGAAAGTGATAAAAGTGATAAAGAAGAATGACTCTGTGAGGAGAGAAAGTGGATTGTAGAAACAGCCACTGGTAAAACCTACAGGAATCTATGCAGGCACCCTCTCCCCTGGCAGACTTTTTTGCAAGGGTGTAGTGTGAATCAGTATATTGCATTTTAATTGTACAGAGGCTCTAAAGTATCCAGTCCAAATAAGCAAACATTTAGGAGACGGTGAGGCTGAAATTGAAATTTATTCTGGTCAAGTCTAGAGAAATGAATGACCATGAAAGCCAATGCAGCTAAATAAAAGAAGCTTTCTCCTGGGCAAGGAGCATTCAGAAGGGATAACTATTAAAATCAAAACATGAAAACCTAGACTCATGGACATAAAAGCAAGACTGATTATTTTGATCAAACCAGACAAACATTTATTCACTTCACAGTAAGATTCTTTATTCAGCTATTAGAGCCTATTCTGCTTCCTAAATGAGAGAGCATTTCTTAATAGCATATTCTTATCTTGTATGAGTATGCATAATTAACTGTTAAACAATGGAATTTAAGAATGCTATTTTCTTCCATGATTTACATTACACTGCAAAGGATTGTTAGTGACTTAGAAGTGTTAGTTTCAAGCTTTCAATTGATGGTTTTATGTTTTCTAAGATGGAATCAATCCATCTGTTTGGTTTAGCCTCATCATTTGTGTCTCTGTTTTTTGCCTCTGGACTTTTACAAATGCATGTTATTTGATTCTTTCATATAATTATACTTGTTGAATACCTCCTTGATATGTTTTTCAGAGATTGTGTTATGTTTTAGTTCTCAATGAATTAGCAAGGGAACTAAGTTCATTAAAGTCTATCCAGGGCCTTTCATCTAGGACCAGCCAGTTTTTGATTTGCAATCATGTGTCCAGCATTTGCTCTTGTTTATATTTGTTCAACCTTGCTGAAGTTGATATGGTTGTGCCAGAATAATTAAGGAGAACATTTGCCCAGAGAACATTTGCCCAAATAACATTGCAAAAAACAGTGACCCGACTTATAAAAACAGCTTATTTATGTTATCATGAAAAAGTGATCTGTGGAGCTAAGTCCTATGCCAAAAAATGGCTGAAGATAAACTGGTAACCCAGAAGACTCCTGTACGGAATTGGGTGTCCAGTGTCTGTAGAGGATGGGAGGATGGCCATTTTCGGTCTTGCATACACGTGGACAAATGTGGACTCCCAACACACTTGCTAATCAACAATGGAATGCTGTAGGAGTCTGCAATCTGGTGTGGAATCACGAACCTTCTGACTTGATCATGTGGCATGGAAGTAATGTATGCCTAAAACTCACTGTTGTTCCCATTGCAGAGTTGGAATCTGTACAGCAGGAGCCAGGAAAATGATACACTTCATTATAATAGGGACATAACTCCCAATTGCATTGTGTGTCATGTTCTGGTTGGTTAACTATTTTATTATAAGTCCTCTCAGTTTTTGTCATCTGATCTTAAAATTACACATCTCCTGGAAAAGAGAAGGAGCTTTCTTACACTTCAAAGCAGGCATTTGTGCCAATGAATGGTATTCATCTTGCTTGACATGCATAAAGCAAATTGGTTTATAATTTGGCTCAGACTTCAGCTTTTAGCATTCAACAAAGTTCTCTTTTACAGAGGCTGAGGTTACCTTCTTGCACTCAGCCCTGCCATACTGTAGAGTTGGAATAGGCAATCTTTCTGCTGTTAATGTGGGTTTATAATGCTGCATTCAGATCTATGACAAATGCAACTTTAATTGAATATGCTGTTACTGTTAATGGATTTACTACTGCTTAGAGCAGATCTGAATTTGGCTTCTCTGTAAGGAAGGACATGTCAAGCCTGTTGGTGCAGTTATTTCTACCTTTATTGTACCAAGTCTCAGTGACTTTTCCCCTGTTTCACTGCAAGACCTGAAACTGATCTTGAACTTGTAGAAAAGCAGCCTTACAGTTGTTGCTTCTTCAAATGATTCTCTTTCTCTCAAATAAAATAAATAAATAAATAAATAAACAAACAAATAAATAAATAAATGAGAATTCTCTTTATTTATCTGTTTATTCACATTGATTCATTCAAGGTACTTGCCTTGGTAACTACTAAAATCTTTGATTGGAACTCAGTTCCTAAATTGACAAGGAAAATCCTGGAGGCACATTATACTCTGTCCAAAGACTGTACTGAGTGTTGTTCAAGTATCAGGAATGGTTTAAAACATTCTTGTGAAAGTTACTTCTTGAGAATTGTGTTCAGTAAGCTTTATTTTGTTGTAATTGTTCTATACTTTCTCAATATCAATCTCCCAGAATACTAATGTTTTATTTCAACATGCTCTGTGAAAATACCAGAACTGTTGAAGATTTTCAGGGAGATGCTACAGTTCCCATAAAATTTCATAAAGAAGGGGAATTAGGTAAGGTAAATAAACTAGAAGCTTTGAAAAGTGATGTATTCAATGAGAGATTGCTACAGCAACCCAGAAACAAAGCAAGAAGGGAAAATAACTGTTCACTTGTACATCACATGATGTTTGAAAAAGCTATAGCATGTATTGTTATCCTCTCCTTGATACTACCTTTACAGGGGTTGTATAGAGGAGTACCTGGCAGTGCAATCAATCATTGGTGCCTCTGTCATTGCCATGTAACTTTCTTTAATCAGTTCATGTTTGCTGATCAGAAGGTGGCTTTCCTCTTGTGGAAGCAGGAAGTGCCATGACCAAGTACACCTGTGCTCACTCCTGGAAGTCCTTGGTTCCCATTAACTACAAAAGGAATTCCAGATGCAAGAATTTGCTAGACAAAGCCTAAAATCTTGCAAAAACATGCTGGAGCAAATTTTCAAAGCTTTGTGTAATACTTCATGTCTGGTAGTTGTTGTATTTCAGCTTAGAAAGAGGATAAATATGTAGAATTTCCCATGATCCTCTCAGTACTGTACTTTTTTATTAATTAAAAAGAAAAAGAAAAGAGCTCTGGGATATCAAAAAGCTACTAAATAAATTGCCTGAGCTATAGTCACTGTCGCTGGGAGTTTTGCTTCTACTGAACAACCCTATTGTTTGTGATTCCAAAAGCTTAGTGCAATAAAGAGTTTTGCAAAATATCCCTTTACATGTTCTTTATTTTTTTTATGACTTTTCCCCTTTTCATTTAAACTGAAATGACTCTGTTTATGAGTTGAGAGAAAGCTTTAATGGCAGCGTAATGACAGCCCCCGGCGTGTTAGCGAGAGTGGGCACTCCCTTCCTTCCCATAAATAGGAACCATTTTATAAATGGAAACCCTTTTGCCTACTGCTTGAGCAGTGCCTTTGAAAGCATTTACTTCTAAGACATTTATATGGATCAAGTGTTCCTGAAATTGTTGAAAATTTATTCCTTTAAATGTTCTGATGATTTATTTTTTCAAGTGGCATTTTCTCTTGTGCAGTTGGGAATAACATGGTATTTTAGTTCAAGAGAATAACATGTTTTTTGTTTCGTACCATCAACCAGATTTGAAAGAAATTCAGTAAATTCTTTCAGTTTCTGATGTCAGGCCTTTTGATGAATGAATTTCTTAGAAATTTACATACTGAATATGTGAAAGGGAAAACAAACCGTACTGGAGTATGAGATGTGACAGTATAAGCTGAACTAACACCAGAAGTTAAAGGAAAATATCTATTCATAAAAATCTTTCATTTTGGTAAGAATCCTTTGACATGAAGGCTTCATGGTGAAGTGAATGGACTGCAGTTAAAATTCTTAGTTGATTTCAGAGTTCTCAGAGGCCTGAACAGTGCACATGTGTTTTGTGTTAAATATTCACAGAAATACGTGCTTCAATAAAATGAAACTTTAAGCCACGTAGTGAAAAAATGAAAATCTGAATGAGCAAATTAGGAAAATAAAGTGAAATGGTTTGGATGCACGATATCTCAGCCACAAGAATTTTAATCACTGTAAAAACATAAAAGAGCTCTTAACTGGAAAGCGTGTGACAGAAGACTTAGCCATGTTTACCTCAGGTAGTTCTGTGATTGAAATTCCCATGTACAACAACAGGAACCAAGTAATTTTAAATTAATGTTTTTTATCCCAATGGCTTTTGCCATTGCTTTGAACCAGAAATAGGAGTTGATTTTTGGATTTCAGATACCTGCTTGTCTTTTTATTGTTGAGGAATTAGTTAATGGCTTACTTATACATGGTTCTTGCATTTCCAACATTAAATTGCACCAATACTTGAAATGTGAAAAAAATATGATACTTGACTTCCCTGTTCCTAACTTGTTGCTGATTGTCATATATACTTGTGTTGGGAGGATACAGAACTTTTATGCCTATAAAAAGAGAAGCGTTGTTGACACCAGCTGTAAATTATGTTATATTCTTGACCTTTAATCAGGAACTTAATTCTAGAGAAGTATGACAACTGTCCTTTCTCCTTGAAAAACCAAATAATTTATTTTTCTAATGAATCTTTTATTTTTCTAATGAATCCTTTAATTTGCAGAATTTAATAATCCATGTTTACTGTTTGGTCTCGCCTCTAATTTGTATAGTGTGCATTTTTCTTGGTCTTTTTCTCCAGAGGGCTATATGGGAGAAAAATCTTTTTGTCAGAAGGTTTCAAATTGTGGCTAATGTGCCACATGTGACTCTGTCCACTGTTCATGTGTCTCTTTGTCCTGACCACAAGCAATCAAATTTCAGGGTTCATGACTTTCATAACTCAGATCACATTATAAATCATGTCCTTATTTCTTGAGGATATTGAGGAAATTAAAGGTGAGTTTTTAGCTTGCACAATGCTATTGTTTTTTACTGTTATATGTGGGAATTTAGGTAGATGAGAACAATCTTTTGCATGTAAAGCTTATTAGAAGCAAAAAACTGTAATGTATTTTTCAGCATGGAAATGGTAGTAACAGTTCTTTTGTTCCTATGGCCCTGGTTAGTTACAAGTAACAAAAGTTCCTATACTTCAGTCCAAAATATTATGTAAATATCTTCCTATAGGCAGGAAAAGACAAACATTTTAACTATGGGATTCTGGATTTACCTAGATTTACAGAGATTTGGGGTTTTTTGGATCTACAAGGAAATAAAGTATTAGTGAAAGTCTCTGAACTTCATAGGATCATTGCAGCATATCTGGAAAGTGAAAAATCTTGCCACTCACTGGGAAAAAAATATTCCTTTGCATGACTCTATGATGGAGTTGATTTAGTAATGGAAAATCATAACCTCCTCTGAACTCTGAACTGTTATTATGGAACAGAGGGATATAATTAAAAAAAAAAAAGTAATGCTTTTGCCTAATTAAAACCTTATTTTTTAACTGGATTCGATAACTTCAGTTTTTTCTTCAAGTCCTTTACTTGAAAATTAATTCTATAGAATATGGAAAATTTTTCCTTTCTCATTGATCCTTTATTTTTTGTGCTGTGATTTGAATGCTGTCACTGATGGACAAAATTGGAAGCCAACTAGTAGTTTAAAATCTGAGCATTCTGAGTAACCCCCTTATTTTATCATGCCAATTCCCTTTCCCATAGCCATTCCAAATTAAATTCCATTCTTACATTCTTCTGAACAGGGTTTTTTAGCTGTTCAAAAAATGTGCATTTGCTAAGTAATCTTGCATGAAATCTCTGTGGTATTTTCAGCATTTCCAATTCTTCTGCCACAAACCTTTTTCAAGCTGAATTTCATGTGTGCACAAAGTAAGCAAGGGTCTCATCTTACGAAAGACGCAGTAATAGAAAAAGACTGTTGATAGAAGAAGATATGTTTCTTTAATAAAATATCTACAAACTACAGAATTTAATACTTCTAACTATCATTGATGGAAAAGTGACTGATGCATCTTATATAGCTCAATAACCAGCCACTACCAGATTTCCTTCTATCTATATCTGTGACTTCTGCATAAAAATGACTGCAGTTGAAGATGACAGAATGCACATTTTTAATATAATGCTTGTGTTTTCAGAGAGTGCTCAGAGTAGCCATTCTCTAGTAATTTTTGTCCAGTGCTACATTTTGGAAATATGACTGAAATATGATTTTTATCATGAGCTTTTTTTTTGTTCTTTCATCTTTATGCCATCTGGTCCCATTGTCATCAGAAGAGTGAGTACATGAACATTTTAGAATGCTGTTACCAAAAGGCTGGTAGATGATAAAACAGAGACAAAAAGGCCAGAAAAAGAAAATGTACTCTTAAATGGTTCTCTTCTCTTTTTTTTTTGTGCGAGTTCTAACTTTGTTGATTTTTATGGTTATTGCCAAATCCTTCATTTTAAGTTTCTTCAAACTTATGTACTTATATATATTTGGCGTCTCACATGCACTCTTCCCCCAAAACCTGAGGAGAACTGCAGTTGTTTTTAATTAGGAATTATTGAATACAGGGATTAAAATTGTTCTAAAAAATGGTGTTAGATCTAAATCTAACAATAAGACAGTAAGAATTTGCTGACTCTGATTTCAAGATTTCATTTCTGTCCCTCTAACCACATTCAGCATTGGGTAATATTACTGTTGACATTAAAGGTCTAACTGGTTCTGCATTGTTTTTTAGTGTAGTACTTCTGGCTGTTCGTTAATGTCACAGTTGATGACATCACTCTTGGTGTTTCTTCCCTCTCTATTGTTTTCAGCAGGTGCGGAAACACAAATGAATTTATTTCTGACAACAGAACACGAATTCTCTTTACAAAAAGAGAGAAATATCTTGCTCAGAAAATTGCCATAAGACGTCCTCATGCCAGTGGAGGCACTGGATATTCATATTAATTATTTGTGGTCTTTTTCTACTTCTTTTATGCAATTCTTACATGCTTGGGAGAAGAATACATACAGACCTAAATGTTGTTTATCTACTCAAGTCTGAAAGAGCAGCAGAATTTAAGGAATAGGAGAAATATAGAACATTTCAATCAGGTGTTTTCTTTGCATTCTGAGATGAGATTACAAAGGTTTTAACTAAGAAGTTATTTCAGTATTTGTAATCTTAGCTTGAGTTAATGTCTTCTAATTCTATTTCGAATGACTTCACAAAATTATTAAATATTGTTGATCAGTTAGGAGGAGAAGTAGGAAGTTGATGACAAACTATGGTGAATGTTGAAGACATTAAAGCATATATACTTTCCCAAAATTCTTTCTTTAATGTTGTTTAATGAATGCTCAATTTAAAATGTTCCATGGTAAATCTCAATTCCCTCTTTAAAAATTAGGAAAAATCTCTTCCTCCAGAATTGTGGAAGGTTTGACACAATAAACAATTTCCTCTGTGCTGCCAGAGGAAATCTAACAAAACCCCAACTTTGAGAAAAATAGTACTTAAATATTGATTTTATAGGTCTTTTAAGTCCTTATTAAAAGTAGACATATTAAGAATATAGGATGGCAGAATAGATAGTTTAGAATCTGTTATCATACAAGGACTTAAAAGCATAAGTGTCCACTTAATTGCTTGGAGTACCAGAAAGTTATTAAAGTGGACTATGCAAAGCTTTATAATCTAGAAAACTGTTTAAATTTAAACCTAGTTTAAATATTGTCAGAACAAGCTATCAAGTTAAGGAATTATTCTCTACCATGCTAGAACTTGTAGTATATGCAGCTAAAATAGCATAATCCATTGCAATGTGGTATCCATCATTCATGGTGAAATGTTTCTGCAAGAATGAAGCAAGTTAAGCAAATAATCTCTGGATTTCTCAATGGATACTATATTTCTACATTTGTCTGTTTTGACTCCTGCCTTCTCAATATAAGGACAACATTTACTTTCATATATTTTGTACTAGCCAAGAATACCATCACCAACAAACAAACAATCCCATCAGATAAAAAGTTATGTCTTTTCCAGACCATTTGGCTCAACAGATGTGGAATGAATAGATCCAGTTTACAAGTCACAAAATAAAAACTATTTTCTGAAAACTGTTGCTTTTGTGGGCAAATGCTGACTCCTAATAATTGGTAGGAATAGGCAGATCCATCAGGTCAATGCATGGCTCTGAGGGTGCCATCACTTGGTTTGTTCAGCCTGGAGAAGAGGAGGCTGAGGGGAGTCATTGCAGTTACAACTTCCTCATGAGGGGAAGAGGTGGGGCAGGCTCTGATCTGTTCTCTGTGGTGACCAGTGACAGGACCCAGGGAATGGCCTGAAACTGTGTGACAGGAGGTTTAGGTTGGATATTAGAAAATAATAGAGGGTGGTTGATCACTGGAACAGGCTCCCCATGGAAGTGGTCACAGCACCGGACTGACAGAGTTAAGAAGCATTTGGACAATTCTCTCAGGCACATGGTGGGACTCTTGGGGATGGTCCTAGGCAGGCCAGGGAGCTAGACACGATGATCTTTGTTGATTTCTTCCAACTAAGCATATTCTCTGATTTTGTGACTCAGAATCTCTACATAATAGCAGAATTTCCTTATGATGGATTTAAATTTATAATCTCATTGGTATCAGTAGATAGATGACCTAAATGCATCTTATTCCATAGGAAGAATGATGATAAGAACCACCTCTTTGCTCTGCTTTGGAGCATTATATGACACAGTAGCACCTTGACTGGTGCCTGATGCCTGATGCCTGTGGGCAATCCTATTAGACAAATAGAGAAATTGGCTGGTTGTATGGAGTGCACTAAGAGACTTTGCAATAAGAAACAGTGAGTGCTATGAACACCCTTTAAAATCTGGCTCTTTATGACCTATTTTAGTTAAACTTCCCATGGCAGGTTTGGAATTTCTCATTCTATATGTAGGGAGTAGCAGGAATACCTTGTTAAAGGTAAATACAACTTTTCAGTAAAAGCTCATTTCATGAGGATTTTACATGTAAGCTTTCCACCAAATCTATAGGAATACTAATCTGAATATAGTGTCACACATACTTTAGTTATGGAAAAGTTGTAATTCATCCTTGGAATGCCAAGTGAATTGCTGAAATACAGACAAACCACAAACTGACACAAAACAGCTTTCATGGAAGAGCAAGATGATATTCCAGAACATTTAAAACAGGAAAATGGACCAAAAATATTTTGAATATATTAAAGAATGAATAAAAGGTGACTAATGAAAGTAACTCAGGTAGTACAATATAATTAAGAAGCTTGTTACAAGAATTACAAGAGTAACACCTATAAACTATAGACACAGAAATAAAGACAAGACTGTTTTCCCAGTGCAAGGTATTATTTCTTAGATCTCTTTCTCTGATTATTTTTCAACTTGGCAAACTTTTTAAAGAAGTTGAAGTTTCCATTTTCTTGCTCATACCCTGATTTTCAGGTTTAAATTAGCATGGTAATTCCAAGCCATTTTGGAGGAATGCGCATGAGTGGAGATTCCACAGTAGTTGCTGAACTTTACTTACTACATTACTACATGTTTCCTTCTAAATCTGAAGTGATTTACAGCAGTGCTTCCCTTTGACCCTGGACTTGATGCACTTTACAAAGGGTGACATCATTGTTACCTACAGTTAAAACACAAGAAGAGGAAGGACAAGTAATTAACTGCACATTGAAACTGGATTCTTGGGAGGTATCAGGGTGACTATGGCTGTTCTTGGACAGTGTCAACCTTTCTGAGTCTGCACAAACCCTATTGTTTGTTGCTGGAAGGAGAAGAGCCTTGTGTCCATATGCACGCACTTCAGGATAGTCACATCTGCTTCATTCAGTTTTGATACTTGATCTCTGGACTGGACACATGTTCTTTAGACTGTTTATTAATTAGGCAGTCATTTGCAGTGTGCTGTGAACCCTGCTTTAGCCAGCTGAGCTGTTGGCCTTTTTTTCAAAGCAGATTATTACCTAGTCAATGTTAGCTGGTGTTCTCTGTTGCACTTGCCTAAATCATGCTGAATGGGAGATCTCAGATTATATGTTTAAATGCTGGAGTTCCTTCAGATCTCTGTGTGCTTTCTTGGTTGCTAGGACAATGTTGAGCTAACTTCCGTATCAGTTGACAATGGATGGGTCAGCCAACTGTGAAACTTATAAAGCTGGGTCAGGAATAGTTCTGCCCAGCCCAGCAAGAGTGAGGCCTGAGCCAAAGGAAATAACCTTTTCCCTTGGCTATTCATTTTCTTATAAGTGTAGAGCTTATTGTAGCAGATTCATGAAAGGTAAAATCAAAGCATGTATGAGCAAATATAATGATTATTAAAACAGGAAAATACTATTGCTATTGGAACAGCCTTTGGTGCTTTTAGGGTAAGAGTTGAACTGCTCTTGAAGCTATCTGGCAGTGTGTGAAAGCTGATCCACTGACTTGTATTCAGGCTCTATGTTCAATAATAAGAACATTTTTTGAGAAATACAATGGAAAATATTACAGCTATTTTGAAACTACATCAGCTCACATATGTTCTGAAATATTAACTTGGCATGTTCCCTCCTGATTGCTTTGTAAAACATTTTCCTCTTCTTGTGACTGTGTCTACTTTGGTGCATAAGGGCATTTGTGCTATTGGCATGCATGGCTATCTTCTTATTTTGTATGCAAGCTCCTCAGGGCAGTACTTGATGTTGGCCTATGTTTGCGCAGCATGCACCACAATGAGTCTCTATTCTTGGTTTGTTCACAGAAACAGTGAAGTAAAAATTACTAATAAAATGGGAGTGAGGGTGTAAACATGACTGAAGATGGATTCTTACAGGAAGATGGATTTTTTTGTTCGAAAGAAATGGCCAGCAAGTGAAGACAAGTGGTTTGGGTTGAATTGAGTGTCTGTATTAGTAGTGTTCACTAATGAATGGTGTAGATTTCCATAACAAGAAAAATACTTTGTGTCCTTTTAAAAAAGATTTTTTTTCAATGCTCTTCTAATCGTGAATAAAAAGAGTACTTTTGTTTTGTGTTCACTTGTCGGGGGAGGTTCTATCTTCAGCCCTGCCAATCTAGGTACTTTTTAAAACTTTATTCTTAGGTATCAAAATTCTTAAAAATTGTGTGTAAATACTTGTTTCTGGTTGACTTCATACAGTCTTCCCATTTCATTAATGGGAAAGATGTCAGAGCAGAAGTGCTTATAATATTTGCCTTGCAAATTTAAAATTTTTACCTTGCAAACATTAATAACTTCCAATATTACTTGTGTGAATATTGCCATAAAAACCATAGGTAACTATTTTAATTATTAGAAGTTTACAGGACTAGAGTTCCTCCACTTCTCTCCTGAGTTTCAGTCATGCTACACTTACAAATTCTGTTGTAACACTTTTGGAGGTGTACAATTAATGCTTACTGAAAAATATTATTCTTTAGCAGACTATTCTTCAGTAATTGTACAGATGTTGAGACGTCCTGACTGCCTCCACAGAAATACCTTTGTTTGTTACAGATAATATTAAGTTTGTATTTTGTTGCTTGTGTTTTGCACTGATAAAATGACCTACTTTGAATATGTGCAGTTTATTAGCTATTAAATGCATAAGGGGTTTTTATGGCATGTCTGTTGCAGTTTGTTGGCATTGCTGATCCTTCAGCTGTTTCGCTGAAGAATGGTAACTGAACTTGTGAGCTGAAAGATTGCTTTGCATTAAAGAATTATTCTGGTTTTGTAATTTGCTGTGAACTTGCTGATGGGTGGGGTTCCAATTGTTTTGTGTGTTTGGGAAGATAAAAGAAAAGAGCTGAAAATCTCCATTTGAAGATTTACATCTGAGAACTTCCTACCTTCTCTCTCTCTTCAAAATTTAAGACAATAAACATCTACATCCAGTTTTTATATACATACTGGATTGTTAGAGAATGCTCTACATTCTGGAAGGCAAAAGGTGGCACTGAAAAAAAAGCCTGATGTTCTTTGGTGTCCTTGCTGCTGCATGTGAATGTACACATCAGGAGATAGTCCCAGCTCTGCCGAGTGAACAGGACTCAATCACAGCGGAAAATAGATCCCCGCTGTGTAATTCTATCTCAAACCCTTTTAATATGAATGCGAATCCAATGAACTTATAATTGCCAATAGGATGCCCTTTAGATCGAAGGCTAACTTCTTTTCTTTCTGAAGTTGTGGATTTTCTGGATCATTTGACTTCGGTGAAAAATTAATCTGCAGTCTGCCATCATGTATCACTGGTACCCCACAATTCCTTGCTTCATTTCACTTAATCCACAAATCTTTCTTTTAATTTCATTTTCACTATAAGTCAGAGACTAATCCATTCTACAGCAAATTCTGAAGGTTTTTTTTTTGTGAAGTCTGGTAGAAAGGATACCTTACAGCACCTAAGCCATGTCTAACTAGCACGAGCAGTCACAGGCGGGTGCCTCAGGCAGAGATGTAAAAGAGGGCTCCACTTGCACGATTGAGAATGGAGCATTGTGCAGTCCTTCAGAGCTTGCAGCCAAATACCACAAGTAGTTATGTGGATCTGGCTGTGTCCCCAAACCATCTGGCTGCATTTCTCCAAGGGCAGGGTACACTGCTGGGCCTTTTAACCGGCTCCTGTGCCGGAGAGTTCCAGTCACTGAGAAGGGCAGGATGCAGTTGTTTACTTCCAATTATTCTTGGTACATCATTTGCTTAATTTTACAGCCAGAATGTCTTTTTAAGTTTTGGCACTAATAAATGTGACATAGGGTTTTTATTGTTGAAGGAACAATATTTGTTTTCTTGTGAACAATAAAGGGCAAAAACCTTTTTAAAATTTTTTTTTTCTCATTTCAGCATGTTCTTTAAAGCTCCTCTTATTTCCTGCTGTGAGCTACTTATCTGATGTTGCTTGGTGAATGCTGGTCCCCAAGTCAATAAATGTGGTTTTGGAGGCATTTCCTCTCTGAAATGAGTATATGCTTCTCTTGAAAAGAATGAATTATTCACACCATCGAGGAAGCAACAGTAAATCTTCATATGAACACCTTCAAAAATTGATATGTTTAAATAAACTGCCCTTATAAATAACATTTTACCCAGAGGTGGAATTATTTTTCATCTAAATGGCTGTAGGAACATAAATATCATAAATAATGTGAATAACCTTTCCTCTTTGGTGCTCATGGGGACTTCTTCTCTTTCTCCAAATAATAGAAGGTTTATAAAACACTGATAACAATAGACTAATTGAGGTAGGACCTGGCTATGTTATGTAATCCACTTCATTTAACATGTCTGGGCCAAACCTGCTCTGAGAACTTCTATGTATCAGCAGACAATGGTGCAGCCTTTTCTTCTTTTGGAAAAAAGTTTGCATTATTTCTGAGTTCAGTCTGAGTTTACTGAATGTGCTGTCATGTGCTTAGTTATTCAGGGAAGCTTCATTTTTCCATGGTGCTCTCAACCACAAATATTGTGGAAATGTGATGGAGAATACATATATTTTTAATACAGCTTTCTAACTGTCTAGTTCACATATTTGTGGAGACAGAATATACCTGGGAAACTTCATTACAGGGCTTGCTTAAAGCCATGCCACTCTGACAAAAGCAAGAATAAGGTCACCACACCAGAAGATACATATTTATGCATTTATAACATACATTTCACTTCAAAATAACTATAGTTCAATAAGACCCAGAAAGCAGTGATTGACTGTATTGCAGTTGTTGCATAAAGGAGGAAATAATAGCCAGGATGGTGAAAACACTAAGAGTTTTGATTGGTGCAGATTGCAAAGCTGCAGTAAAGCTTTAGGTATCTATAAGGGTTTTCCATGAATAAGGAATACACCACTGAGAAAATAACCTGGCATGGAAGTTCTTACTTTAATTGCAGAAAATGAATGAAGGACTGGTCCCTTTAGAGAAAAAGGAGTCAGACTGGCATTTAATTGATGGTTGAAGGTACTTTCAGCCAGAAGCACAAGACAGAGATACGTGTTTTTCATTAGTCCCTAATGCCTTCAGTTGCTCTGGTATGCTAAGAAAGCAAATTTACAGTGGAAATTAACACACTGTGTTATCTTACTTCTGTGAGTGCTTTGTGTTTTGTGCATGTAAACACATTTCTTGCCAGGCTGACATGTCAGGACAGTGGAGAGATATGGACCTGATGGATGGTCAACAGCTCAATGTCTGGATGGAGATCAGTGATGAGTGGTGTCCCCCAGGGGTCCATATTTGGACCAGTACTGTTTAATGTCTTCATCAATGACATTGAATGTGGGATTGAGTGCAGCCTCGGCAAGTTTGCATGACACCAAGTGGAGAGGAGAGGAGAGGAGAGGAGAGGAGA
>VZTJ01004268.1:1911693-1978832 GCA_013397795.1 Orthonyx spaldingii
GGAGAGGAGAGGAGACTCCAGGGTGATCTTGTCTCCTGCCTGCTGACATTAGATGCAGTAAGGTGAGATGATGTATTTTCATGGAAACTGACTTGTCTACGGCTCATCTGTTTTATAAAAATAAAATGAAACAAAATAAAATAGAATAAAATAAAATCACAGAAAATTTGACCTCACAGATTAATCAAGTCATTATTTTATTTACCATGCAGACATTTTCATTCAGAGGCTTAAAATTTATGTATTGAGGGATAATTTAATTTTGAATGTTTTCACATGGTAGGTTAAAACAATGTGTAGGAGAAGGCAGCAAGTGAAAGAAACAGTGAGACTGTAAATCGTACCACAAAAGGAGGAGTGTTCTTAGGCTTCAAGATTGTACTTCATTCCCCTCCCTGTAAGGAAAGATCTGCAGCAAAAGAGGATGAAGAATTTGGCTTTTTGGATATAAAGCAGCACTGATATTAGATAGTGATGAAGGATATCACTCTTCACTGTCTTGCGTCATGAGACTTTGCAAGCTCAGGATTATTAAGTGCTACAAGAGCTTTAAGTTATAACATCTCAAAGAACTTGCTGCAATGTATCAAGTTGATTTGGAAATTGTCCTCTTTCCCTAAGTCCACACACTCAACTACTAGATGATTCAGAAGAGCACCACATAGCTAAAGGTTTAGACTGCAGCCCGGAAAGAAAAACAAGCAGTGCATATAGCAATGTTACACTTCTGTTACAAGTGCTGTTTATTCTGACATTGATGACTATTTTATTTAAATCTTGTTTCACAGGTTCAGCTAGTTATAATGCATTTTTCTTAGCTGAATTGCAAAGAATGCACTTAGACTGTATTCCTACCTTTCTACTCTTTGTGCAATATTCCATTTATCAGCTTCCCTTCTGCAGCAAGCCAGCTTATCTTGCTGAATCAGAATAAAGGGTTTATAGTAGCCTGTCATAATCAGTGTGCCAATACTTGAAAAAATGCAGTGTTAAGAGTCTAGTATCTGGAGAGCTCCTTTTTTGCATAGCTTGCTTCTAGACCTTTAAAAAGCTTAGGTGGGTATAGCAAATAATATTTAAGATTTAAAGAAGCCTTTGCCAACAGCCAGTAACTCCATACACTTGGAATTTTATCAACGTATAAAAAGCCATCTTTTAAAGCATACAGAGAGGAATTGACCTCTGGAGCTTACATGATTCAATACTGCTAATATTTCAACTTTTTTCTGCTGTTGAGCTCCCCTGGTTTTAAATCTCTTTTAAATAAGGTTTCCAGGTTTGTCACTGCCTGGTTTTGGTTTTACCTGAGAATACACACATTGGCAAATAGGCAATAATATGAAATAATTTGAATGAACTGCTGTTTGAATGTACTTCTCAGCTAGCACATGACTCTTGAATGCATTTGGAGTACAGATTCTTGTTTGTGTTTTGTTGATCTCATCATAGGGTTTGAACCAAGCACGAAAGTCACTAAGGAGAAAGTCATGTAAATCCGAGCTTTCCATTGTTCAATAGTCCTGAACTTCACTGCTATTTTCTTACAGACTTTCAAAACTTCTTACAAACTGAAGAACTGAAGAAGAAAAAGGATTGGCTACATTGGCAAGTGGGCACAAACAGAGATCCATGTTGTTTTGTCTTCTTAAAAAGGATGTATGCTGTGATACAGCCGTAAGCCTTCGCCCCTCTCCCCCCTAAGTTAATTGAACAGAAAAGAATAAAAAGACCTAACAAGGCTCAGAAAATTTGCAATCCTGCTTCAGGGCATGCACTGTCTAATTGCTCTGGAATGTCTCCAGGTCCAAGGAATTCTGACAGCAACTTCTCAGAGATGGCACATAACGGAAATCGGAAATCGGAGCAAATGCTTGGATTAACTTCCTCCCCTCCCCACTCTGTTTTCACAGCACAATGTTGGGTCATTCCTCTGAAAACACCACACCCATGCCCACATCAGCCCCCAAATTTCAACCTCCAGTGCACTGAGTGGAGTCAAGGTCAAGAATAACATTTCAACCATGTAAAATGAGAGGTGCACACATAATACAGTATTCATGTCTTCATGTGGCAGCTGGGTTTCTTTTTGTAAAAGTTGGCAGTTGACTTCTTCTACCTATTGAAAACAATGGCATTTAAGCTTCTCAGAAGTCCACAAGGATCTTATAGTCTCAAGTAGAATTAATTTTCCTGGTGTCTGGCTTCTCTAGGACACCTGGAGAAGGTGATCTATATGAGATCTAAAGTTCAAGTCTATATTTCAGTTCAGATAAGGAATGGAAAGATGAGAGTCATTGAAAGAAAATGTGTGCAACATTATAAAAAGAATAGGCATTAAAAACAATTTTAAGAGAGAAGAATTTAGTCACATATATTTTAGAGATAAATTTGGTGGTTAGTTATCTCTATTTGAATCAGATTATCTACTTGTGCTGCAAAGGAACAATTTCTTAAAACTGGAAGGCATTCCTTTAATCCAGTACTGAACATTTAACACTCCCATTTTCTGCCTGCCTTCATTCATGTGCCGAATTAGTTACTGTACAAGACAGCTCAGTCTGGCTCCTGAGTCTCAGTGTATAGTTCAGTGTTTCCAGTAGTTTTTTCCTGATGAACTTGTGACTTTTTGACTTGGTCTTCATCTTTTTAAACTAAGAACAGTAACAAATGAATGTGATGCCTTCCAAGGTTGTTTAGTTGAATCTTACAGAAGTAACGTGGATTTTTATCAAAAATTAGATAGATTTGAGGGAATGGCAAAAGTGATTGAAGAGTTCAGTCCTTTTGCCTACTGAAGTTGTGGTCTGCAGTCCAGAAAAATAGTACGAATGCTGCCCTTGACTTTTTGGAAGTTTCATCAGGAGTTTAAGTCAGTCACCCATAAATTGATAGCAACAGAAAGGAGAGACATAAACTGATTTCCCTGCCTTTTGTATATAGGTTATGAAAAACTCATCTTGAATTTCTATCCAAGAACATTCAGGCTAGACATGTCCGTCAGTCATTACAGTCTAAAAGATTAATTTAACACTGATGGCTTACAGTCTGTTTTCCTCCCTCCATTTTTGAGAGATTTGATATTCCATTGACTGGCTTTTAGTAACCACTATAAACTAATTAATCTCTTTATGTCCATTACTGTAAACTGTCTTTTCTACTAGGCAAGCTTTTCTATGATATTAATACGTTCTCATTTTCTTTTGAAAGATACTCCTAAACAATCAGTTCTTAAATTGCTTAGATACAGTGGATTTTTGCAACTGAGAAATTTTGGTCTTCTTTGAGAAATCCATAACATACAGAAATAATGTTTGTTTAATAATGTAGCTGTGCATGAATTGCTGCTGTTCATTGTTTTACAGTATAATGCAATATTTATGCTGAAACAATGATGAGGACTGAAATGTTAAACTCCTAGAAAGAGAGACACATAAAAATGAGGACTGAAATACTCACTTGTGTTTAAGAAAGAAGAATTAGAACAACTTTCATGTCTAGAGGCTTGAAAAGAACAGTGTGTTTGGGGATGTGCTATAACTGCATCCTGGATTGAAATTGTGATTATTTCTATTCTCCTTGAACTTTACAGTCTTTACATTTATGTTTATATTGTTTTGGTTTTTGAGTAGCCTAATGAATTGCATTGAAGCAAATGCACGCATCTAATCAAGGCTTAAGTATTTATATAATTATGTATATGGGCATACTTTCAAGAAACTTCAGTCAAAACCTGTAATGTTAGTGCCTATTATTATGAAATTTCAGTATTTGCATTGGAAATTTGTTTTTTTCTCACTTATTTCACAAAAGATTCTGGATACTCAAATCATAATGTAAACCATTAATCTTGATAGTATTTTGCTGCTGAGAATGTGCTACGGTGCCTTTAGAAAGGATTTTGCTTTCTGGAGATCTAGCTGTTGTGTTAATGGGAAGTTAACATTGTCCAGAAAACACTTGGATAGCTTTCCTTAAATAAAATTGTGGGAAGGTAGATTTAGCCAGCTGTGTTAAAAGCATGGATTGGTAAAAAAGCATGAATATGTGTGTTGAGAAAGAATGAGCCCAAGATGCAAAACTCTTGTCTGAAATAACATTGAATTTAGCAGAAATGTACTCTTTCAAGCTCATCTCCCTTTTCAAATGACACATGCTCTGCATGCACACAGGACACACACTCAGAGCAAAGTCACTGTTTTAACTAGAGGCCACAGGGGTTGAGAAAGTTCATTAAAATTATTCTGGCTGGCTTTCAAAATATACATTCATGTTTCATAGCTGGCATCACCTCCACAATCTTTAGTTGCTCTAGTGATTACTCAGTGGATTTTCTCTATTTAAAAAAGTTTGGAAATGCAGTTCTAATCCCATTCCTGTCAATGGTAAAATTCTGCAAGTGCAATTATTTCTACTGAGGGAGAAAACAGGGAAAATTCATCAGTATTTGTGGTTTATTTCCAGCTCCTACACTAAGATAGGCTGGAGCCACAGGTCCTGTTCCTGTTCTCAAAACAAACTCTCCTCTATTCAGTTACTCAGCTGGTAGCTCTGGCAATTTCCCAGCCAGGCTGAATTTGCACCATGGAGAAAGAAAGTGTGTGATGGGGGAATTTGCACACAGAGACTTTTGTTTTGTGCAGCAAGCTGTCTCAGGCACAGAGGCTGGATCTAGGTGTAGGCTTTTCACTGACCAAAGCAAGCCCTTCCTCTGCCAGCTCCGCTTACTAATGGCTTCCTCTCTGAGTCTCTCAGAAAACAGGCAATACAAAAAAAGAGCAAATCCCATTGCTTCTGCTGTCCCACTGAGGGGCAGAGAGAGAGAAAAGAGGTCTGTTCCAATTGCTGTGTTCAGGTGTCTTGATAGATACAGGTTTTCAAGGATACAGAAATGCCCACTAGTAGCCCAGTATAGGTTGTGACTGTTTGACTGAGAACCACTGTAAAAATCTGGACATTAAAGTTATGGGAAGTTATTGAATGAGGAATTTTAACTTGAAGAATGCTTATATTTCCCAAAGAAAATTTCACATCTCCATCATGTGATGTTCACAGAGGAAATTCTTTCCTCATTCCATATGTTATCTGTAAAAATCCTGTCTAGATATATAGGAATATATGAATTTCATATGAACTTTTTGCTCTGGTACAACACTATATTTCCAAATGGTCAATTTCATGTTTTATAGGAATATGTAGAGATAATATAAATACATTTTTGCATTCAATATGCCCATGAATTGTTTCTTAACTGGAAATAAGCTATTTTCTTATTCAACTTAAACATTCCTGAATACGGACTTGAGCCCAAGAAGTCAATAAAAGTATTTCCATGGACTAAAATAGGCTTTGAATTAGGCCTTGTGTTTTTATAATTAGATTTCTTCATACAAAGCTCTTTAATTGGTACAGTGTGTTCCTTTCATAGAGCGAGGAAAAGTGAATTTTTTTTTAGTAGCAGATATTTAAATATCACAGGTCATGATGTGTAATTGGAAAAGGAAGTGGGCAGTATGGTATGACAGACAAGACAAATATAAAAGCAATGAATGACCAACTGACTAGGTAACTTTACATTGGTGCAAAGAGATTTTCTTCATCCAGAGATGAGAAGTAGTGTAACTATCTTGATGCTTATACATTTCTAGGAGCTAAAAGGGAAGACTTTTTTTTTATTTTTATATGCTTAGATTGGCCAAGGTGTTAATGATGCAGTGAAAGTAATTCTCCCTAGGGTGAAAAAAAATTATCATCTACCAAGTAGTAGCAATCCAAACATTCAGAAACTGTAGCTGTGATTAAAAAAATCATGTCAGAAAAACACAATTTTACCTGTACCTCATCTAATACATGAAACCATGTTGAAGGTTGTGTAAATTAATGAGATTTTAAGAAATAATCAACTTGTATTTCTTTAAGAGATCTTCTTACAGGTTGAACATTTATGGTACATGCTTACCAGCCTTCTGCTGTAGACGTGCATACTAGAATCTTCTTAAGGAAATAAATAGATTAAGATTGGTATGCCCATGTAAATATTATCATAGAATTTAGGATTGAAAAAAAATTTAAAAAATATTGTGTGACTTGCAATAAAGTCATTTATATGAAAAAGAGATTTTCCAATGTTCCCTAAAGATAGCCAAAATCTGGAGTTGTCCTGTGTTCTTTGAAAATTTGTTATACAGCTGCCAATAAGTCATTTCAGTTCAGAGGTTTTAAATCTCATTAGCTTGTTTGGATGATGTAACAAGGCCATGGTTAAGTGGAGCTGAGTTTATAGCTGAGTTGTGTAAACAATATTCTAGAAAATGATCTGTGAAATACTTCGGAAATCAAAGCCTAGGACTTAGGGTGGATTTGGGTATTGTGTCTGGAGCATTTAAAGGTTTCTTGCCCTACCTAGGTACTTAGAGCAGATGTCCCAGGCTATCAGTGATGAGCACTGTTTCATTTAAATGCAAGGGAAGCAGGTATCAGCTCTTCTATAATATAAATTTTGTTGCTGGGTGGAAGAAACCTCCCTGATTACACGTTGTTGCACACTTATTTACTGTTGCAGAGTTCTCTGAAGCTTCTAACACAGACACCCATCCTGCTAAAGGGGATGCTGCTCTCCATGGATTATTAGACTATTCAGGATGGTAATTCATATGTTTCTTAGAGAAAAGCATAATGTGAGCTGAGAAGAACTAAAAAAAATACATATGTTTCTTATGGGGGCTTCTCCTTTCAGTTAACTGCATGCCCAAGAAATTTCACAAGATTGTGCTACCAACTTCTTTATGAATCTGCATGCCATAAGAGATGTAGTAGTGGGTAATAAGTAAATCAAGTCGAATCTCATTATGCAGAAATAGGCTCAGCCTTGCTTGCCACAGTTAGGTGATTGCCCATCTGTTCACTGATTTGAAGAGGATTGAGGTTTTGTTATTGCTTCCTGTAGGAAAGAGAGAACCCAACATCTGCAGCTCCCTAGGGCTGTTTGACAAATTGCCAAAAGTTTGTTCTGTGATTACTAATTACTAGAACCTGATCATCCTGCACTAGATTCTAGTCTCAGTCAGCTCTGCTGGAACTTCTGGTGTGAAAACACAAGTTCAGAAAATATGGCTCCTCTTACAAAGTAGTTCAGAGCACACTGTGTGAAATGTACTAAATAAGAGCTGCACGTGCTGAATTTGTTTACAAATGAATCTCACTGGGAAACAGCTTTCTGTGAATCTTCTTCCTGTGAGCCCTAATTGCTGTGTGAAAACCCTGTGAACAGGAACATAAAGACTGTTGTCTCAACAAAGTGGAGGGAGGCAGCAAAGGTCGAGGAGAAGACCTGGTACTTGTGGGTAAGAGGGAACATGTCTGGACAAGTAATGGAGAGAAAAGCTGGCAGCAAAGTCAAGCCATTTTTTGGTAGATAAGAGTGAAGCTACCAAAAGAGTAAGTTCTCGTAAGTACACACTGCAAAGTGGTAGGATTAAAAGAATAATGATAATGATCAGGTTCAATGTTGATGAGTTTCTCTGTTTATCCACTCTTCATTTTGGTTTAAATACATGGATTATCCTAATACTTTTAATTTTGTTTAAAATGTAGAACAAATGTGCAATACTAAATCCACTCTCCATCCTGATTTGAAAGGACGCAAAGGCAGTCACAGTGACAAAACAACAAAGCCTGGCAAAAGACCTAGGCACCGCCTCCACAATGCTTAGCAGTAGTCTGGCTGCCATCTCTAAACATCTGTAGCCTGTCCAAAGTTGTCTAATGTCAACTCAAGCATGGGCAACACTTTGAAACGCAAAAAATTGTCTTTGAAACCCATAAATTGATGAAAGAGAAATTACCAGCCAAACTGGCAAAGGAAAAGATAACATGCACCATATATTCTTGACATTATACAATAAACTAGAAAGTATGTTATAGTTATTGGCACAGGCACTGAGCTCTTCCATCCGCAGCGTGGGAAAAGCTGCTTTAATCCATGCAACTTCAACAGTGCTGTCCCACATTCCAAATGAGTGTGGCGGTGACCCAGCCGGTGGCTGTGGTCACCGAGAGTGAGCAGCAATCTGCCACGCCTGCCTTCTCTATGTGGATTAATGAAGAATCAAGATGGTCGAACTATTCCCCTCAGCACAGTGAGTCTGAGGGGGATGGGGAAGGCAGGCATGGATAGTTTCCCGCCACTCAGAGTTGTCAGTCAGGTTCCATCTCCTCCCCCGTCCCCTCACAGCAATTTTAGTATTCATAAGTTACCCGAAAGTTCTGTTACTGGGTTCCGTTGATTGGTTAAGTTAATGTATTCCACCCCTTTGTTTCCCCATTGGATGTTCCCCGATTATGTTTTATTCCCCTATTGGTTTATTTCCTTGTTCCTCCCCTTGGAGTGCCCCTTTTCTTGCCCCTTTTAAACCCCTGCACACCCTCAGATCCAGGCTCTTTGTAGCATCCCCCCTTCGGTGCTCAATAAACCTGGAGTTGCTTCTACATTGAGTCCTCCCGCTCCTGCACCGCCGAGCTGCTACACTGTTTCATCTGCTGCTGCCAGCTCCCCTGGATGAGCTGTGCCTGCTTGAGCTGTTGCTAGGAGACCAAAATCTGCTGAGCCTGAGTGCTGCAGAGGTCCGGCAGAGAGCCAAGCACAGAGGGTCGCACTCAAGCCACCGGGCAGCTTGAAAACCGGCAGTGGCCGGGCAGCGACAATGAGAGCCCTGACTGGCCATAAAATAAAGTTACTCTCTGTTGCTGCCTCTATCTCCTTCAGATTAATACCCAAATATATATAAAACCCAGAAAAGGACCAAAGAAGACCTACAGGGGAAGGTGCTGAATTCTGGCTGCTTTTTTTGCCAGGGAGGTGGGAGACGTCTGGTGATCTCCATGCTCAAACTGGAGCAGAGACGGCTGCATGTTAGCAATCAACAGCATTTGAGTACGTGCTTTGCCAGCTGCTCTGCTGTGGGGCTGGAACTGCTGCTAAGGAAAGAATTCCTGTGCCTGTGAAACCATTTCAACAGAAGTGTAACTGGAGTGGAGCCAGCTCCACAAAATGTCTTCTCAGTTTATGAAAAGCAAATAAAAAGGGTCTCAGGCAACCCCTGTTGTACAGCACCTAAAAGCTCGCTGGAAGATGCTTGCAAATTCAAAACTGAAATGCTTACATTAGTGGAACTCAGGAACCAAATATTGACAATGCATTCAGGCAGGAGGATGGGAGATGTGTTGAATGAACAAATAAAAATTTCTAACATTTCAGTCCACTCAGCAGAGTCCAATGAGATAAGACTCCTACTAAGCAGAGAAAGCAAATGGTGCGAGTATTGGATATGAGAACTGGCATTAGAAATGAGCCGTGACTTGACTGGCAGCTTTACAACATTTCCCCACAACCCAGGCAAAGCCTCACAACATCTGAGTCTAAAATTTAACTGAAATTAGAAGATGAGTTGCTTAATTCTGGTCTTGCACATAATTAAGTTTCAGCAGATCCCGGAGGATGGGACTTTTATGTGCTAAAAAACTGAAAAGTAACCCCTGAGGCTTTCTAAGCAAAAAAAACCTGTACAAAGAACATGAAATTGCAAAGCACATAACATTTTTTATTTTACCTTTTTGCTGTTTGGTTTGTTGTGCATTTGTAGTTCAAACTGAAACAAAGTCTATGAGACTGTTGCTGCTTGGACCTGATACACAAAAACCAATATTTGTATGTAATCAGCTTAAAATTTTTGATGGTACTATAACTGAACTACAAACCTAATTAGATATGACATCCAAACTAGTCATTATTTTTTAAATCAGTCCCTTACATTGTTACAACAGGGGGAGTTTTGGGGGGAAACAAAGGTTTTTTGAACTTTACGGGGAACAGTGTCTGCTCCCATATTAATTCACAGTATCATTATGCTTGTTATCAGCTTTCTCACCTTTAACATCAGCATGAATGCACACCTAATTAACCTTGCCAACTTGAATCTAAGACTTTTGTATGGAGTAGAAACCACTCGGCTGCTATACTTAATGTAGAATGTAGAAGTTGCTAGTTATAGGCTGTTAGTTTTCATTGAATCATTCTTAGCTGGAGACCTCAATGCAAAGGAGTTGTAAACCAATAATTTGATTATTGTAAATTAAAAAAACTCCCTTTTCGTATTTTCTCCATGCATATGTTTGTGTGCCTTTTTATAAGTAGTAACAAAACAGCAACAAGAACTAAAGTGCAGTTAAGGAGGCAAAACCATAGAGAAAAAGCACAATCTCTGACTTGTTCCCCCCTTCAGTTTCAAAATAGGACCATTCTTACAAAGATGGATCTTTTGGAAGATGGATGCAAAAATGAATTTTTGATGGTGTGAAAATAAATAGAGCTTATTTGGGTTACAAGAGGATGGTGAAAACCACTTAAGAATGAGTAGAGGAGCAAAAAACAGTATAGGAGGCATAAAAATTGACAGACAGTCAAAGGTACATGAAAGACAAAGAATGGAAGACGCACAAAAAAAAAATTGTGAGAAAATCAGATTAGAATAAAGATTAACTAAGTTTTTGGGAGACCTATCTTCCTGTATATTGCTGTTTCTAGCACAGATTGAACCCTTTGGCTGTAGTTTGCATTTTGTCGAGAGAGCGGGGTCAGTATTTCGCTCTGATATTTATTTAAACTATCTCCAGTGAAGTCTGAGACTGAATTGTATAAGTGTTTGGGGTGAAATTAATTTCTTCTAGCATAGTTTTGCAACTCCATTCTTCCCAGATATTTTGAACACAAGCAGTAAGCTTCCTTGGAAACCATGAACTATTTGTGTCAGAAGGCCCTGTTCTGAAACTGGAATGGCAGTCAGTTTGTCTGCTGAAGCACTGGACTTGCTCTTGGAAATGCAGCCCACCCCACATGGTCAAAATATAAAATACAAAATAACTATGTCTACTCAGTGTGGAGACACTGGACTAATTGCTAGACACTAACATTAGATTATTTGATGAAGTTGTGGCTTCTGAAACAGTTTGGAGTAGAGTCCTGAAAGTTATCAAAAGCATTGCATGTTTCTGAATCATCTGAAAGACATCTTCCAGCAAGAAAACCTTTTGGAAAAGTCTCCAAAGAACTCTCATAACTAAGTCCTACATCGACTTTTTAAAGTAAATTTAGTGTTACATTTCCATTTTTCCAGTCTGAGTAGCTTCTCCAGTATAACCGAGCTACAGAGTCACCAATCCCAAGAGTGAGAGAATTCTGACGATAGAAACCTGCAAATTTTGAAAATGCTGTGTTGAAATTTCACTTTTCAAATTGGACAAGTACATTTTTCACCCCCTTCCTGAAAGTACAGCATATTTGGTGGATATGAAAGTTAATTCCTGTTTTTGTATGCATTAGATCTTTCATCGCATAACCTGTAGAATTGTAAATAGTTTTGTGGCTCTTGGCTCTTTGTTCTTACAAACTAAGCCAGCATCATCTCTGTCTCTTATTCATATCCAAGTGTTTGTCTGTACCCAGAACTGCCAAAAAAACACACCCTCTGCCCTGGGTAGGTGAAAGGTTTTTGAGCATTTGTATTGCTACAGTATGATTCTGCATCTGAAATGGATTCCCTGATTTGGTACAGACACTTAATCTTCCTGTTTTAATTTGCATATTAATAAATTTGACAGTATTGATTCAGGTGATGTTTGTACACTTCAATAATTTCATTTGTTAGACCATCCTCCAAAACACCTCAGATGCAGGATTTAACTGTCAGACAGCTCCTCATATTTAGGCAATTGTCCCATACAAGATTTATTTACATGTGGTCAATTAGGAATTGAGCTATCCCCAGGAAACCGCCTCTATTGGTGGTAAGAAGAGAGTGGTCAACTCGAAATTCACTTCCCCTTATTTTACATGTAAAGAAATTATAACTGTATTTAGACCTATTTCTGTTTTAACGTATTAAACCAGATGGTATTTAAGTTGACTTCCACAAAGGAATGTTACTCAGCCTCCTTGAAACACTTGAGCTGCCCCTGATTTGGGCATGAGAATGTGAGCACCTCCAGTTAAACTGTGTGGACCTTTCTATGCAACTGAAGCACAGACTCACCAGTGTAACCATTCATCATGCAAATAGAACTGTCCTTAATAAGTAGGCTGACCAGTGAGGAAGCAGGCAGGCTTTAATGACTTTTAAATTAGACAGATTAGTAGCCAACCATTAACCAAAATTTACCCGCCAAATATTTCACAAGTGAAATAGTTGTATGTAGCAGTTTGATCCAGGAAAAGGATTTCTGATATACCACAGAGAAAGTTAAGTTCTATCTTTATTTTGTAACTATTTGTGACATTCCTGATATACAGAAGCTGTAATTACTCAGCTTGAATGAACAATTTTTGGTTGTTTGAAAGACTTGCAACATAACCTGTAATGTCTAATAAACTTAAAAGCTGCCTCTGAGCTGCATTTTCATGTCTTGTCTTTCAAATAAACATTTCTTATTCCACTGGTTTATGTTGTAGACAAATGCCCATATTCGTCTATCTTAATCTTATGTGCCAGCTGCTGATCAGGTCGCTGTCAAAGGTGATTCATCATATGAAGTGGTACCTGTGTAGAGCATTGCACCACTATACAGAAAACATATCATGGTGATAAAAGTCATCCTAGACATTAGATATGACTGAAGGAATACTTCTTGAATGCAAGAATTTTGAACACTACAAAATTCAAAGCCCTTTTATGATATAATTAAGAATGTTTAAGGACTATGTGCTGACTTAACCTGATGTTTTTTGATGGTATATGCTTATGATAAAAAACATTACTCCATCTTATCTCCTGATCTTAATCCAAAACCTGTGTAGCCATCCAGTGTGTCATTTGATATCCTACTTCCCAAAAATGCTTCCACTTTTCACTTGGATTGATTTTAACTGTGTGCTTCTGTAGGACTTCCATCAGCAGCTTATTCCATTAACTTAAATGGTTTTCTCTGAATTACTGATACGATGAACTCCTTCAGTATAACCTGCCATGACTTTGAGTGACCAAGTAGCTTGTGTGTATTTATAGTTGCATTTAAGGCTCTGTCCTTAAATGGGTTTCTTTTTCTAAATTGTGTATTCCAGGCCACACTGAACGAAGGTCCTTACTATTTATTTTTTCCTTGACCCTAAATCAGCTGCTTACTGATGTGTTTCTGCATCAAGACAACTAAGACCTGTCATACCTAAGCAAACCTACAGCTCTCCTAGCCCAGTGTTCTGCCTCTGACAAGGAGCACTACATGAATGCTTAAAGCACTAGAAGAATAAAATGACCCTTTCCCTGGTATACCCTCTCAGCTTCTGGCCATCAGAAGTTTATGGACTTCCTGAACTGGAGGTTGCATCTAGTATGTTAATAGCCCCTGATGGACTTATCTCCCATGTATTCATAGTTTTGGCATTTACAGTGTCCTGTGGCAATGGATTGCACACCATAATTATACATTATTTTGAGAAGTACTTTGTGGCTTCCATTTTTGTAAAATTTGACACCCAATGGTTCCACTGAATGTTCTCTTCCTGTGCGAAAGATTCACCCACTATGCACTCTCTTCATGTTTTTTATGGTGTTGCCATTCTTTCTGTTTCAATTACATTGTAAGAATCTGATGTTTTAAATGCTTTCTCACTGTGACTGGATTTGGTGTCAGAGTTAAGGATATACTTTCTTTCCACAATAGGATACCAACAATTCAATTTTTTATAATATTTATATTATAGTATAAACCTGTTCTGTATTTAATGGAATGAAACTTCACAGAGTCTGTTGGTGGTTTGTTCTCCAAAAATGACATAGATCTCCCTATTTAAATAACCACTATGACTTATTAAGTTCATATATTCTTCAAAATAAGTCAGTTTTGTCCCCAGAAGTGTTTTTATTATCCATCCTTTTCATGGTACATTTGTCTTGTTTATTCTCTCAGAACACCAGCTGTAATGCTTCAGCTTCTTTTAAGTTCCTGTGGATTCCCTGGCCATTATAGAAAACCATGTAAGACACACCTCTCCTGTTAGGTTCAAGCCTTTTAGACTGTAATCTATCTAGCACAAAGGTTTGGACAAAACTCTGATTTTGGCATATAAACAACTTAAAATTATTTATAAAATAGATGCAGAAGTAGTCTTGGCTACTCTCCCCTCACACTTCTCTTTCAAGGAAACTTGTTTCTTGCCACAGAAACCAAGAAAAAAGGAGGGATAACGTGTTATTAAAATTTGGATTCTGCTGCTCACTGAGTTTGATGGTGTGAGGACTGCTCACCTAGAACTGACGGGGATTCAAGTAATGTGTGGGTATGGATTTTACACAGAATTTGCCTGATTATGGCTGGTTTCTGTATCTTCTATCTATTAAGAAGATATGGCTGGTTTCCGTATCTAATAAGGGGACTATTGTGACTTGGCAAAGTGCTGCTTGGAGAATTAGAGCAACAGGGTACAGGATTCGTCACAGTTGCTTTCAATCTTCCTTCCATACATATGAACTTTGCTTTTTGTTTCTTTTTCCTCTGGTCATCCACCTCCTCTCTATGCTCTACAGTCAACGGTTTAGCAATGGGACTGGAAACAATTATCCCATGTTAGTGATGATATCTGATAGTCATATGACTTGTCCATCTTCTTTGGATTAGGGTGTAAAGAATGTTCAGATCTTCTGATTCCTAATCCAAACTAGCTTCTGTTTCCTAAAGAGCCCATGACCATCACCTGATACATTGAAATTCATGATTGCTCTCCCTAAATCCTTGTCTTTTCAGATCTTAATAGCTGTCCCTGTTTCCTAACAACCCTTACTTTACCATGAGCTGATAGGTTACCTTAGATTGCTGATTATTTCTGTAGTTATAACTACCATACCTACTACTAAGACTGGCGTGCTTTTGTTTCTTTTCAGTGGTTGCACATATTGAATTATAAAGCTCTTGCTACCAGATGCAAATGCACACCATCAGCTTGATTTCCTTTGCCTACTACAATATAATCTATGTGCAGTCAAGGGATGCTTCTATTTACCACCACTTTGGCCTCTGCACAATTTTCTCCTTTTAACCATGCAGTTATTCATTCTGATCAGCAGGCCAAAGACCCACTTCATCCACTGAATCTCTGAAAAACTTTTAGCAACAGTCAAGTGAGTTCATACCGGTACTGTTTTTGTCATATGCTTCTCAGACCCTTTAGTAAAGGGAAACATAATTAGACGATTGGGTTGGGTTTTTTTTCTGTCTAGAAAATCAACATTTATTACTGTTGCTAAAAGATGTCTCCTTGCTTAAATAAAAAACTTCCAAAAGTAAAATAATATTAGAGGGGCAGACATCAGTTAATATATGTCTTGTTTTTAACAATTTGGTAAATAAACTTTAATAGATTGCATACTACACTGAATTTCGGTCACCTGAAGTTTTTCTCTTAAAAGTAATCAGAGCAGGCATTTTGGTAGCACTGCTTCAATTTAAAATTGATAATACAGCTCTTTATGACTTTGAGACAAATTTCAAATATAAAAAATATTTAGGAAAGTCATGATCTATAGGGAAGAAACAGAAGGAATAATATCAAAATATCAAAGTCAGCATCACCATGTTTAACTACCCAAAACCCACCTTAGGATTTAATTTCCAAGTTCATCTTTTGATTCCCTCATACTGCTCAGACATTCAAAAACTCTAAAATATTATAACAATGCTTTTCTACACAATAAAAATCCCCCCTTTTTTATTATTCAAGATAGATATCTAGAGACTCAGAACACTGATTCCCCTTTATAATAAATTTTAATATTTTTGTCAACTCAGTCTCAGAATAGGGTTAGAAAATTTTTATAATGATGGAGCATAACATCTACTAACACCAATACCTTCTTCAAAACTTCTTGAATTTGAGAGTGATAGTGGTTGGATTCATACAAAGTGTCTGGAATGCTTTGGACTTTTTAAAAAACTGGATATTTCTTGCATTCAGGGACTGAATACAAGAAATGCAGTGGGAAGACATAATTTTTAATATTCCTATTTCCATATTTTTTCTTTCTTTTTAACTAGCAGTAATGACTTGCTAATATCTCTTGCGAAAGTAGTAAGTTACACATATTTTAATGCTGAAAATTGCCAACCATGTGAAAGATGAGAAGCTGGCACAAGGCACAGAGAAAATGTGGGCAAAATTACAGGTTTCATGCTGTGGGATTGTGAAATGACTATTTTTGCTTCAAGCAAAAGATTTAAAAAATATCGGCAGTAACTTTAAACTCTATAGGTGAGCAAAAATACAAAAAATTTGATAAACACATGATTAAAGAGTTATCCAAAACAGAGTATTGGTCATGAAAAGGATTTTCCCTCTTTTTTTTGTCATGTACGTGTTTAAGATGTAGGTGAGGTCTCTTCAGCAAATCTTTAAACAGAAACACATCCACAGTCTGTTTTCCTCATTTCTCCAGTGCTTTTTTTTTCTTTTGTTATCCATTTTGCATTAATGACCTCTGACAGCTAACACAGCCTCATTGTTTGGCTCATGCTGTGAATACAGATGTTACGGTGCTAGAGGAAATCTCCTGTATACATACCTATTTACTTGGCAGAAAAATTAAAAGGAAACATTGTTGATGATGGCAACTTTCCTTTCAGGAATTCAAACAACAGCTAATCACTTGATCACCTGAAATAAACTCAGGCATACCCGTGTCTGCTACATTGTTTATTTACTGTGGAAACATTTTCTCTACTGTCTAGCCATGCACTGGCTGTGCAGCACAATAATTTTCCTGTTATGGCAATTAATATTCAAGACAAATATAAAGTATTGATAGATCAGATAATATTAAAACTTTACTGTTACAGTAAACAAAGATGTGAAAAAAATCACTGCCCTTCAGAAGGCAAATTGGTGGTTTCAGGCCAGTTGGAGATGCCAGAAGCTCTAAAGAACTAAATGATGCTTTCTGGTAGTTTTAGCAGAAAGGTAAAAAAAATTAAAAATCTGTGTGAAGAGAGCTTTAACTTTCAAGCTTTATAGATGGTCCCTTCATAGTTGTTTTGAGTCATGCTGGCAAGGTGGCTTCAGAAAGCTCTTGCTCCTTTTCTCACTCAATAGCTATTTCATCCTGTGGCACGAGTCCAGGCTTTGAAGTGCTAGAAGCTAGTCAAAGAGTAGATTTTCTGCTTACAGGAACAATTTCCAGAGAGAGCTGAATAAAAATACTCTGCCTCTAACTAACCCTGAACAGAGGGAGTGTTCTGGTCCAAATTTTGCTTTCTGGTTTTGCCTAGAGTTCTCCCAAGGTATTACCTTAGCTATGCCCCTTATCCTAACAGTCCGTGTTCCAGAATAGTACTTTTGTATGTTAAAAAAAGTAGGTTTCTTTGCTAAATGAATTTAACCATGGAAATATACATGTGAGTTAGATTGCCACAGTGGGAAGATACTCTCCTGATAAAGGCATCAAGATACATATGTATTAAATTCCTAAATGTAAAAACTCGGGGGTTTTTTTTGATACTTCAATATGTATTTGCTTTTATAGCATTGTTTCAGTTTATGTACTTGTTTTGTTGATATAGATTATTTAGTACAGTTAGTAATCAGATAGAGTTTTATTTACTGAATTCAATTTAAAAAAAGAGAATCTCAAACACAGAAAAAAGATGAAGCTGACACAGAAAAAAGGTGAACTTCTGAAATGCCTATTGTCATGTCTGGGTATTAAAATCACTTCATGTTTGGTGGTTTTTTTTAGCTTTGCAGAGATAACTAGGTGTCATCCTGGTGGGAATCTCTTCACCATGTAATGTGGATATGAACAAATTTTCTTTTATGAGCAGATGGAAGATAATTTTGTTTGCTTTGGAATGGGAAAGGCAAAAAGGGGTGATGAGCAAACCATGTGTAAATGTAATGTGAAACGTCTGGGGCATGACTTTGCACTGCTCCAAGTATTAAAAAATCCTAGAAACTGGAGAAAAAAAAAAATTACTATTACTGATTGATTTTTCTCACTATTTTCACGATGCTAGTGTGTGGAACACAAATACTCCTGCAGACAATCTCCTTTGCTTTTGCTTTCTGGGATCCTTAACCAATAAGCCAAAGAGCTGTCTATACAAGAGGTGGTTGCATCTATGCTCACTTCTCCTGGGTTTCTTGCTAATCGTACACTCTGATGTTCTTTCTGCCTTTGAGTGGCAGGCTAAGGAAGTTGTTTCACAGCAGAATTACCACAAAGGCATGAGGAAGGAATTAAAACATAGACAACTAGAAATGCCAGCTCTTGGTGCAGAGCACCACTACTGACCATTGCATGTTCAACAGTGTTTGCCACTGAACACATGAGGAATTCATTGAATTTGGCACAGGGCTCAATGAGCCACCTATACCTCTGGGCAATGTGGAAATCACATGTAAGTTCCAATGTTATTTTATTGGCATTAGACACATACACACACACAAAATTGGTGTTGTTTTGAATTTTGATGAACAGTTCTGTGTGGGGGTATTTCAACAATTTTCTGGTTTTGTTTCTTCAGGATATGTGCTCTATTACTGGCTTTGCTTTCTGCCTCCTTCCCTTTTTCAGGGGTCACTGCTTTAAAGGGACACGATGGATACTTAAAACCGGAGGGGCAGAAGTAGGACAGTTTTATTAATATTCTAAAAATACAGAGCTTTATTTATGAAGTGTGTGAAGTATTTTAAAAGACAGTCTCAGCACTTTAATTTTTATTGCCACTTGTCTCCAGTTTCTGCAAAAAAAATTTTGACACTATACAAAGGTGCCTTTGTGGCCTGATGCTGGCCAAACCTAAACTTCAGATTCTAGCCGTTAAATCCAGTTATACAAGACCTGTGTAAATTTGCATTATATCCATTACAACTGATTTCACACAAATGAGCATTTCTGATTAATAAAAAGGAAGGGCCAGACCAAGCTTAACTATTAAAAAAAATTCGACAACACATTTCACAGGACTAAGTACGTTACTTGGTGTCACTGGCTGTGCTCCATCTTGTGTAATTAGATTTTGCCTACATGAAGTTCCCCCTGCAGTTTTAACAGGTATGTTTATTTTTTACTTCCTGCAGGAAAGCCTCTAATTTATGTTAGCTGAGTTCTGCTCTAGAAGTGGCAAAATTTCGTGTTAGATAACAGTGTTCTATTCATAAAAACCTTTCAAGCATGTCAAATGTTTCTTGCAGACTTTTGGGATTCCCTAAATGAAGGAAATTCCATCTGTCCTGCATTAAATTCCTAGCCATGATACGATCACCATCAGCACTGAGCTATGGACACCACCTGATTGCTCTGTGAAATGTAAAAATTTCAAAATCTATCAGATCCTATCTAATACCCTTGAAGTCAGTGTGATGGTGCAATAGGTGCATGGCCTCTCTGGATCAGATTTGCATCCCATTTTGGCTGGTGTGCTATTGCTGCCAGTACTTGCTTATAGGTCAAGTTTTTTCCTCGTCTCATCAGCTACCAGCTGATGATGCCCTGAATTCTTGAAGATTTTTATCATTAATTGATTTCTCTTTTTCTTTTGACTAGGGTGGTTTTGTGGCTAAGTATGCATGTGCTTGCTTGTGTTTCTGTTTAATTTACTTTGAATTAATTGAGGTCAACATTAAATATTATTCAACAAAAAGATTTTGCATGGTGCTTTACACTGTCACACTGGTAAATTCTTTAGACACAAAGGCAAAGGCGGTAGTATGAACTTTTCAAATAAATTTTAAGGAGTAAAAAATTTGGGAGTGTGTCTGTCTTTTATGTCTCAGTCACCTGTAATTGTACACCTGCCTAATGGCATGCTCTGTTCTAATCTTCTGGTCCCGTATAGAGGCAGTGGCCTAGTAGGGTTTAGTTTGGGTTTTGTTTATTTTTGAAATATATTATGGACATAAATCCCCCTTCTTTCTTCTGGAGCCAGGTAATATTCTTTAGGATTATGTAGAGTGCAGTGCACAGACACACGTATTGCCACAGCAGCTGGAGAAATTTTATTCCCTGCTGCTGTCTTTCAATGTGGTTTCCTCATCAGTCCAAACTATGAGCATGTGGCACTGCACTGAGCAAATCCATGAAGAAATTTCATCCAATACTTATTGCAAAAAAACTTATTGCAGAAACACCCCCCACCACTTAAAAGCTCAAACATTTACCCACACCTGCCCCATTTTGCTAAGTAAAACTTTCTAAAGAATTATTTCTCTGTCCTCAGCATCCTGATTTTTTTTCCCCTAATAATCTTATTTCTTTATTTTAAAAATGTCTGTTTTGGAGTTAGAGCTCTCTCTGCAGAGACCTAATGTACTTTTATTCTGTCGGTTTTGCTCAGGGCACCTTGAGCGCTTCTCTATCCAGTGTTCTGCCTCAGCTGGCTGAAATCAGAGGAGTACTAGCTTTGGTAATGAATAATTGGGAATTTATTGAGAGATGAACATGAATAAAGGGTGCACCATGTTGCTAAAAAATAAACGTTGCCTTTATACAAAAGAGGAGATGTGTTTAAGGAATATGTGTATTCCAAAATCAGCCCCCATATATTTAGGAAAATTACTGATGAGGGCTCAGTAACATCACCTCCATTGTGATAAACAGTGGTGAGAGAAAGATACGATGTAGGACTGGAACTTAGGAGAACCACTTATTTCTTTAGGTGCTTTCAAATGCATGAACAAAGGGTATGAATTTCCATACAGATACTTTCAAAACTTATTCAGAACTTTAATCCACCTGATTTTAGTCAACTACTTGTTAGATATGCACTACCTTTATCCATGCTTGGATAGCAGGAATTGTACATGTTAAAATCTGCCTGACCACAACATCAGGCTGGTTGCTTTCTTCCACTTAAAGTCCTCCTAGATATCTTTTTCTTCCAGGATGCTGATAATTAGGAATTCTGTTTTTCACTAAAGGTTTAATATCAGGATGCTTGCACGGTTAGAAATGCTGCCAGTGGATTCTCTTAGTGGCATCTTCCATAATTTGCCTTAATAGAACGACCATAGGCTCAGCAGGAATGTGATATATTTTGTGTATTTCTCCAGAATGCAGTTATTTTTGTATCGTGTCCCTTGCTCACCTAGGAAAAGTTCCTGCTTTTATAAAGAAGAAAAAGCTAAATGTCAACTTGGACCACTACACTTTATGTTATTAATGTGCACAGCATAATTCAACCCTGCAAATGAAATTCTGACATAGACTTCCATGGGACCTTTAACAATTTACTTAACTTTTATTTGCCTCAGTTTCTAAATTTCAAAGGTAGACATCTACAAACAATGTATAACTTATTTAAAACGTGTTTTAAAAAATGGACTGGGGAAAATTTCAGGAAACAAAATTATTGTAATGTCTCTCCAAGCAGTCATTACTTGTATGAAGCATGCACTGTAATACTAGACATTTCATGCCTGAATTCTAAAGAGATTTAACCAGTCCCAGGTTTTTGCTTTCAGAATTACTTGCATAGAGACTGGCTTTTAAAGTCCCTTAGTTTCAGTACCTTCCAAGAATTTCCTGCAAGTAGCTCTTTACATATTTTCATGCAGACTTTTAAAATTTCCATTTTGCATATAGGGATGGAGAAAACATTAATTTTTAAAAACACTAAATCACAAACTATCACCTCTGTTGGCAGTGAGAAAGTCTGAGGTTTTTCATTTTGCATCCCATGTACAAAGACAGAAATAATCAAGAGAAAACTGGACTCAAAAATAGGAAGGGCTGAGAGTACTGGGTGCACCTTCATTCATATTTGAGTCTGCATCAGAGAAAAATTTCCTGATTTTCTTTGCTTGGATTGCAAAACATTCCCAGAGTACTTGGACCAGACTCTGTTTAACGTAAAATAAATCATCAAATGTACTCTGCTCTGGGAGCAGAAATTGTGTGCTCCACCTGCTCATAAGGGCTCAGTCCATGGGACTGGAGCCCACAGAGTCTTTAGTAACACTCTTGGAGTCAGTGAAGGATCAAAATAATTTCCTCAGCACCAGCTGCTTGACCGACTGACCTGTTGCCATTGCGCCTCCCTCATTGGTTGTCCTCCAATATGGCCATGGCCCAGGACCTCACTTCATGTCCCCAGGGCCACCAGCCCTTGCCCCAAGAATGCCCTAACTGTGCCATGTCTCTCGGGGTGTTAATGTAATGGTTTAAATTCAGTAAAGATACCTTCTTCTGGTTAAACTATATCTTGATTGTTGCTGCTATACTCTTTTAGCTCAGTTCATTGGGCTAAAGTACTGCGAGGCTTGTGTGTGCCAAAAAGTCCTGGAGGAATTTAAAATTTGCTGTCTGAGTTGTGCATGATGACCATTATCAAGAATGTGGGGTCTGTATCTGAGGCTTCGAATGGGGCTAATGGCCTCGTCCTGCCTGACAAGTTAGAGAAGCTTTGTTGTATGGTGCAGCGCATTGATTTACAGGGTGAAAGAGGACAGAAATGGGGTCCCATCAAAGCTAACCAATGTACACGTGGCAACTTTCACTTTGTCATGCTGTTTTTGTAAGAGGTATGTGCTGACCTTCATGACCCCTGCTTGAGTAGAGCTTGTTATGTATACTCTAAGTACCCTTTAAAAATCATTATTTGATTATTATTATTATTGTTATTATTATTATTATACACTGGAGCTGCTGTGACACAGCAGTGTGGACAGCCTGCCCTGCTTGCACAGGCATGACATGACATGGAGAGGGCATGAAATGTCTGTAGGAACAATACACTCAGGAATGAGCACCACACATTTCTGTCCTTTGAGTCTTTCCATGCTGTTTTGCTTTCCATATATAGAAACCGAGAGTGTTGAGAAGCTGTCAGGCCAAAATACTCTGATCTGCATTCCCCTGAAAAGGAAAGCATGAATTCACCAGAGCTCGGCACTGGCCATGACTTCTGGGGCTGTTACTGTCCAGGTTTTGGGGCAGGCAGGATGGAGGGAAATGGAAGTGGTGAGACAGGGTGAGGGCAGTGCAGTGGTCCTGTAGCTGTGCTGCCGTTTTCCATGTGGGATGTGCATTCCTCATAGCAACACAAACCCTCCTCTGTCTCAGGATGAGCTCAGACTGCTCTGAACATCTATTAAAATAAAATTAACTAAAATTTGTTGTAGAGATGTGTTTGGAAACTGGCAGTTCATGACATATTGCTCTCCCTATGCGAGTGTTGCTTTTTAACCAGCTTTGTTTGGATGTTGTCACAGCAAGGTGTGAATATTTTGGATCAGTGACATAGGTTGCTTTCTACACATTATGAATGATCGTTTGTATACAGAATAACATGGGATTGAAGACAGAAGACATAAGAAATGGATTGTTAGAGGTGGATTGCAGGGTACTGCAGGGTGGTATTGCAGGGTGGTTACACACTGTGGTGTCCATGAACCTCCACCATGGTACAGTAAGACTCAGTTTGTGACTGCCTGACTATAGCACAGACAGAGAGCAAACCTCACATGTTTAACCTCTGTGTTCAGAGGCCTGTTCTTCTGCGTTAAAGACTGAATGCTTTTCTGCTTTGTTGCTTCCCTAAAATTAATTATTTTTAAATTTTCTGAATTATGGATAATAATTTAGGCCTCTAAATATAAGTTTAAGGTAGCATTTTTTCTAAGATCTTAGACTGTAGACACCTGCAGAGTATTTATTTACTCATTTCGTTTGGAATTGATTAATTTGATATTGTCAGTCATCCAGGGATTTGTTACTAGGAGCAGACAGAACATTTCTTAAGGATCATGACTAAACTAAGAGAAAAGCAAACTCTGGTACCTTCAGGGTTTTGCCTGGTATTGGGTTTGTATGAAATAGAATAAAGGCCCTTTAATGTTTTATTCATTTTCCAGAAACAACTTCAAGTGTATACCTTGTAGCTACAATTTCTGCTAGATTCCTTCCTGAGATTCTAGATATGCTTTTTTGTTTTTTAATTTCACCTTTAATCTGAATTTCTGACAAGAGCTGAATCATTCTGAAGTGGGGACTTGGGTTATGATCATTCACTTTAGCAATGAAAGTGGATTTTCTGATTGTTGTTCTAGTTGGCAATACCTTTTCTGGCAATTTTTCCTCTAAGCCATCATAACGTTGTTTCAGTTGATCTATTTATAGTTTATTTGAAAGAATTGTCATATTTTTAACTATACAGTTTATGATAATTTCCAAGATATTTCAGGGAAAAAAAAGGTGATGCAGACAGAACTTGCGTTTGAATGGTCAGGTTTAGATGTGAAATTTCACAAAAATGGAAATTGTCAGTAAAAAATTTTATGCCTCCCTAGGCAGGATTTGGCCTGCGCAGCAAGAAAGGAGGTGACCTGAAAGGCTACTTCTCATCTCATGTGTAGACAGAATCTCTACCATGTTCAACTTTAAGAGACTTTAGTGTGCTTAAAAAAAAAAAAAAAAAAAAAAAAAAAAATTGAAATATTTTGAGCAAAAGGAGAAACAGGTAAGACCATGTAGTGCTAGGTGTATACAGACGTGAAAAAGAAAGAAGCAGTAGTTAGCGCTAAGCTTGCTTATTGTTGTGTGTCTGGTTTGCTGCAGCAGCTCAACCTCTCCATTCCAGCAGTTTGGCTGGAAGCCTGCTCTGAGAAAAGCCTTGTAATAAAGCCAACATTAAGAGGGTGGTGCTGTACTGCACCTCTTCAGCAAAACGTGTGTGAGTTTCTCTTCAAACTGTGCAGAGTACTTCCATGTGCATGAATGGATCAAGTAATGCAATGATATTAGCTGCTTCCTCTCAGCTGCTATCTGTGTTTGAATTCTTGTGGATTAACTCCTTTGGAGCAGCATTGGCTAATAAGCTTTGGCAGTAACATAAAAAGATTGGTGCACATCTGGCTGTCTTTCATGCTGTTAGTACTATTCACTCAAAAAGTCAGAATAATATCCACCTACAGGAACAAATATTTACTTTTTTCAAAGAGAAGTACTTATTTCTTTTGGTCTATAAGGGCATATTCCTCCTTTTTCTAAGTTATCTTCAGAAATGGCATTTAACCTTTAGGTCACAGCAAGGCAATGCCATGTATCAGGCATGACATCAAGGCTCTTGTGCCTTAAAGTGCCAGGTATCTTCTATGCAAAATTACTATTTCCTACCCAGTGACCTGAAATGTAAAAGGGCAGTGGTGCTGGGGAATCCTTGAAAGCCCAGAATAAATGCAACTCCTGACCATGAGCACCAGATGACAGTGAGCTCCAGTACTCTTGGTGGACAAAAAACTGGTTGGGTGGCTGGGTCTGAAGAGTGGTTAATGGGATTACATCCAGCTGGCATCCTGTCACTACTGGTGTTCCCCAGGGCTCAGTGTTGGGGCCAGCCTTGTTTAATATCTTTATTGATGACTTTGAGGAGGGGATCAAGGGCACCTGCAGTAACTTTGCAGATGACATCAGGCTGGGCAGGAATGTTGATCTTCTTGAGAGTAGGAAGGCTCTGCAGAGGGATCTGGACAAACTGGATGTAGGGGCTGAGACCGGTAGTGTGATGTTCAATAAGGCAAAATGGCAAGTCCTGCACTTTGGTCACAGTAACACCTCACAACCTTAGAGCTGGGAGGCAGAGTGACTGGAAAGCTTTCCAGTGGAAAAGGGCCTGGGAGTGTGGGGGTGCTGATCAACAGCAGCTGAACATGAGCCAGAGTGTGCCCAGGTGGCCAAGAAGGACAATGGCATCCTGGCCTGTATCAGCAATAATGTGGCCAGCAGGACCAAGGTCATCTCTCTGTACTCAGCACTGGTGAGGTCACATCTTGAATCCTGTGTTCAGTTTTGGGCCCCTCACTACAAGAAAGACATTGAGGTGCTGGAGCATGTGCAGAGAAGGGCAACAGAGCTGGTGAGTGGTCTGAAGCACAAGTCTGATGAGGAGAGGCTGAGGGAGCTGAGGGTGTTTAGCCTGGAGAGCGGGAAGCTCAGGGGAGACCTTATTGCTCTCCACAGCTACTCGAAAGAAGGTGTAGCCAGGTGGAAATCAGCCTCCTCTCCCTGTTCAATGAGTGACAGGATGAGAGGAAATAGTTTCAAGTTTCCCTGGGAGAGGTTTAGTTTGGAAAATTTCCTCATGCACATGGTTGTCCAGCATCGGAACAGGCTTCCCAGGGAAATGATGGAATCACCACACCTGGAGGTATTTTAAAGACATGTATATGTGGCGCTTAGGGACATGGTTTAGTGATTGACTTGGCAGTGTTAGATTTATGGTTAAATTCTCTGATCTTAAAGATGTTTCCCAACTTTAACCAGTCTATGTTTATACGAATGGATGAATTTTGATAAATACCTCAAAATGCATTTCAGAGACACCTTTTTAGAATAACCTTGGGAAAAAAGAAGGAAAAAATATGATAAAAAAGGAAAAATAAGTAGAAGGAAGACTGAAAATTATATTGGTGAGTACAAGATCATGGAAACCCAAAAAGTTCAGTTATGGGTGAGATGCACAGTCTCTGTCTATAGAAGCTGAGTAGTAGCATAACACTGTCCTTTCCATTTCACCTGGTAGCAGGCAGACCTAGTGAAGAAGAGGCTTCCTGTGGTTAAGAAGCCTGGATAAAAAGCTTTTGTTAAAGCACAAGCACATTTTAAGTAAGATAGATGTATGGAAGTTTATATTGTAGTCAACTTGCTTTGCACTTCTAGAATATTTGTATGCTTTATAGTGATGAATGACACAAGATTGGAACATGCTTAAGAATAAAATGAAGTGTTTATCTATATATCTGACTGGAATATGTATAGCAGACTATTTTGAAAAGTCAGTATTTTTGTACAGAAATGCATTTTTTTTTAATTTTGTATTCAACAGTTAGGATTAACATGGAGTGTTTCTGGGATAGAGAGAGGCCTTGCTCCAAAGAGATTCTCCCTCTGGATTGGACAGGGCACTGTGCTGTATTCCTGACCTGAACCAGATGCTTTGGACTCTCATATTGTCTCTCATATCACAGGACTACATGTTCCCCACAAGGCCTTTGGGAGGCAGATGTCTCTCAGACTTTTTTTTAAAAGTTATTTCTATTTCTTAGGATAGAGACTTGACAGAATAAGAGTCTCAGACTGAGAGACACCTCTGGAGATCATTCGTACAGTCTCCTGTTTCAAATTAGGGTCAACTATGGCAGGTTGCTCCAGGCTGTGCCTGGTTGGGTTTTGGGTATCTCCAAGGATGGAGACTGCACAACCTCCCAGCCTGGAGAGGGAGGCATCAATCACCCTTATGTCTAAGTGGAATTTCTTGTACTTTTATCTGTGCCCACTGCCTTCTGTTCTGTTATTGGGCTCCACTGAGAAGAGTCAAACTTCATCTTCTGTATTCCCTCCATCAATGTGTTTTGCATGTTTATAAGATTCCTCTAAGTCTTTCTTTCTCCCAGAAGAGTCCTAGCTCTTTCAGCCTCTTCTCATATGACAGGCTTCAAACCCTTAATTGCCTTTGTGGCCTATTGCTGGACTTGCTCTGGAATATCCATGTTATTCTGGAGCCCAGAACTGGACCCTGCACTCCGGCTGTGTCTCACCAGAGCTGAGGAGAGGGGAAGGTTCACCTCACTGGACCTTCTGGCAGCTGTTGGCCTCCTTAGCTCCAAGGGGACATTGCTGGCTCATGGTCACTTGCTGTTCACTGGAACTCCCAGGTCTTTCCTGCAGAGCTGCTTTTCCTGCAGTAACCCCCAGCCTCTACGGGTGCATTCAGTGATTATTCCAGGGTGCAGAACTTCACACTTGCCTTTGCTGAACTTCATGAGGCAAACTTCTTGTTTGCCTCTTTCTCCAGCCTGTCGAGGTCCCTCTCAGTGGCAGCTCAGCCCTAGTCCATAAGCCACTCTTGCCAGCTTCTCTCTGTTGTTCCCTGGGAGCTGGCAGCCAAAATCTCTCCTGAAAAGAGCTCCAGCTGGAGAGGCCATGAGTCTTGCCCTGGTATAGATAAGGTCTGTTTTAACCTAGACTAGAATTTTTGTTTTTGTTCCAAGAAATGTTTAATATTCTGTTTGATTAGCTAAAAAGTCCTGGAGGGTTATTGCTAATACCAGCACAAAGAGTACTTCAATTAACACCAAAATCAAGAGCCCTAAATAGGTCAACAGAAATATTCTGCTAGCTGGAAAGGTAAATGAAGAAGCAAAGGGGTCATCATGCCAAAAGTCATAAAACAGAAAGGTAATTCTGACAGCAGCATTTTGAATGGATTTAAGGAAGCAACTTAGTACTGGGAAACAAAGCTAACACATGGAAGACCGAACAATGTGGGACATGAGGTGGGTAGTGACTGCGTAAATCTCAACAGGGAGAACAGACTGTCTTTGCAGTTATTTCAAAGGGAAACCAGCAAGAGCTGAAAACAGACCAGATGTGAGAGATATTGGAGAAAGTGAAATCCAAAAATCATCTAGGAACAAACCCAGGTATTTTCTGATTTGTCTGCCAGCACCGTTACAGTAAAAGGTCTGCGTTAATACTGTTAAAAAAAAAAAAAAAAAAAAAGAAAAGGTGGTTTTAAGGTTTTCTTTGGAATTGACCTTTCAATTTCACAACATCAATAGTTAAGGGAAGGTTTTTAAGTTTTTTGGATTGGGATTATTGTTTTTTACGTTCAGACTCTTAATTTTACACTGAAGTTTTTGAAGTCAGATATATTGGGTCATAACTTACACAAAAGGACAAGGCTGTGGTTGCTACTTCCAAAGAATGACTAAGTCATAACATAGTTCAACCAGAGGTGCACAAGTGAAATAGATTTTGAAATCAAAACACACTGCTAAATGAATAGCTCAGGTCTTAACTATTCTAAATCTTTGCCATTCCATGGCAGTCAGTGTATTTACATAGTGATATTCTTGTGGGAAATTTGTCCTGTGGTTGATCTGCTAAAATTTAATGTAGGGAGTCTTCTTTTAGGCTCGGTGGGGCTTACAGGCATGCATCCTCCTATGCTGGCAGCTGTCCAGCTGTGCCAGGTTCTGTGCGAGTCCTGAGGGAATGCCTCCTGGGAACCAGCTGGTGTACCAAGACACAGGTGTGGATGCCCTTTCACAGGCTGTAATTTATTAATTGGATGGCTGTTGCTTAGGAAGACTTGGACAGGTTTTCTTCTTCCTCTTCTTTCCCTTCACACTATGTCTTGGATGTACATCCCCTAGGAACACAGTTAATGAACATTAGAAGGTCTCTGTGTAAAAAAGAGATGCACGTGCCTTGGAGTTATTGTAAGTGACACACTAGGAAACTTAGGATGATTCCTAAGTTTTGTAAAACAAGTCATGCTGTGTAAAAAAAAATTAAAAATCCTTTCAAGTGTACAGTTTTTTTCCAAATTGCATAGATTATTGTTCATAGCTTGCTCTGGCATTAGCTTTGTGAAAAAGTCATGAAGACGGAGAAAAGGGAATTTCTTATCCTTTCCTCCAAGAAAAATTTCATCCGTAAGTTTCATAATGTCCTCATTCATATAAAATTTCTGTTGAACTTAATTTGCTGTTGCCATTGACTTTTATGAGAAATTTTTCGTGAGCCAAGAACTCCTAGGATTAGACAACAGAGATTTGGGTTTGTTTTTGAAGACACGAGCGAATTTGTCAGGGTATAACTGACTGTCTAGGTTTATGTTACTAACAGATAATTTAGTTTACAAAATATGTTTATGGAAGAAAAACATGACTGATGCAATCCATTGTGAATTAGACTTTTCCAAATTCCTGAGTAAGCGAATAAACAGTGTAAGTGCAAAAATCAGCTAATATATTTTGTGCATTGATTTTGACAATTACAGACCTGTTTTAATTATTTATAATCCTTCATGTATTAATAAATGGTCTGTGGTGTATTTTAAAAATAAAATGAAATCTCAGTATTATGTCAGCTCACCACAGACTCCTGTATTAAATCTTTGCTGAAACGTAGAGAAAGACATTGAATGTTTATACAGATTATACAGTATAGCCACTGTATTCCACAGCATTAATTTGCCCACTCTCAGTCTGAATTGATTTTTTTTACTAAGTCTGGAGTATCTGGAGGTGCCACAGCCATTCTCTTGCCTGCATATTAAATGCACAACTTCATTTCCTCTTGAACTGGCAACACAAGAACATTTTTCTTTTCTAGGGTTTGACCCTTCAGAGAGATATTTCATTTAAGAGTGCTTTTGGCATAATTCTAATTGCTGGGGAGCAGTAAGGTCGGATTGTTCCACAGAGGAAGATGAGCTCATAGCAAAAGACAACCCAGATGTAGAGGATTTTACCAAGAAGGTGCAATCCCACAGCATTGGAGCAAGGATATGTTGGTGACAGTGTCAGGTCTTGTGGACACTCAGCTGTCATCAGACCAGGTGATGAACCTGGGATGCAGTTCATCTAGGCAGTTCGGTAAATAGTAGTGGTTTTTTAGCAGAGCAGAAAACCAGGCAAACCTCTTCCCCATAACACTCCACAGCCATGTAGGCCAAGTGCTTTTTGAAAGTCAGTACAACAGATGCATTTGTCCCGGTATATTTGTGTGCAGACAGCGTCAGGCCCAAGCTCTGCTCCCCATGTATCTGCTGTTGTCATTCTGCAATTCACACTACTGCATCCCTTGAACTGTCCCCAGCCTTGACTCCAAACAGGCAAATGTGCAATTAGTCTAACTAGTAGATTATTTTAAAATCAGATTCCATACCTGGGATTAGTGTAAGTTCAACTTCTTCGGTCTTTCAGTTGAATCCTTACTTCCTCTTTCCTCCTTAAATACATTTTATTCAGTTTTGTTTCAACGCTGCCTCTCTTACTATAAGGCAATGATTCTTAGAAATGTAGTTCACGCTCTTCATTGATTACTGAGTAGCAGATGTTAATTTTAGAAACATAACGTATGCTCAAAGTTAATGGAATATCAAAATACTGTACACTTAGTATTAGATTTGCCCTTCAAATGAGTAACTTTATCTTATAGCACACACAGACTGATTTCACAGGTTGCATATGTAGCTGGTGCAGGTATGCAGTATCCATTGATGGCTAATCTAAGAAATCAATTTCATATTGCATCACCTGTTCCAGCAATTCTGATATAAATGAATTAATTGCTAAGGGATCTTGGGCACCTCTGTAGATTTTGTGTTCTTTTTTATCAGGGCACTTTTTTTTCCTTATTTTTTAGTTACTATGATCTATTTTTCCAACTCTCTTAGTGCTTCTATATTTTGAAATCTTTTCTTTATAAACAATTTTTTTCCCCCATGGCTTAGATTACTCACGTTTACCCAACATGGAATGGATTTTTAGTCTCTATAGTCAAGCTCTAACAGTACTCAGTGCTTTTAACTAGCTCACTTATTCAGTAGTGGACTAAACTATGAGATATGGCCTTGCATGTTTTGTATCATAAGGGACAGAGAATGCTTGTCCTCTGGTCACTGGAACCTGTGTACACTGAACATAGTGTCACGTTCCCAAGGTCTTGAATCAGGGTGCAAGCACAGTGATCTTTTCTTTGTATGTTATCTCATTTGTTAGCACAAATGCTTAAAAACTCAGTAGGTTTTCCTTAATTAAATGACTTTAGGAGCTTATTAAACCACCTAACTTTGTCATTATGTTTCCGTTCTTATGGTCATTGGGATGCCACGGAGGAAAACCTATGCTTTCCAGATGGATAAAACTAACAATGCTGCAATAAGAATGTGTTTGCTTTTTTTCCTTCTATTACAGAAAACTAGTGAGAATGAAAAGTCAACTCAATCTGTTTTACAGACAAAAATTCACATGTCTCTAGGGAAGATTATATGGAAGTAGCGTATGGAGAAAAAGAGCTTTAAGAAATATGAAGTTCTACTTTGTGACAGTATATTTCTTTTTTTTTTTTTTATTGTTTGGTTTTTTGTTTGTTTGCTTTGTTGTGTGTTGGTTTTGTTTGCTTGCTTTGCAAAGATGTAACATAAAGGAAGTTGGTCCTATCTTTTCTGACAATATATTCACTACGATCTAGAGGAGAGTGAAGATATTTGTAGTTAATTACCTTTCTTGATACCTAATTGATCTGAATGTGTGTAAGAACACTGCCTTAATCCTTTCTAAACAGGTAGCACTTGAACTCATCCCTTTCCCCTCCTTCTTTCCATCTGATTGCCTTTCCCACCCCTAGAATAGATACCTTGCATAAGGTACAACACGTCTTAGTGGAAGGTGACAAAATAATTGATGATGACAAGTTGATGCAAAGAGTATTTCATTATGATTGCAAAGAATTTTTATTGTGATCATATCAATTCTTCATCTTTTCCCAACACAAGATGTTTTCTTGAGAAGTTTTTTCTAGATTCACTCTCCTAAGATCCTATAAAATATGTCTTGATGGAAATAGTCTCATGAAATATGTGACTAACAAACATTTTACTGAAAAATTGTTTTCACAAGCTGTAAATGTTATGTATGATAATTTGGATATTTCCTCTCATCAGTGTAATTTTAAATGGAATTGGCCTAAGCTGAAACATTTTAGTTCCTCAATAGGACTCAATTTTTGGTTTGTTTGTTTTGAGTTATTTCAACATTTATGCAGAGACAAAACAAAATAGGTACCCTTTCTGGAAAAATTGCCTGTAATCGTGGTACTGAAGCAGAGGGGATTTTCCTTTTTTCTCTTCATCTTCCAAACTGAATTCCAGGCAAGCTGCTGCTGTCTCATTTTCTCTGTCACAAACTCATAAAATTCATGTCTAAGAAAATGCTGTGCATGAAGACTGTTTCTTGTAGGGAAGAGAGACAACATGAAGCAAATGTAGCCCTTGCTCAGTGGGATTCAGACTAAATATGGGTATCACGCTTACACAGGGTAACTCAGGCTGCCAAAGGTAGGCAGGGAATCATAAAGTCATAGGATGTTTTCAGCTGGAAGGGACCTTTAAAGGTCACGTAGTCCAGCCCCCCTACCATGGGCAGTGACACCTCCCACCAGACCAGGTTTCTCAGAGCCCCATCCAACCTGACCTTGAACACTTCCAGGGATAGGGCACTCACAGCTTCTCTGGGCAACCTGTTCCAGTGCCTCACTACCATCATCACAAAAACTTTCTTCCTTACATCTACTCTGAACTGACCATCCTTTAGTTTAAAACCATTGCCCCTCATCTTATTGCAACACACCTAGTTAAAAATTTGTCCCCATCTTTCGTATAAGTCCCCTTCAAATACTGAAAGGCTGCAGTTAAAGTATCCCTGAAACCCTCTCTTCTCCAGGCTGAACAATCCCAACACTTTCAACTCTCTTCACAGGAGAGATGCTCCCTAACTCTGACTGTTTGTGTGGCCCTCCTTTGGAGTCATTACAACAGATCCAAGTCTTTCTTGTTCTGGGGTCCCAGAGCTGGACACAGCACTCCAGGCAGGGTCTCACCAGAGCAGAAGGGCACAATTACTTCCCTTGACCTTCAGGCATAACAAGTAAAGAGAGGATTTTATGTGCCTCTTATAGATGATGCAGAGTGGCCTTGTGCTGAGCACGGGCGTTGCTGGTAACTTCAGTGTGTCCCTGGACGTCAGACATCAGACTCAGGGCTGCTCATTAGCTACTGCCACTTCCTTAGGATGCCAGACCCTGAAGATCTGTGGCAACTTCTTGCAAAGAGGCCTCTTGACTGAGGAATTCAGCTACTCTCTTCAGATAGTCCGCACTCAAAGCCACAGCTAAAAATTGCCTTCCTGATGTCTGATTAAAATCCTGAGATAAATCTATCACCACTGTTATGAAGTCAGCAGTGGTTTTTTAATTTATTTATTGACTTTAGTAAGTCTAGTTGGTATCTGCAATGTTTTTCACAAAATCAGAAGCTACAATTAACTCTGTTGGGTAGGATTCAGGTTGTGATTTAGGCCTTAAAATTTAAATGCCCTCCTGGATCTACCCATGCTGGGGGCTGTGGTTTCTAGCCTGCCCTAACTGAAGGAAGGTGTAGTCATACAGTGGGGAAGCCTGGAAACAGAGACTTGGCATGTCCTAGACCTATGGCAGGCTAAGTCAGTCACCCTTGAGCTCAGGGAATTTTAAATTTCACCCTTACTTATGAAGTTCACTGTTTCTAATTTGTAGCCTTACCCTATTAAACTCCTCAGATATTAACAGCATCTGTAACCCCTCCCCACACAGATCGGTATAACATGAAATTAACAATACTGTCTATGAGTGATTGTATTTAGCATGATTGTTCTGAAAGTGTAAGAGCACCAGATGTGTGATTGTTCCACTATGAGAGATTCTTATATTAAATTAGAAATTATTGTACAGCTTGGTGCAGGAAATGCTGTTCTCTAAGAATGGTATTGTACTGGCAGAAAGTTGCATGAAAACCTCTTCTTTCCCCTAGAGAACAGGTCCTTTGGGTCTACTAGACAATAAAAAAATGAATATTCTGGATTTTAATCCACATATGTGATTTTTAAAAAAATATAAATAAACCACATTCTGAAAATTGAATAATGCTAAAACAAATCTGCTCCTTTTGTAATGCTCGACAACATTTTCTTTTTGTCCCAGTTTTATGCAAAGAACTTAAATATCTTCAGGATAGCACACTCAGTGTTATAAAATGATGAATAATGTGTTCATTGTTTCTTTCAGTCAGCCATTGATATATCTTTTTACCGAGGTGGGTTGATATTAATAAAATACAGCACTACAACTAAGCGAGGTACACAGAGTTCTGTGCATCTGTGCTTATGTACAGTTTAAACAATGAAACAATGTCACCTTCATTGGATCACCTAAATGTAATTGCATGTGATTATGACACATGACTTTATCGATCACAACAGAGGTAAACATTTTCTGCAAAAACCTTCATCTAGCTAAAATCTATTTCCACACTTTAAAAATCTGCAGTTCCTGTGGCATATTAGTTGTCTGCCACAACATGAGCTTTATTTCCTAACTGTTGGGGAAAACAAACCCTCTCCTACCTGATTTAAATTAGTTACTCAGAGAGAGAATTACTTGCTTTTCCCATCCATTCATTTTCACTCTAGGATGTGCATTTATATTAACATGGCCTTTGAGATGGTAAAATGAAACAGAGAATATGTTTTCCTTAATGGAAAAAAATGAAAAAGATTGGATAAGGTTTTTACTGTTTTTGCTAGATTGCTCCAAGGTAAATAATGCTAGGTTTTGATCATTGTAAATAAACACATATTTTTTTCATTGATACTTGGAAGTTTTCCTGATGAAGAATGTTTTTTGAAGAAAGAATAAGCTTTTTGGAAGAAGTTAACTTTTAAATTAGTGTTAGCCTAGGGTAATGATTAAAGAAATTAGTGGTACTCCTAAAACTCCATAATTCCCTTTGAGACAAATTAGGCATATTTTTTATTTATTTTCAGCTAATGGTCATGCAGAGAACAATGAAGCAAAACAGACACTGCTTTCCCTGTGAATTCTGCAGTGGTGGTTCTCTCTGAAAAGTACAATTCAAAGAGCATTCTGGGCATGGAGAAAGTCAGGAACATCGGGATGATATCACTTCACTCAACATAGGGAATTTTGTTATGATTTTACTAAAACTTCTTTTGGAGAGCTTCAAAATTTCAAAAGAAGTTTTAGTAATCGAAATATGCCTGGGATTCCTTTTAGTTTGTTCTTATTTCTGTAGAGACAAACCAGTATGGAGCAGGGACTTGCATAAAGTTTTCTGTTTGACAGCCTAGTTGTTTGTGATACTCTGTAAATCCTGACTTGATCTGTTACACTTACATGCACCCAATGGAATGGATATTTATTTTTCCTTAAAAATACTCGTGCATACCCATGGGATGCACTCAGGAACTCTCAGGATTTTGGTTTCCTTTGGCAGGCCTGGAATCTATGACTTTAATATGTTGCATTTGCTAGCAGACACTGAGGTACCATAATTCACTTTCATTTTAGTCACTTTTTGGAGCTGACCTGTACTTTTCAGTTAAGAGCTAATTTCAATTAAATTTGCTTTTCACTTTGCAGAAACATATCCAATATTACTTAGCTTGACTGCACTTTAATTCCATTATGTCACATTTCCAATTTTTATATTAGCTCCTCTCTATGGATGTAGACAATAAAATATCACAAAAACTATACTCCAGAGTTCAGTTACATTTAATATCTTTTTATTTGCAGTAAAATGTGCAAAACTTAGGAATTTCAAATCACTGGTTAAACTGTACTGAGTTTACACAATTTCAAAGACTGTCTGGGAGATAAATGTGTATTGTCCTTGGAATAAAATGTTTAGCAAGAAGGCTTCATTTTCTGGGTGCACAAAAGCACGAGATCATTATTTTGAAAAGCATAAGAAAGTGGGTAATATGTTCTTCTGAAAAACTTGCATATATACTTCAAAAGTTGGAAAATACTTGAATATTCAGTAAAGAACATTCATCACCCACCGTATCTCAAGATACTATAGATATGAAAAGGTGCCTCTATGGCACCTTTTAGTTAAATAGTTAAATGCAATGCCATTTGAGTTCCAGAAGGCAGGATTGCAATCCTGCAATCCTTAGGCCCAAGGACAACTGTTCATTATGCTTCTGATCACAGCTTTACAGTCACACTGGCAGACCATTTACATGTGCCAGAGAAGATCTGGCACGTGGAATGTCAGTAGGTGAGTGAAGCACCATGTGGAGCTCAAACACTAATGATAAATGTTAAACATTACCTGACTTTTAAAACAGACTGACTCGAAATGTCTCTGTCTTTTTTTTAAAAATTTCATAATGCAGGTCCTAATAAATGTTAACTAGAGCTCCTCTGCCATCACAATTGCATCATCCTACAGGCTGGGCTTGGACTGAGTCACAGTGCTATGTCATATTGCAATATTATATTCTCATGTTCACCTCAGTAACATGAGGTCATACTTTAATCATAAAATTGAATTTAAACTAAATAAAAGAACCCATTAGCAAATACCAGCAGGGAAGTGTCATGTTATAAATAATGAATAAATAAATTTTATACATTTTGTGAACTTGTCTTTCTTAGAAGTTGGTCAAAAGCACTTACTGAGATTTGAGTCACAGAATCATAGAATGGAAGTGACCTTAAAGATCATCTAGTTTCAACTCCTCTGTCATGGGCAGGGATGTCACTCACTAGATCTGGTTGCTCAGTGCCCTATCCAACCCGGCCTTGAACACTTCCAGATGTGAAGGAAGTAGATTCATTACCAAAACCACTGTAATTTAAAAACCAAGAGATATGTTCCTGGCAATTTTGCCAAAACATTATTTTTGAGCTAGATGAGATATTAGAAAGAGTTTATAAGCAAAGCATTTGCTCAATATTGCTGTTACAGAGAGCAGAATCACCAAAATGCCCACAGATACTTCAGTAGCCCTGTCCTTTTTTTAAAATGTTTTTATCAGGAAGTGGGTCATGCCGGGGCCACATGCTGAAATAATGTGTATAGTGCAGAGGGGATAATTCATAATATTTCTACTTAGATTTTAAAATGCCTTTTTTTTTTTTTTTCCATTTAATCCCAGAATCCCCTTTTACTTGATGTCTTAAGGCTTTGCTCTAAAATGTTGCAAAAGTGGGCCAGGACCCAAATGTTGGATCCAAACATGTGGAAATTTTGGATTCAGAACTCCTGCATAGTTAGGAATAGGCTCTTCTTTCTCTTATAAACTGAAGTGAAACAGCTGTGAAGAAGCCCTGAGCTTTGATGAACAAGGTAGAGATGTCTGTGATTTAATTGGAGTCTGTATCTAGCCTGTATTTAAATTCTAATATTGATCCAACATCAATACACATTTAACCATTTTTTTGAACTCTTGAATTAATGCCACTGTAAAATGTTTGTTGGCTTTTTCACTTGAAATTTAATAACTTAGCATTCAATGATACTTAGCGGTATCACAGATACTTGATAGTGATGTCTAACTAAAGAAAAGTAGCACTGAATCTTCATTTTGGAAATTGAGGTCTTTCAAGTTCTTTCTGTGTTGATGTTATTTTGACATTATTATAAGAATTTATGATTGTTACCATATAGAAGCAGTTAGTGAAACTGCTAGTACTTCATGTGGTTTCGTGAATATTTGCTTGGCATAGAACTAACTATTAAGTGTATGTATTTTCATCTTATGTGAAGGATTTGTGATGTGATTGCAAAAAATTCTGCTAGTCTCAGTAAGAATTTTATGCACTGTATACAGAGCATAAAGCTCTCTTGTTCCAGTAATTAAAGCTTATTTAGCTGTCTTGCTTTCTTATTTGAAGTTTTGACATTCTGGACTTTTACCACAATAGTTTGGGTTCTGTAAATTTTTTTAAAAACATTTTAAGTTGGCAGATGATATTATATTTCCAAAATAATATTCAGTGTAAAATTAAGCAAATAAAAATTATGTATTGCTGCTGGACCAGAGATAAACTAAGGAAGCTGGAGTTTAAAATGAAGATCACTTTTAACATTTAAGTTTGAAGCAGGGATAGATAGACATGGATTCTCGTTAAATGTGTTTATGAGCACAGCATTGTTTTGCTTCTTAGATTATAACAACAAAAAATATCTTTCTCTTTAATGTAAAGAATTTCCTCTAGAAGTCCAGAGTTGTAAAATTTGTTCTTTTATTTAGAGATGGAAAGAAAAATCATTTTGTAAAATAAAATCTCTAATATATAAGAAAGCTGTCTCTGTAATTTTTCTTTTAGATTTTTGCTTACTATTTTTCTTATATGAATGGCAGATTCAAATGAGTGAAGATTACCTTTCTGTCTTGCTGTTCTGTTTCAGGTGCCAGCATTCAATCAAGACATGAAATCTATTTTCTGAGTCAGAGACCTGTGAAATTTGAATCAAATTCTTCAGAGGTGTTATCCTGAGTAAATATTCACAAAATACTCCTGAAGAAACCATCATCATTGCTTCAGGAGTTTCACCATTAAGAGAAGGTGCATACCTGAAAAGTGTGCTCTTGGTTATACTATCTCTTCATATTCCTTGGAATTAAATTCTACTCTTCTCACATTTTAAGATATTGATTCTTTTTCAAAATAATGCAAACCATGAGAAGGGGGATTCTCTTTTTGCCGGAGATAGTTCTGTTTGTCAGAGAACCCTCAACCAATGAGAAGAAAGAAAAATGTCAGATCATTATTTTTTATGGAGTATGCAAGAACATATGCATTTCTTAATGAATACTTGTGAAAAGACAAGTTAAATGGTACTCTAATTTTTGCCCTCCTAATCAATTTATAATGAAGTCTATTTACAATTTATGAAGTGAATACAACATTCTCTAAGAGTAATTTCCAGTTTGACATTTATAAAAAGCTTGAAGGACTTGGGCTGGGTTTTTTACTCTTTTTTTTGCTTTTTTAAATTGTAAAGGTAATGGAGTGATGTCAGAGATGTAAGAAAAGTTCTGTGATCGTTTCATCCATTAAAATAATAAGTGCATGGAAGTGGTGGCTGACATTCTAACCATGAGCTCACAGCTTATACAGGAGCAGTGGTAAAGACACTAAGTCTGTGTACACTGTACCACGTAACAACATATCTGAAAAGGCTTTAGAGTATGAACTTAACCCTCAGCAGTAACTTAGTGCCTGAATTTATGAGAAGTTTGTTCACAAAAGAGAGAAGAAAACACATTTTCAGTATTTTGCTGCACTTTGATGAAAACTCAGCTTTTTGTTTTAGGGGTCTGGGATTTCTAATGAAGGCAGCATGCATTTCCTAGTTGGATAGAAATGAACCCAGCATAGACGGATTCAGTCTTTCACTAATATAAAATATTGCAAAACAGACCTAAAAAGTGAATAAACAAAACTTAGTGTAGTCCTTGGGGCAAAATTTGATTCATAGCTATGAGAATATGAAAAATGCCTTTGTTTTTGCATGTTATCCCTTGGTTAACTGCACCCATTGGCTCTGCTAGCTGGTCTCAAAGTTCCTAACACACAGGCATTGCTTTCTCTTTAGTCACTGCTATACCATAGCTGGCAACAGAGAACTGAACTGCAGTCACCTCAACACTGACCCATTGTTCAAACTATAATGCTTAACTATTGCCAGACCATGTTAGAAAACTATATTTTCTTAGCAGCATTGCATATGTGGTGTTATCTGAGGAATATGAATCATAGAATTTAGATGGGGTGTGTTAACAGGCCATTCCACAATCAGTGAAGAACTGTTTCACATGCAATTTCAAATGAGTTTTTAATTTGGTTTTTAATTTGTTGGGAAATGTTACGTTCCTGGCAATAACAGGTAGGCATTTGCAGAATCAAAATGCATCTGTGTTCCTCCCTGCAACACTAGTTCTAGCTTCTTACTTGCTGGGGTTTAGGTTTGCTGTATTTCTCATTATATTTTTGGGGACACATGATGTAATGAGGAGTAACTGCTTGTTAAAATCCATAATTTAATAATAACAACATGATAATTTTAGCTAGCCTTTAGGCTACGGAGCTCACTTCTTGCACACTAGCACCCTTGATGTAACACGGTGCCAAAGAAGTGGACATGTGTCTGGTCTTCTCAAGGCTCATGCTGGACTGGATGTGCTATGGTGCACATATAGGAAAGAAGGAAGATTTTGTTTGCAAAAAATCTGTCTGCTTCTGGTGGTCATTCATTTGCTGTTAGTACCAGATTCACCCACATGTGTAAACTTCATCTCATTAGTTTGCAGTGTTTATGAAATGTACCAAGATGCAGTAGGCATAGATGGTAGCAAAAAGTCATTAACTCACTGGAATGAGTTCAGCAGAGGGCCACCAGGATGGCTGAGGCTGGAGCACTGGATGTAGGAAATGCTGCCGAGAGAACTGTTTTTTCTGTCTGAGAAAGGGAAGGCCAAGAGGGGATCTTATTGCTGCCTTCAGTTACCTAATGTCTGCTTATAAGGAAGTTGAGGCTGTACTCTGGAAGTGCACAGTGAAAGGACAAGAAGCAATGGATGAAACAGAAATTCCAAATAGATATTGGGAATTTTTTTTTATAATGAGAGTAAGCAAACTGCACTGAGACTGAGCAATTTCCATCCTTGGAGACTCTAAAAACTGGAAAAGCTGGTCTAACTTTGAGGCTGGCCTGGGCTAGGAGCTGAACCAGAGGTCCCTCCCCACTTAAATTATTCTGTGATTCTATGAAAATCAATGTATGGATTTTAAGTAAGACGGAAAGCTGATTTTGCCTAAAATTATTTTATTGTTTTCATTGCTGTGCTTAACAATAGAATGGACAAAGTGGAGGCCATTGGTTATACTTGCCATGTAAATTTTCAGTACTGTGGGCTGATATCCAAACTGGAAGGAAAAAATTATTCAGCAATGAGTCTGAACCTTTGGCAACTGCTCTATAATCCATTTGTTGGCTGTTTATTTTTCTGTAGATGTAGATTATTTTGCCTGAGCCAAAGATCTTAGAAATTAATGTGCAAATATGTATTTTAACTTGTTTGCCAATAAAAGAGGCAAACTAAAATGAAATCAATGCATCAGGGAGAGATTCATTGATGTGAGTGGCCTCATCTTCAAAACAGCCAGAAAACAGCAGAAATAGCCCTAATGTGTTTGAATAGAGCAAAAAGGATATAAATTGTGGGCTGTTTCTCTCTATTAGACCTGATTTTTCTGTGACTTTTTTTTCAGATATTTTACTCCAAAAGTTTTCTTGTGAACAGAAAATACATGAGATGACCCTGGAAAGTGACCCACAGAATGGAACAGTCTACTTCCCTGTATGCTTTTACTACTTTTCACCTACCTCCCTTTTCTGCTTCTGTGTGTAGAATCCTAACAGCAGGAAAATATTGTTTTCCCAGGAAAATGCTTGATGTTGATGAAGAAAGAAAACATCTGCCTCACCATCTGAATTCCTATTAGTGGTATCTCTGCATCTTGTATGTTTTTTCAAGTACTCTGGAGAATTGAGCCTGTCAGATACAGATGTGCATAGAAGCAGTTTAGCGAGACGATTGTGGAGAGATATTAACAGCTGCAGAGTTCAGAAGTGCAAACAGATTTGGAATGGTGTAGCAGACACCTGGTTCTTTCTGAAGTCAGTGGGTCAAGGTCTCTCCTGTTTTGCACTGATATCTGTTGTCCAACTGTTTGGAACGGAGGTGATCTGTTTGCATTAATCCTTACTATATTTTTGAAAGAAAACAGACCATCACGTCCCTGTGCATGCAATTACTGAATACCACACATGAAGAAATTGGTCAATTAGTCAGTGTGGGATTGTTTTTCTCAGTGTAAAATATTCTGGAACTTATACTATATATGTCTTTATGGATATATGAGGATTCACAATGTAAAGGAAGATACAAGAGGAAATTCACATTGCTATTCAGGCACATACTAACATTAACACTGGGCCACAGAGGAAGGGAATTTGACATTGAAGCATAGCTGCAGCTGTGGAAGTGCATCCCCAGAACATGGCTGTAGATGTTCTGTGCTCATGGATCAGCTGGGAATGTGACGGTGGAATCCTAGAAGGATTTGGGTCTTCCGAGGTGAGAATACTGGAAGCAACTAGTCCTGCCCACCACTGTCATGCATTTCAGTAGCATGGAAGATCCATCTGCTTTTCCTTTGCCTCTTGATGGCTCACACAACAATAACAAGAACTCGAGAGGTCTCTGTTATCTTCCTGTCATCCTGGGGAGAGGCTGATCAGTGCAGAGATATGGACACTGACATTTTTCCTTCTGCTTCTGTATGACAGAATAATACCTCAAGTGATTTGGATGAAGGTTATGTCAAAGGTGCTCAGGAAAGAGTGGCTTTTGCTTGTATACTGTCAAAACACAGACCTTTGGTGACCTTGATCATTTTTTCTGCAGCATAAGCTGGGTCTATAGCCCTCAGAAAAATCCCTGGAAATACTTCCAGCACTGGATAAAAAAGCTCGAGATTAAAGAACCTCTCACATCTGTTCTCTGTCACCAGCTTAAATTTAACCTCTGACATTAAGGAATGAAAGTCCACGTGCTGTTTGGCCTGTGCAAAGACTCTGTAGTCGTTTGTGTACATCACAAATGGCGTTAATTGGCAGCTGTGTCAACAGCCTCTTTGAAGGAATTGGGAGTTCATCAGGAACATGAGCAGAGCTGGTCTTTCCCTGGTAAAAAAAATACCCCTTTCATATGAGGCACTTAAGACAGAGTAGCATGGGGAAACAGCATGGGGAAGCTTGCCAAGATCCTGCCTGGTTTCTGGCCATGACAGTAGTTGCATTGCTGAGGGCCGCTCTCCTTCGGCGGCAGTCGCGCAGCTCCCCTGCCTGCAGAGCACCGACGGTGACAAGGGCTGTGCTCCCTTAGCAGACAGTTTCACACACTTGCAGAGCTGCGCTCTCCTTTCACCTATCTCCAGGCAAAAGCTGAACTACCTGCCTGAAACTGAAAGAAAAAACCTTTAAAACTGTTACTGTAAGGCATTTTCTCTTTCCCTGTCCTCATTTCTGCTGGGTTTTTATTGTTGCAAACTCACTTTGTGAAAGTGATTAAGGTCCTTGAAAAAGCTCTCCTGTGACGCACTTGAATTAATTTCATTGAACGGTTCTGTATTTGAAGTTTACTTCTGTGAGGCATCCACCCATGTGCTCTTCATTAAGTGTTTGCAGATAAAAATGCACTGGTGAAAGGTATTGCTTTATCCCTTTGTTTCCCCCTTCTAGATCTTTTACTTCACAATACACTACAATAGCATTTTTTTCAGTCATTCAGCATAAAAGTACCTACATTCCTTCTGTGCTATGTAGAGGGCCCTTTACAGAACTAGAGCTTACCAAAGAGTGTGTTTATTGAAAGTTTTGGTGCACTGAAGCTGATTATGTCAGCCCTGTTTCCCATTCCCCCTCACTGATGACTATATAGACTTATTCTAGAGAAGTACCCCCGAGTGATACTCCTGAAAGATTTAAGTCTGATGTAGATTTTTTAAAAAAAGTTTGGTGATTCCACCTGTATTTGTGAATCACCACATTCCTAAGTTGTTTGTGGAATACTATAATCATAGGTTTTGCTAAGTGAAAAGGAAGACTGTAGCTATACCAAAAGACACAATACACAACTGATAGTATTACAGCAGGAGGGTTCTGCATAAATTGAGAAATTTTTCCAACTCATTCCACTGAATTTCTATGAGTTCTCAAGAAAATTGCTTTCATTTCTATGCCTACATGCTGGCCCATATATTTCTGTATACTGAGCATGACACCATATGGTCTGGAATGTCCCTGTGATCAGCTGGGGTCAGCTGTCCTGGCTGTGTCTGCTCCTAACTCCTTGTGGCTCCCCAGCCTCCTCACTGGTGGGGTGGGGTGAGGCAAAAGACGCCCTGACTCTGTGCAAGTGCTGCTCAATGATAACCAAAACATTCCTGTCTTACCAACGTTGTTTTCCTCACAAATCCAGAACATGGCCCCATACCAGCTACCATGGAGAAGCCCCAGCCAAACCCAGCACAACATCTTTGCTTTACCCCCTCTGACACTTCACTAAGTGGAAATGGACTACTGTGAGCCATATGAGATTGCTGCCTGGGGGAAAGCTGTGGTGCTGGAAATCCAGGACACAGGCAGGAGAAACGTGCTTAAAACCAGCACAGTACCTGCAGGTACAGGGAAGGAGATGAAGGTCAAAGACAGAGGACTTAGTTTTTTATTTAGCATGGATACATTACATGGCATAGTAATGAAATCTCTTTTGTTTTATGCTTTATATCTCCAAAAGAATAATACCTGATATTGTGTTACCATTGTATGTAAGATTTAGTCTGAAAATATCAAATCGTTGCCTTATGTGTTTTAAAAAACTCCTACCTTCCTCTCCACTGTGTTGCAGTAGATGGTGGATTTAGTAACATCTGACCTAATGATCCATATCAGATCCTGTCCTGGTCCCGTGGGTTGGACTAGATGATCTCTGTGAGTTCCTTTCAACATGATTCTCTGATCTGAACAGTAAGAAAGCTGCCATTTTGAGAAATAAAAATCCATAAATGATTTGTCCCATCTACGAAGCAAATTAGTTAGTGTGTGTCTCTGTTGCCTTATGAAAAATTACTTCATTGCAAACTCATACAAGGAGGAGAGAAAGCTATCAAACCATTGTTTTAGTGTGGGATCACTTTAGCAGTCTGATTTGCTGTACATTATACCTACAATTATATTTCAATAAAAGGATAGTTTGATTAATATACCACAAGAACAATTCCTTTAATCTTCTCCATTAAAAACAAATGAAAAAACCAAAACTCTGACACTGTGTAGTTCTCTGTCTGCTGGAATTTTCTTTGCTAAGTGGAAAATTTCACTGTAAAAATAAGACAAATTTAGTATTACCATTTTCTTTAAGCTTGTATGTTATTTTGATTTATATTTCCTTTAAGCAAACACTATTATTGAGACTGACAGTTCTAGGAACACCAATTGAACAGGATAGCACTGGCCACTGTATCTCAGCAACTGATCCAAAATTTGAGTTTGTGGAGGAAATCAAGTAAGTTTTTAATAAGAATTTACTGTTATCTGCTAGGAACAAAATATCTGGGTTTCCTGTAATCTTGTACATGGAAAGAAGCTAGGTCTGAAGAAGTCCAAAGGTTACACAGTGGCCACAGAAATTAGTTTATAGTTTTTCCTTTCTTTTCCCAACTCAAACTAAAATTTCAGCCAAGAACTTTGAAAGTGATATGTGTGTCTTAATTTCCCAAAGTTCACTTTCTTGTATCTTGAAGAAACTTAGTTTTAGAAACGGAATAGCCTGTTTTCTAACAATGACAATCCTCATGCCTAAATAGCGATGACCTAAATTAGGACGTTTAGAGATACTAGTCATTTCAAAAAATCCTGAGAATATTGTTTTCTAATAACAGTTTTCCCATGACCCAGTAAGAAAATCGTGCAGTTACTACCTCCTTATCTATTTTATTTTTAGTAAAGTTAACGCTCAGAGGAGATAATGTATTGGATTAATTTTATGTGAACTATATATTGACATTTTTTAATTTTATTTCATACTGGAACTATAATGCATTCCTGTGATTATTAATGCAAAAATGCTCTTTAAAAAGTACCCCAAATGAAAAAAACCCCAGGGCTTAAACTTTCTTTCATGTCTCATGCCAAGTTTTGTGGAATCAAAAAATATGGGGATACCACTATATTGATTGTTTTAGAAACTTAGTGGACTGAATTTCTTTAATTTTCAGCAGAACTTAAACTTCTAAAGCATGTGATGTTTGTGGTCTTTTACATTGTGTCATTAGTCAGAGTCTGTGGACACTTGTGGTTAGTTTCATGAAGTTCATTTGTTAGCCCGTATGAAGTACAGTACAATTAAGTTATGTCAGCTAAATAGAAAAGGCAACATTTTATTCAAGTATTTTTTAATAAAAAACTGTCAGACTATTCCCTCTCCAGAGTTCATTCATGCAAAGAAAACAGCTAATATTTTAGACCCATACCTAATAGGGAAAAAATAATAATTTCTAAATCTGGAGTAAGACAAATGTGGATACAATCCTTTGGGGTTTTGTTCCTGTTTCCTGCATAAAAGCTGTAATTTCTGTAGTATTCTTCCACCTCTTATTGCTTGTGTCTAGACATAAATTGACCATAAAACAATATTAATATTGTATATTGCCTTGGTTAAGAGTTTTTGTTTGGCATCAGGAAAGAACTTTGAACATTTTAATGGTATGTTCTGTAGCACAGTAGTCGTGAATGAGCTTATTTTAATGTAGGAATAAATTGGTTACTGAAGGTATTTTTATTATGCATCTCCTTGTAATTTTTGCCAAATAAACAAAATATTCCTCAGATAATTGGCCTATTAGTCTGTCACTTTCTAACTATTTTTTCTATGCTGAATTAAAGGGCCCATAAATCCTAAATTCTTTATTAGCTTGCTGACTTTGCAGAGTTTGATGATAAGTAAACTGGCATAGCATTAAAGCTCCTTATTGAAGGAAGACAATATGTCTTTTTGTATCGACTTCTGCATGATTCAATTTTCAATAAGTATCACAATGACCTTTATAACAGCACTGCGAACTTTAAAAGCCAGTTTGCATGTGGTGGTTAACTTGCCCTTGTATAAAGTGGTTCTACAAATGATGACCTAGCCTGTCCAGATCTGATAAATGTGCAGCTGATAGTCCAATAATGATTTTAAAAGGTCTTCAAAAATGCTGAAAGCAATAATTAAACATTTTCAGAAGGGGTACATTAATGGGATTAATTAGAGGTAAATGATTTTTCAGTTTGCTTTGCAAATTATTTCAGATTTTTTAAATTAATGATGTTTCTTCTCTCTGCATAAAAAAAACCCAAAAAACCAAAAGAAACACCTCTTTGAGCCTTGAAGTATAACTTTGAAGTTTTAAAAGCTGGTAACTAACTCGAACATATCTCTTCCTATCACCATAAGTATTGCTTTTGACTCTTACATTGAACTGCTTTCTGTGGTATCTGAGTGCTCATCTTCTGCTTTTTCCTCATGCAGACGGTATAGACACACCAGAATGCTGCATTCCTGAGGGGGCTTGTTTTAGTACTGCAGACACTAAGTGTTCAGGGCTGATGTTTGCACAAAAAGGTAAATCAGTATTGATTGGACCTGAATTTGTGATCTAGGTGTTTAAAGATATGAGGTGCAAATCTCTTTTCTGTAATGTTCATATGTCCCCAGGAGCCATTGTGTAGTATACACAAAGAATGGTATCACCATCAATACACTAATTAGATGATGGCTCACAATCATGTGCAGATCATTTCCACTTCAATTTCACTCGTAAAAAATACATTTTCAACTCTTTTTCTTTTTTCTTCTCTCTTTTTTTTTTTAATGCAGAATGTTTTGGTTCGGTTTTAGGTTTAGTTTTTGTTTTACTTAAGTTATTACTAAGACAAATGACTAAACTGTGTTGGAACAGAAAACCTACAAATGGGATCCAAATTTCATGAGAGAATACTTCCCTCTCACATGCACTGTAAATCCAAACATACATGCAAAATGCATGGAGATATTATTTCTGGATATGTTATGAAGAGAGTGAAAGTTGTGTAAGCAGAATAAATTTCCATCTGTACTGCAAACTTTCTTTGCTGTAAGTCTCACATAGTTTGTCAAGGTTTACTTCATGAAGGAGTTGCAGTGCCTGAGGTTTAGTGGTGATGTACAAAGTTTTCTTTACTACTGTGCTCATGGCATGTACAGAGCTTTTCTTAAATTTTCAATGAATTCAGAACAAATCTCTCTTCCTTGGAAGTAAACTTTTGGAATGTGATGTTCTTTTCTTTTCTTTCTGCTTCCCTCTTATTCCCCATGAATATACAGGATTAAAACCAGCCCTGTCTGTGAAATAATAAGGGTCTCTACAGTAGGACTGTGTGATTTATGCCAGGCAATTAAAATCAATTCCTAACCTACATGAAGCACTAAAAACTGATTTGCTCAACACACTGGGCTGTTGAGCACTGTGTGGTAGATTTTATTATACCATAAGTGCTTTACTATACTGTAAAAAGGAGAAGGTAATTGCTATATACATCTAATATATTCAATTAGGTAAGCATAATGTTTAATAGAGCTTTTTGTTGGTTTCAATTGCAACTTGTGTGTTCAAAAGAGAAGCTGGAGTTGGGGAATTTCAGGATGCAAAGTGCTCTAAGCATGACACAAGCACTTCAACAACGGGGCACCAAAGCTATCTTGCAAGGATGTGGTTAGTCTGTGCTTTTGCACTGGCTGAGTGGGATGGCAGTCGTCAATCCATATTGATTCAGGCTGATAACTGGGATAACTGGAGGTTGTTACAATGTGTTGAAAGAGTGCATATTTTTCCCAGCATGCAGCTCCTTAGACACAATCACATCAGGCTGTCTGCACCCTAAGAGCAGATGCAGGATATTTTCTAATTTTTAAGATAAGACATGAGAACAGCCAAATATGACCACAAATTGTTACAGCAGCTGCATCATGCAGACCTTAAGTATTATTTTGTTATACCCCTGTGCAGCTTAGTGAAGGCAGATTTCCCTACTTAGCTACTATTTGCACAGAATCATGTAGTGCTATAGGATACCTGGATGTATCCTGAACATCTCCATGCACGTTAAGAAGACAGATTCCCCAATGTAAGCATCTGCTGAATCTTTCTCTAGAAATACTGCTGAGAATCAGGCACTGGTGTGCCCAGAAGATCTGTTTTTGAGAATTATTTATTCAGTGCTGGCTAAAAACTGCACAGAACAGCCCCAAGGAGAGATGAATATCCTTTTCTTGTCTCTTTCTCTTTCTGTGTTATCTCTTTTCTAGCCATCAGTCTTGACAGGCCAGTCAGACTCCCCAGCTTCTTCCTTAATTCAGCATCTCTAAGGTGCCAGAACATCTTTCGTGTTAAATCTCACCACTGCAAAGAGCTAGCATTTTTTTGGGAGCAGCCAGTCAGGGGTATTGCCTGGCAGCTTCCACCCATTCAGTTTGGTACTTTAGGAATTCTTCCTCCTCTCACCTTTCTCATTTCTGGCTTTTGCCTTAATGCCTGAGGATTTAGCCCTAGTGGGTTTGATAATAATGAAGAAAATAAATTAAGAACATATACATATACTCACAGCAAAGTAGTGCATGCAATAAACCCATTTGTCTCTTTAGGACTAATTTTTCAATGGACACTGATAGGATGCTTATACAATAAAATGTGCAATTCATAGCATTTCCTCTGGAAAGATCCAGATTAAATAAGACATTAAGCCAGCTTCCTTTCCTTTTTTTTGGGGGGTTTTTTAAATGTTTTTTTGGGGGGGTTTTGTGTGGTTTTTTTTTTTTTGGTTGGTTGGTTTTTTTTGTTTGTTTGTTTTTGTTTGTTTGGGGTTTTTTGGGGTTTTTGTTGTTTTTTGGTTTTTTTTTTTTTTTGGTTGTAGTTTTTGTTGCTGCTTTTGGTTTTGTTCAAAAAATTTACCTGTTATTTGGGTTTTATTGCTCACTTGAGTAGATAAAAAACACAAAAAGGAAGAGTAACAGTCTCCAAGTTGCTCTGAGTGCATAAGTTTTTTACATATTAGCAAATTATGACAGCTGAGTCCCCAATGTGCCTGATTTACTTTTAAAATCTGCTTTCGGGTGATGATTCAGCACAAAGAAGTTGATATATTAACTTTCAATATTCCTCAAATTAAGATCTTTTGCTGACCATGGAAATTCATGTGTGTCAGTGCTGCAAGGTGTTAGTCCATTTTATCACCCTGCCTATTAACAATCCAGAGGTGTCCTGGTGATGCTGATGGGGAGCAGTGCCTCTGTTCTAAAATTGGACTCAAGTAGCAGGTCTCTTGCAGCAGCCTTCTTACCCTGGAAATGCCAGACTATGAGTTGGATGTCCCTGAAACTGCCTGACAGCGCAGGCATTTCTGTCCTGACCACGCAGACTGTGCAGTCAAAGCATTCAGTGGAGGGGGAGAATCAAGCACTGAGCATGAGCTACTCCCTGCCTCCCACAAGGTTCTCCTTATCAAGCCAGTTCATTTCCAAGATATTTTTATTTGCTGCCGTTCTCCTCCTCCACCAAAAGACTGGGTTTCAAGCCAAAAATTCAGTGAATCCTCTGAAGTCTGCTCCAATAGGCATAATAACCTAGTTCATAATGTTCTCAATGACAGCAGTGCTGCCTGCCCATGATGGTTATGGCAGATACCTGATCCCTTGGAGAAGTCAGGGAGGTTTAAAGAAGGGTGGGTTTTCATCTTGAAAAGATTCCTTGTGTGCAACTCCTTGAGGGGTTTTAGGCTTGTCTGTGAACTAGGATGACTGGTGTCACCCACTTGATATTTGAGGCAATACCTGGGAATTAGTCATGTTTTACTGGCAACTATGGCCCTGCTTCTTGCTGCCACAACTATGCTGGTTTCTGCTCTGTTATTGTCAATGCCAGAAAACCCCCTTGCAGGTGAGTAAATAGCTGCTGTATCGCAGCTTCTGGTAAAGGATGCAGTGAGTGCTCAGGTTCCCCATCACTTCTGTCTGGTCCCCTCCAGCCACTCCACCAAGTCTTACGGGAGTGCAGACATCGTGGTTAGGGATGGTAACACCACCAGTAGCACAATGAAGGTCTCTACAGCAAGTCAGGGAAGTCAAGTGCACATTTCTCCTGTACATTTTGTTAAATCTGTGTGTAGTTAATTCATTTTGACTTGAAGTGTCCTGATCTCACCAATCTTTTTCCTTGTCCAATGCAGGTTTTTGAACACCAGAGGAAACAGACTGTGATTGTCTGTCTCTTAGCTCCTTTCTGCAAAGGCTTTGAAAGGTGCAGCAGGGCTGAAGCTCAGGCTGAGAACAGAGTTTCTCACCCCCACAGACTGCTTGCTTCAGGCTGGAGTGGGACAGCAGGAGGGTCATAACAACAGCCTGCAACAGGATACAAAATCATGGTGAGACAATTCTTCCGGGCATCCCTGGGCAGGGGAACTAAAGCAGTCTCACAAGTCATTACCAAAAAGCATTGCAGTCCCTAGACCTGCTTCTGTCCTGCCTCTCCGAGGCTTTTGGGGAACAGGGGCAAGCACGTTGGGGAAGGGGGGAGTGTAGAGAGTGGTACTTTCAGCCTCCATTGCTTCCTGCTTTTAGCCAAAAGCAGCATTTTGTTGGATACAGAAATGAGTGTTAGCAGGAAGGTAGGAGCAGGGTCTGTCTAAGAGTGGGACTTTGAAAGTGAGCTTCTAGGGTGGGGAAGTATCCTTGGCTCTGTACTTGAACTACCTCTTCTGGAGAAAGCGAGGGAGGGACCATGAAATAGTCTGAATCTGAATGCAGTCATAGTATAGTTGGCCTGCTCACTGCTGGCAGCAGCAAGCTCTCATTTCATAAGGTGAATTCAAAAATCTCTGGAGAGGTCATCACTTTCGCAGACTATTACTATATATGTGTATACATACAGGAGAAATATATATTTCAGTAGAATACATATATTCTTAAGGTTTTACAGGAAGGTTGCAAATTCTTTTTGAAAGGAAGCAAGCTATTCTTTCACACTGCTGCAAAATATGTTACATTTCTCATTCTCCAACCCCTCGCTAGCACACAAAACATTATTCTTCTCTCAGTGTCCAGGTTGTGTGTATGAGTTGATGACAGTAAACCTCTCGCTATCTCCATTTGGTAATTACTTGTCTTTGCTACTTGCTCTGTTTTCATGGGAAGGGGTTCAGGAAAGTGAATTTTCAAGTGTAGTAGCCCAGGATTTTCTTTGTATATGCCTGAAGAGGGAATCCAGAGCCCTGGGTGGAAGAGCTAGGGATGAGTGTCTGGCAGAACAGGGCCAAGTAGTTTCAGGGAATGATAAGCAGAGGGAGTGGTGGTATGAATGAAAATGTGCTAGCACATACATTTAGAAAAGAGCTACTATTTGATCTTCCTTGTATCAGAACCACTGTGCTTACAAATAAGGAATTCTTTTCTTATTTAGCACAGAAAGGGTCTTTTACTATTGTATGTCAGTTGACTCCATGCCCTGTGTTTAAGATGCCCCAAGGCTAGAATAGCTGTTTTCCTAGAGTCATACAGCAGTACACATTTCAGCACCAATTCAACTTAGCTCAAAAAGCTAAAGTAATGCTAGTCTGGAAGCTAATATACCCAATTGTATTATCCCTCTGCAGTCAGAGTTTGGTCTGTGGAGCACCAGCTCTTTAAACTTAGCTACATTCAAAGGCCACTTGGAAAATAAGAAATATATTCTTATATATCTGTGAAAGTCATCTGACAAGAAACCCAAGCATTTGGTTCTCTGATGTGAAAACTGCAATATTTTGCACAGCTGGAAGGTAATGGCAAGTATCTTCCCTTTTGGACCATTTCTCAGGTCTATAGAAGCATTAGTTTTTCTACACAAAGGGAAAAACTGATGTTCTCATAAAATGAGTCTTGCAAGAACTGTTTTTGGATTTCTGCAGGGAAAGGGTTGTGCTTTTTTCTATTGGTACATTCAGATACAAACTGAAAAATGCTAAGTATATGGGAAGAGGGTTAAAACCAAATTTGAAGTACAAAAAAATTAATAGATTGGGTGAGTGTGGAAAAATTCTGACAGACTATATAATTAAAAAGGTTTATTTACCTTCTTCTCTGTGACCAGAAGTATAGAAAGCCCAAAGGGAGGAGAAGTGGAATGAAAAACAATATTCTGTTAATAACCCAGCTGGTACAGACAAAGGAAGTGTCTGTGAGAGAGAGCAGAGGGGAAGTGGGAGAACACTGCCTGCTGTCTCCACACTTCCCAGTAAAAACGTAGCAGAATATTATACCTATATTCCTTCTAGCTCCACATTCAGGGGAGATGCTGTCAGCACCTTTCATGACCCAATGCACTTTGAGTCTCAGCCCTAGTAGGTCACTACTCACAGTATGTGTTTGGTGAACGTTCTGTCTCCTGGGAAGGCACAGAACTTGAGCCTTTCATTCCTCTCTTTTCATGTCTTTGAGCCATAACCTGTTCCCTGAAGTCGTTGTTGGCATGGGATTTCCTTTTAGTGACCACAAACTGCATTACGAAATTGCACATGTTTTGCCACTAAGCAATTCTTACAGTTTTCTGAAGCCATTGGAAAGTGAGTTGCTAACAAGAACTGTGAATGGGGCAAATAATTTTGCTTTTGTAGCCTAGAAGATTTGAACATGCTGAGGCAGCTCCCTATTGTCAGAAGCACATTTGTGACTGATTTCTGTTCAGGATTAACTAGGAATACTGAGATAAAATCCTTCAAGATAAGTTAGATCTAGATCTAAATTCTGATCCTGTGTGATTGCCTTCTGTTTACAACTGGACAGCAGCTTTATCCAGAAAATGTGAGGTAGAGGCGGAACAAAGCCACCTAGAAATAGAAATCTATTATGTCATGCCAAGGTCTTCAGCATCCTCCTTATATTATTTTTCATTGTGAATGCGTGTGGTTGAACATTACCCATCTATATGGACCTGATGGTGATCAGGATGTGGGGTGGCTATTGGGAGATCTAAGGCAAAGCAGCAAACTGAAAGGGAGCTAGCATGGTTTCCCAGGCTGTCTTGATTTAAATAAACATGGCTGTTGCCTGGAGCTGCCCAGTGCTTTCAAAGGAGAAAATGCAGACATGGACATCCTCTTCCTTTGATGTTCATCTTACAATCTCCTTCAAGTGGGCTCTGAAGTTTGATGGCATTTTCAGCATTCATTTAAATAGATTGAAATTACTCTGAGCAACTCTACTGTAAAATCTCCACAGTTTGGAAAGGCATGGGGCAGCCCTGCTGAAAGTCAGAAAAAAATCAGAGAACAAAGAACAGCTACAATGAATAACAATGTTCTGAAAAAAAATTAACAGAAAGACTGAGAGCCTGCCACCATAAACATTATTTTACAGGAAATGACAGTTCCTTGAAAATATTGAGCATAATTCTCTACGGGAGGGAGAAAAACAACAAACCCTTTTCAATTTTAGAATTGCCAGTGATGTCAAGGCTAAACCATTTCTGTCTTGTGATCTTGACTAGATGGTCTCTGAATACAAGCACATCAAGAATATAAATGTAACTCTTCCTGTAACAATGGAAGCTCTAGTCTGAGCATGGTTGTTACAGTGTGGCTTTTGATTAAGTGCCATGGTTTAACCCCACCTGGCAATGAAATACTATCCTGATGCCCACTTATTCTCCCTCAGTGGGATACATGAGAGAATTGGAAGGATAGAAGTGAGAAAAATGGGTTGGGATAAAGACAGTTTAAGGTTAAGCAAAAGCTGTACACACAAGCAGAGGAAAACAAGGAATTTATTCACCACATCCTATGGACAGGCAGGTATTCAGCCATCTCCGGGACAGCAGGGCTCCATCACACTTAACAGTGACTTGGGAAGACAAACACCTCTTCCTTCTTCTTCCCCCAGCTCTATATACTGAGCATGATGCCATATGGTCTGGAATGTCCCTGTGGTCAACTGGGGTCAGTTGTCCTGACTGTGTCCTCTCCCAACTTCTTGTGCACCCTCAGCCTCCTCGCTCGCGGGGTGGTGTGAGGCAGTAAAGACTTTAACTCTGTGTAAGCACTGCTCAGCAATAACAAAAATATCCCTGAATTGCCAACACTGTTTTCCTCACAAATCCAAAACATGACCCCATACCAACTACTATGAAGAAAATTAACTCTACCACAACCAAAGCCAGCACACCAAATCAGCAGCTCTTGTGCCTTATCTCAGCAGCTCATCCAGGAGAGGCACAGCTGCACCAAGCTGTTTGCTCAGGATTTGACCTTTGTTATAAAGACACTGCTCCTTCAAACATGCTACCCGCATGTCTTGGTGGTTGGCACCTGCATTTTGGGTTGGAGATCTGTGACTGGGTGCATGAGACAAGCAGGAAGGAGAGAAGAGGTGATGTTAACCCTGTCCTCTCCTTTTGAATAGGCTGTGTGACTGCAGAGGTGATGGATGGCATGTATTCCTCCTAGCTATGGGATGCCTCCAAGGTGATAAATATTTCACACAGACACTCAAAAGGACCGTAACTATTTCTGCCCCTGCAACTTGAGCTGTTTGTTCATTAGAAAACAATTTGCTTCTAAAAATTGGTTCTGAGTCTTGAGGATGCTGCTTGTACCTTTCTTACACTCAGGTAACAGTCAATGCTGGCACCTAAAAGCTCTGCATAAACTTAGAAACTTGTGTTTTACTAAATGCTCCAGCCTGTATGCAGGGAAAGTATAAAACAATCATCTTTGGGGGAGTGGGGGATTCACTTCCTATTCTCAAACTACTTTACACATACCTTTTTAAGTAAGGGAACTGTCACTTCCCCCACAATTGTGGTTTAATAACTGTACAAACCATTTGGTTACCGTCTTTGTACAAGCTTTTTCTTGCAAGGAGGAAGCTTCAAAACAAAGCAAAGGCAGGAGAGAATAAGGAAAAACATTTCTGTAAAGAGAAACTGAAGTTCATTCCTCTTATCTAGTCTGTTTTCATCTGCAAAGAGACATGCATCATATGTTTAATAAAATATTTGATCCCAGCCAAAGAGTTCCTATCCTCCTCCATTGGTTTTAGTTCTGTGCTCTGTTCACAAATAAGCAGAAGTTACTTTAATATGGGTTTGGAAAACAGTGAGAGGAGAACAGCCGGGAAGACAACCACTGCAAAGTTGTTTGGGGGTATTTTACAAATAGAAGACATGAAAGAAGGGGAAAGATTTTTCCCTTTGCAGGTATACTTGTAAACACAAGGAGATCTCCCTGTCTTGTCCCTAGAATGGTAAAGCTCAGCTCTGCCTCCAATTTCCATGATATTTGAAGCACCTCGTTCTCAGTCTGTGCTCAGTGTTTGAGTCAGGTATTTCACTGTAGTTCTAGAGGCACCAGTCCCAGGTCTAGGCCAAAGCCTACATCCTGCCTGTATGTCTTAGTTACCATACCTAGTTACCTGTGCTTTGATGTCCTAGGGGGTAATGACAGTGTTTAGTCTGGGTTACTCTTTTGTGTCTCTTAACTACAAAAGCCAACATGTTTTTATCACCTCGGATAAGGCAATAAAATATAAACTTTAGCGTTATGCTCAACTATGTTTCTCTGTATCAAAATAAAAATATATCACATAATGACAGTAGCAAAATTTCATTTTTAAAAGACATATTAAAAATATGTCTTTTCTCCCTCTGACTTGTCTCTTTTGTCTTTCTAGTCCTTGGTTTACAGTAAACAGAACTTTTTTTTTCTAATTGCTTTTGCCACTCTTCTGCAAGAAACTTGTATGAAAAGGACAGAATATTGCAACTGATATTTCAATATCACTGTACTCTTCATAACTGTTCAGGATTTTCCTGAACATGCAGAAGATGTGAATGCAAGTTACATGATGAGGTTCATTAGTGGGATGTTGACCATTTGGAATTTTTGGCAAGTCCATGCAGAATTTTGCAACAAAATACAATCAACTTTGTGGTTGCCCGGGTGAAATACACACTTGGATAATGTGATGCTGCTTAATTTTTAATTATAAGACAGTTTGCCCAAAATCCAAGAATTCCCTTAATGTCCAAACTAAACTGCATATGTAGCTCTGAGCTGATCCAAACCTGTTGCCCTCTATTGTTGCATTTTTTTCATAGAATCATGGAATGGCCTGGATTGGAAGGGACATTAAAGATCTAGTTCCAACCCCACTACCATGGGCAGGGATACCACTTACTAGATCAGATTTCTCAGAGCTCCATTCAACCTGCCCTTGAATAAGACATCCACAACTTCTCTGGGCAACCTGTTCCAGTGCCTCACCACCCTGTGAGTAAAGAATTTCTTCCTAACATCTAATTTAAACCTGTCCTCCTTTAGTTTAAAAACAATTGTCCCTTGTCCTGTCGCTATTTGCCTGTGTACAAAATCCCTGTCCCTCCTTTTTGATAAGCCCCATTAAGGTACTGGAAGGTCACAATGAGGTCTCCCCTCATATTCTTCTCCTCCAGGCTGAATGACCCCAGCTCTTCCAGCCAGTCTGCACAGGAGAAGTGCTCCATCCCTCTGATCCTCTTCATGTTCCTCCCCTGGACCCACTTGAACAAATCCCCGTCTTTCATGTGCTGGGGACCCCAGAACCAGACACAGCAGTCCAGGTGGGGTCTCACAGAGGGGAGTACAGGGCAGAATCATCTCCCTCAACCCTCTGCCCACGCGGCTTTTGAAGCAGCCCAGGAGTGCACTCTGGGCTATGAGTGCACATCACTGGGTCATGTCCAGCTTTCCATCCACAAGAATTCCCAAGTCCTTCTCGTCAGGGCTACTCTCAATGAGTTCCTCTCCCAGTCTGTGCTCATGTCTGGGATTTCCCCAACCCACATGCAGGACCTTGCACTTGGACTTGTTCAACTTCATGAGATTCTCATGGGCCCATTTAAGCTTGGTCCCCCTGGGTGTCATCCTATCCTTCTGTTGTGCCAACTGCACTGCTCAGCTTAGTGCCAGCTGAAAACTTGCTGAGGGTGCATTTGATCCCACTCTCTGTGTTATTGAGGGAGATACTGAAGAGCACCTGTCCCAGGACAGAGCCCTGAGGGACACCACTCATCACCTACCTCCACCTGGACATAGAGCCATTGACCACAACTCTCTGTCTGCATCTATCCAGCCAATCCCTTACCTTGCTGATTTCTCTTTCCAGCTGAGCTGAGTTGACCAAGGAGAAGTAAGGATGTAAAGGGACCGAGGAGAGGTAAGAATGCTCAGCCTAATGTCAGGTATCTTGAGCTGTAGGCTCATGACCTCATGGCGAAGAATGCTACTGTGCATAGGAGTTGGGCAGTCCTGGCATCCTGCTGCCCTCCTGTCCCTACTGCCCATAAGGCCTTGTAATGGGCAGGTAAACCAGGAATGGCGCTCACTACCAACCCTCTCATCTTGCTAAGGAGTTAGTGGAGGGAGAGATGAGTGCCTTCAGAGAAAAATCCAGCACTGTCAAAACAGGAGCTCTGGATTGCCCTGTGGAGGTTCCTGCAGCTCTCTCTCAACTTTATTGGAAGACTGGGCTCCCAAGCTGAGTGGTGAAAATATCCATGTATGTAACATGTATCACAGACCTAATCTTTACATGTGCCCACTTCAGCTATCAAACAAGTTACCATGAGAGCAGAGGTTTGTGCAGCAGCGGAATCACTTGAGAAAGTGTAGTGGTGCAGATCATTTGACCTTGCTACTGGTACCCTGTGTGTGTTTTAGGGCTGGGAGCCACCTGCTCAAGCCTTGTAGGAGTTGGACTGATGCAACAACTTGTGCTTGCTTTGCTCGTTTTGTGCCACTTGCAGGTGGATGCCTCATGGATCTGTCACACACAAATTATCTGAATCCAGTACATCTCTTTGTAGAATAAAAATTAAAAGAACAAGAAATTGGTTTATGAATCCCACAATGCCAGAGGGCTGCACATTGGCATTTGAATTTGATACTGTGGAGCTCCTTGTCCTTCTCTGGGGATTGACTTGACCCTGTTGTGAATAATAAACCTACTCTGAAATTGAATCTACTTGCCATATTAAAACATACATTTCCTTCTTTTTCTGGGCAGATTCAACAGTATGTTCAGTTACTATTGTCTTATTTTCAGATAGAGTTTAGTAATTTTATGTGTAGAAATACAATTAGAAAAGAAAAATACAGAATTAATGGGAAAACAGAACTACCAGGGTAGGTACAACTCCTCAATACATAGCTGAAAGAATCCCAGAATGAATTCCAAAAATTTTAGTTTATACTCTCTTTATAATGCAAATGGAAAATTTTATATCTCTGGGTAACAACCCAAAAGACTCAGAAGCAGTGAAAGGAACCTCACTATCTACTAAAAAGTAGGTCTGTATCTATAGTTCTGTTTGGGGTTTTTTGTGTGCGTGGGTTTTTTGGGGGGGGTTTTGGTTTTTTGTTTTTGCTTTTTTAAAAATTTATTTAATGTGTATTTATAATGTTTATTATAAAATTTATATAATGTTTAATGTTTATTTTTCATTATTTAATGAAACAAGTTTGGAAATGCTCATCCAAAATATTTTCCATGTTCACATGCCTGCACTGATTTCACATTCAAATCTCAGTTTGTATCCCAGACCATAGGAACATGCACACAGAATCATAGAATCATTGAGGTTAGAAAAGATCTTTAAATCACTGAGTCCAATGACTATCCCAGCACTGCTAAATCCATCATTAACCATGTCCTGAAGTGCCACATCTACACATTATTTCAATACCTCGAGGGATGGTGACTCAATCACTTCCCTGGGCAGCCTGTTCTAGTGCTTGACAAACCTTTCAATGAATAAATTTGTACTAATATGCAATCCAAACCTCCTCTGGCATAACTTGAAATGGTTCCCTCCCATCTCAGAGAGAAAATAGCATTTAGATTATATGGAGGGTTTTTAATTAGTATTTTGTAGTCTATAATGCAATGCTGAATCAGACAGGTGCCTGAATGAAGAATTAAAATTGAGCTTTTTTCAAGCAAAAATATTAATTAGGATTCCATATTGTGACTCCAGTCATGTGCTTTGTAAGTTTTGTATGCTTTTTCCAGTGGTGTTCTTCCTCTTAAGAATGAAGGCAGTGTTTTTCTAAGACAAACTTGTCCTCTTTTGCTGTGAAACAAATGTGTTACAAGCAGTGGTATTCCAGGTTTTCTCACATTGGTCAATGTGCTTGTCCTTTGCCAGCTTTGACGCCTTGGCATAGAGGAGGGTTTACAGTCCATGCCTGTTGTGCAAATCATCAATGATGTGTGCAGGGTGTCTGGTCCTTGGTGTCACAGGATGTTTGAGAGCTCAGCTTGAAGCTTTCTCCTTAGTTCAGCAGTAATTATTTGGAGCTACTGAATATTCACTGCTAAAGAAATACCTGTCTGACCACAGAAACAGTCCCTGTAAATGAATTAACAGGGAGTTTTTTTTTCTTTAGCTGTCAAGCAGCATGCATGACTTTCCTGTTTCACCTCAAAGTGGACTAAATTTCTAGCATTATTATCTAATTATAGCACTATTGGAATGGAAAATTATTGTTGCTTGGTTTTCCATTGTTGGTTGCTCTGGGGACAGATACCTCTATCCAAACCAGTTAGTTTAAAAAATTATTTTTAAATGTATACTGCTGTATGGAGCAACCCTGCCAGGTAATTCTCTCTTTTGCCTGGAGTCATTCATCAGCTGACTTCCTTTCCTACTTCTTGACTCCCTCTTTCCTACCCAAGACAGGGATGAAACACATGTGTGTGTGAACATAAAACCATTTCCTTCCCTTCTCTTTCTCATTTTGTCCATCTCCTCCCAGCCAAGTTTATCCTTTAGTCGCTAAGGGCTTCTCTCAGGGAGTTTATCCTGCAGGGACAAAAAAAAAGGAAAAAAAGGGAGAAGGTGAAGAACTGTGTGTCTGCTCACCCATCAGGTGACCGAGATGAGACGTGCCAGCAGCTTTCCTAGCAGAGCCCTGCTGGAGTCACTTCCCTTTCCAACCTGAAACTCCCATCTGCTTCCTTACATTGCAGGTCCACCTGAGGATGCCTAAGGCGTGGTAACAACAACAGAGATTTTATAAGGATTTTTTCCATGACTGTTTAAAGGGAAAAAGAAGGACAGGATGTGCTTCTCCAGCCCTTTCAGAGAGCAGGTGTTGCAACAGTAGGCTTTGCAGAAAGGCAAGGAAGGATGAGGTGGAAGGCTTGGGGAAACTGAAAAGAGATATCAAGCTGAAGGCATTTCATTGTCTCATTAGAAGGGAGTGTTCCCTGCTTACAAATCCCACATGAGTGAAGAAGTGTTTTAAGGGCATGCCTGCCCACTGCCCATCTTTCAAGAATGATGCATTTCAGTCACAGTCAGCCTCAACTGGATCTGAGCTAAGGACCTGCTGGAGTTAGTGGTTTCCTTGATTGCATAGGCTCAGCTGGAGGAAGGAGTTCTGGCTGAAGCACAGGTGTGTGAAGTGATGTCTGCTCTTTCACTTGGGTAATAAATCTATTATTTTACTGTTATACTGCTCCACAGAGAATTCTGGTTTTGGTCCAGCATGCTTTGGGATCTGCTCAGCCTCATTTCTCTTTGCTCTGCGCTGATGCCGCCAGCAGAAGTGTAAATTGCGATGGTGCTTCTGTGATGCAAGGCCCAGCTCTCCGCCAGCTACTAATCATATCCCCACCACAGCAGAGCATCGCTGACAGCCATTTCCAAAGGAGTCCAGATGAATGTCTCATGTTTTAATCCCAGCTAGCTCAGATCTGTTGCACAGCTCTGTGTTTACAACAATCTGTGCAGGACTGTCTTGGAATCACTTAATTTCATCACGTACTTTATGATCATGTTGTAATTACCCATAGTCAAACCAATGATCTTGATTACAGAGCATAACTAAGAATAATTGTATTTCATGGCATTGTTCCAGCTTGTTTTAAAATTTTCTTTAAAATACGCTTGAAATGTAAATGTATTAAACAAATACCCTAAATAGTTAGTTCTTTTTCAGTGACAAGTAGGAAATTTATTACTTGTGGTTTTTTTCAGACTGAAAAATACTCTTGACAAGCTCTCCTCTTTTACTAGACAGTTTTAATTATGTGACGTGCCTGTTTGTTGATTGACAGTCTGCTCATGTTTGGATGCTGAACATGCAGGGGAAAATCCATGGTTCATTGTTTATTGAACAATCCCGTCAGACTTTGCACAATCTTTTCAAAAATGCTTCCAATGTATAATGTGATCACATACAGGCAGGTAAACCATGTACGCTGAATTAGAATTATTTTTCCTGTTTTTTTCTCATCACTGCTGAGGTGTGGTGCTCAAAATTGCCTGGCATAGTTTGCCTCAGCAATCAGAGAAATCTGATCATATAATCAGAAAAATATTAACAGTACTAATAATTCTTAACTTTTGAAGCTATCCTATATTTCTTATTCCACCAAGAAAAGAAACTTGCAAACAAGCAAAACAGTGGCTCATCTGCTGAAACTTACTTGACTTGAAAGGAGCAAACACAATTCATGTGTAATTGCTAAAATTTACTCCTGATATGAGTAAATTCACAGGTATGCAATGTCACAGCTCTGTGCAAAGATCCCACTTGCTTCCACCTTGTCTAGGCTCTCTTGTTAATGGATATGGAAGAGCTTTCCTGTATTATTGATGCAGCCACATGATGCAAGCTGGAGGAGCTTGGGGACGTGTTTCCATCAGTTCAGTCAGCAGCTCTGTTTTGTTAGTCCTCTGCACTGACCACTAGACAATGCCATTTCCTTTAAGAGCCATAATGAATGTTGCTCCTAATGATTAACTTCTCATCTGTGTGGAAGTGTTCAGTAGTTGAGAACAGATTTTCTTTATAATTGCACTGACAGTCAATGACACTTTGAGACACCATTTGGATTCTGCAAGGTTTGATGTTCTACAAAATATGATGGAACTAGAACTGCTTGAGTACACGACAGATCTCTCCTGTTGTGTTTTACATTATTCTCACGTAAAGATAATAACACTTTGATGCTTCCTAATTGATCAGATGGTAAAAAACCATCAGAAGAAGACCAGCAATCAACAAAAGTTTTTATAGATAGGTATTTACTGAGGAAAATGAAAGCTCTAGACAGACTGTCTGACATGAATTGTGAGTACTAACAAAGACTAGGAGGCAAAAAAAAAAAAAAAATCAAACCTTTGGCGATGCATCTGATTTTAGAAAGTTTTCTGCACACCCTGTGCCCGGTTCTAATTCATCTGAAATGGGTGGTGAAATTGTAGATTAATGAATGGAAGATAAATCAAGCATGGAGGAAATTTGGAGGCTCCTAAGAAACTTTCCTGCTCTGCTGGGGCAGCTGAACATTTCTAAGGATGCCTACTCAGCATACATTTGAGTGGAATGAATTTCCTTACTGTAAGGCAAGACAAGCTCATAATTTAAGAAGATAAAATAGTTACTGACTACTGCTGGTACTGGGGAGTTAAACTTATTCTGAACTAAAAATCAGTTTGAACTATTTTTTTTAACTTTTCTTGAACCAGAGCTGAACTTGAATACTATTTTGAAGTTTAGCTGAACTTCATGCTGGAAGGGAACAATAACAGATTCAGTCAGGGCTGAATATGAACTAATCTTAAAAACTGAATTGCTTGACTCCTGGTGAGCCACTGCAGGCTGTTCCCCCAGCTGCTGACAGGGCTGAGCAGGAGGAGAATAGGTACGAGGAGCAGGATGTTTTCATGTATTCTTAGGGAGCATGGATCATGAGACATAACACGCTAGTTAATCATCACTGCAAATGTTAAAGCCATTTCCTTCCCCACAGCTCCCCAAAGCAGGACTCTCATATTGTAAGAATAACAAATATAAACCAGCACTGTACAGCAGTAACTGCTCTGAAAAGGCTTCAGTAACTTCTCCTGCCTCTCAGTGGAACTAAATGCCTTGCTGCCTCTTTATATTGAGGAGTTTTATTTCTTCAGCTAGTTTAGCACTCATTTATGGAGCTCACCAACTGTATGGATTGTGTGACCACGTAATATATACATACATACATGTATCCATAGACAAGCCCTTGTTTATATTGTTCAGAGTCTGTGAATGTTAGAACAAAGCCATGAGTTCATTATTCAAACAGTCAAAAAACAAGAAAGCTCAGGCACTTAGAAGCTGTTTTTCTGAACAGCACTGTTTTGGACAGTCAGCTCAATACAGTCAACTTCACCCACCAATTCTAAATGTTTATATTCTACCTAATGGAATTGGTGACACAATACATTCTGGACTTTTTTTTTCTCCAGTAGCTCTCTTGGCCTCTGATTCTATTCACTGTCACTCATTTGGATGAAGTGGGAACAACATTTTTCTAAAACAACCCCAAGTTATCACTACAGAGAAGGCGACAAGGTGAGGCAGAGCAAATCTTTTCATGACTGAAGTTTGTTCTTTTATAAAGGTAAGATCTTCTTTCTACTCTTTATTGAGGCCACATCAACCTCCCCAGAGCTAAAACGTTTTCACCTAAGGTGGGTGTGACACACCTGGGCGACTGAGATCCTGGTAGCTGAAAGTAAGGGAAAGAAATGCTTGTAGGTGAGATAGCTACATTCACTGCTAGCACGTTTACTAGATGCTGCAGGACTCACAGAATCTGGCAATTTCCTGTGGTTTGCAGAAGGAAAGAGGAAAACTGTGTGGCCCACAGTGTAATTTCAGTAAGTTGTATGCCCTTAGGGAAGAAGCAAACCTCCTGCTTTATATTTGAATTGCTTTTATGTCACTTGCAAAAGTGGCATCAGCTAAATAAGCTCCTGGCTTACTTCTAGACATTATTCTCTATTATTTACACTTAATCAAACAGACCCTTTCAATTCAGTTTCTCTTTCTGTGTTTTAGTCAGAGTCCTGTGCTTTATTGCTTCCATGCTGGCTAAAGCACATCTCCAATTTTGAAGTTAATGTATTTATTGTTTCTGTCAACAGCTGAGCTACAGAAGGCATGCAGGATTCATGGTAAGGCTTCATGTATTTTTTTATACTTTTTACCACTCCAGACATGTGTGGTTGGACGATGGATGTTTCATTGTTCTCTCAAAATTCTGTGTATGCAAACAGTTAACTCCCAGCAGTTGTGAGAGAGAGATGATGTTACTCACACAAAAGACATTTTAGCCAAAAGGTGGCACTGCGGCTGCATAGATTTTGCAGTAGATGAGCAGTCTGGTAAAATGTAAGGAGCCACGCAATACGTGTATTTAAACTCCTCTTTTCATGCCATTTGACTGTTAAGTATTGAAAACTAGCTAATTATTTCCCAAACATTAGCATAAAATCAGTGCTTCCTGAAGTAAAGATTTTGGTAACTGTACTATAAAGGTAATAAATACTCTATCCTTGCTTTAGTGAATTTGAAAAACTCAAAACCAAAACCAAAACAACAATAAAACAGAACAACCAAAACCCGATCAATATCTGAAGATGTGCTGCCAAAGTGCACAGAATGCTTCAGCTGTGCACGTATCCTACACACAGAGACTACTATTAACTGCTGCTCTGTAGCCTCTAAGGCAAGGAGAGCTTCCTTAGGAACTTTACATTTTCGAAACAGATCCTGTGGTCTTAAAACAATGCTGGGATTGACTTTACCACAGGCTGATCAGATATTTCTTTAGCAGATTAAGTAGTCCCTGATCCTAGCATTTTACCACCTACAGACACGATCACTAGGTGTATTCACAATGATCAATGTGCACAGAAACCTGGGCCAGAAGACCAAGAATCACATATCCAGTCTTGGTTCACGGTCAAGATGTTGGGTGAGCCATGAGGGGCCTGAATGTGGGAAGAGAGGGAGCAAACTCCACAGGCGGTGCCCTGACACAGAGCTGAGGCACCGCATTCATCCTGCTGGGATCGGGCTTCTTACAGTCTCTGTAAAGAGAGATAGAGGTTACATTTTAACTCCACACGCTGCCTGTGAACGGACTGTACCTCCTCAGAGGAGGCTTAGGCTCTGGTGATTGGGTTCCTTTCACCAGACCCATTAAGAACATGGAATTACTGTCTGTAGGTGATTTTTTCTTAGCGTTCCTGAGCATTTTCATATATGTAAGCCTAGAGTTCTTTACTTCCCAAATATACTTGTATCAGATTCTGTTAGCCTGTTACATAATATTTGAATATCTGAATAATTGCCATTATTCATAAAACAAAAATCAGCTATCTGCATGGCTCAACACTTGTCATTTGAACCCCCCAAATGCATAGTTTTAATTTTTTTCTTTAAAAGACTCTTTGTATTTTCTTGTGAGTCGCATTCATGTTTGCAATCATTTTTCTCTGCAACAAGGATATGAAAATAATTTCTTTTAGCAAGCACAGGAAAGCAAAATATGCTAAAGTAATTACGAGAGTAAAAAAAACCCAAAACAAACATTCAAAAAAGACTTCAAGAGCAAAGTCTAGGACTCTTTATATTTGAAGTAAGACTGGATGAGGTCCTTTACCAGGAAGAAGGGCTGAGAAATTGTCAAGGACCACAGGGTCACTGCTTCTGCTTTCTCTTACCCCAGATCTTGCACGGGAGTTAACTTACCTAAAGCACTGCCCTCAGGAAGAGGATGTTCAGTCTAAACTTCCCTAATTTAAGTGTGAGGGATTGCAACATATTGCCAAAAGTGAAATACATTTTTACTTGTATTGCTAAGAACAATAAAAACTTTCTATTTTATAGCATTACTATTTCGACCCCGCCTGTGAGGTTCATTCAGTACACGCACAGGGACACACCAGCTGAGCCTTGAAACGGTCCCTTTAAACCCACAGCACTTTCTAACCATCCCCGTATTTTAAAGGGTAAAAAGCTTTCCAGAAAAGTCAAATACATTCCAGCCACCGGAGATCTTTCTTTTTTCCAGGCGACAATTTTCTTGTGGACCTAAATGTGCTGCTGAAAGGGGGGGAGTGGCGGGGGCGGGAAGTGAACAGATCAGGGAAAACCTCTCCCCAATCAAGAAAAAAACCCGTAAACAGCAAAAATGTAAACGTAAAAAAATAATTAAAAAAATAAGAAAAAAAAAAAAGGTTAAAACCCCCCCC